>CM040996.1:12618987-12655041 GCA_022985145.1 Pangasius djambal
TATATATATATATATATATATATATATATATATATATATATATATATATATATATATATATATATATATATATATATATATATATATATATGTGCACTCCAGTGTCTACTGTCATGGGCTTGACCATGCGTCTGTGGTGACAGGTACAAGAAATCAAACAACATTTTAAAATGGTTTGTCAAGTGTTAGACCCAGTCTTTTCTTTTTCAGCTGACAAAGTACCATTTTTCGACCATTTACGGCCAAAAATGTTCACTGGAATCCCTAATAAATATAGCTAACTGATATACTTGTCTAATGTTAGTTGACTCAAGTCAAACATACAGTGATAGATTTTATATCACAATGATGAACTTCAAAACTTTCTCCACTTCCCTATCTGGAGAAAAGGGGCACGGCTTCCAGGGGGGGTGTCGGTTAACATTGGACCTATAACATAAAGACCTATGAAATGATCAATCATTGCAGATTCACATGTCCCTGGAATTATGGCGCAGGGATTAAAATCAGCCCTAGTTCCTTCAGAGGAAACATGCCTAAAGTTGCTGTGTTCCTGAAAAAGTTCCTGGGATCATGTAGTGGAAATGTGCCTATTACGTTTCCTGTATTCACCGCTTACCAGTGGAGCACACTGCTAAGACAAAGGTGAATAATAAAAGATGCACTCACTCCATGCTTGACTGTTTTGGCTGCATGAGCTGCTTTCTTCTTGGCATCATAATGTTGCAGTATGTCAATGACAGCCATGAAGTAGACTTCTTTCCGAGGAGAGTCTTAAAAATAATAAACAAAATACCAGGACCGATTAAAATTTCAGGAAATTAATCTGAGCTAAATGTATCAAGAGGAAGTTAGTGAGTCAGTTCTTTAATATTCAGGTCCAGCACTGTGTTAATTCATCACACTGTTGGACTGTTATTTGACAAGGTCTACAATGATTCATTTATTTCTTTGTACAGATGCACTACCGCTCTGTTAAACGCTGCCAAATTTGTCAAAGCGCCAAAGCTCTTTTATAACATACACTCAGCGGCCAAACTATTAGGTACATCTACCTCGTAGATACAGCAATTGGCCAATTTTTGGAGATGAACTTTACACAAAAACCGACTTCAGAGCACCTTCTGTTACGCAATCATTGACACTCCCCAATCTACTGATATTGTAGCAACACAGAATATCGTGTAATTAAATGAAAGATTTTAATCTTAACTTTAACCCCAATTTTAAAATAAAGAAATACTTAAGTAGTATGAATTAGCTGAATGAGTTAAGCAGTATTGAATGAGCACGAGTACGGCTTTATTGAATATAGACACGGCTGTGATTCGGCTGTAGGTAACAATATGGCCAAATGCTGTGTTTATTTTTGCTCCGTTAGCAGAAATAGATCCTGAAGAAGCTAAAAAAAGAAATCACTTTATAGCATGTTGGCTATCTGTCTATCTAGCTCACACTGATTTGTACATTCCGGTGCTTCCGGTAAAACTGGCATCTCTTCTTCCTTTTCATCTGATGAGATTTCATATTTTAGTTATTTGTTCCTGAATAGTATCATTTGCCATGTCCACTGATGATGTCACTAACACTACTGTAGTAACGGTTCTGAACTAGGAAGTGGAATGTTTATGTGGCGAACACAGATGAGTGGAGGGATTTTTTTTTGTTCAAGCATCTTGTGTAAATGCAACTCGTTCATGTCTTTATAGTGCAATTCAATCCTGAAATGATTTGCTGTATGCAGCATCAGTAAGCAATAATCAGAACCTGATTAATACCATTAAGGGCAAGATAATTAGTTAAGAAAAAGATAGAGGCGTGTAAAAAGGAGGGCCGGAAGTATTAGTTTCCACAAGTTTATGCAGCCTGGAGCTGGGGATCATTATTCAAAGTTATGTTTTAACAGGTACATTAAATGCACTAATAAATGTGCACATAACTAGGGCTACTGCAATGTGACCGTCTCCACTCACTGTCGTGGCTTTTAATTGCGTAGACATCAATAGTAGGGTCAAAGTCTCCCGGTGAAAGGGGTTTGGTGCTGTCCAGAGTGTTGCTGGGGCTGTCTGGAGGTGTTCCAACAATCCCTCCATCACTCTCTCCTTCATCATCTCCTTCATTATCCTCACTTTCCACTTCCTCCTGCTCTGCTCGCTCTACATCATGGATCCCCACCAACAGACTGTAGTCCATCAGCTTCAGCAGGGCCAGGAACTACACACACACACACACCAAGGTTAATAGTCGAAATATTAATAGTCAACAATATTAATAGTCAAAAATATTTGAAAAGCGGTTTAAGAGAAATTAAAATCTACTTTGAAAGTGTGCATGTAGACGGTGTTAAAAAAAACAAACAAAACAAACAAACAAAAAAAAAAAAAAAACACATGCTACATTTACCTCCACATCCTTCCTGAGCTTCTCAAGAAATATCTTTTTATTTTCCTCATCGATGTATATTTTCTGTCCATCGTTGATGAAGTCATTATCCTTGTATGTAGGCAGCTCCTTCGCCTTAAAGCAAATAACAACAGAACGTTCAATGAGCAAACACACACTAACAGCCAGAAGGCTGGACACATCTGCTCACTGAAAAGACTTCTCTACTACTGTCGAATAGTAATGAAGACATTAATAGAATGAAACCTGTGGCATTATGCAGTGACCAAAATAGTGTTCAAATCAAAACTGTTATTCCTAATAACAGTTTTGATAACAATGACAATTCCTAATAACAATTCTCCTTAACAGTATTCCTAATGAAGCTTTGCAAAATCTTTGCATCTTCATAACCAACTTCTTATAATTTTCATTTTCATCTCTTATTGGCTGTTGTAAATTAAAACCACGTCCTTGGGGAAACAAATTAATTTTTTTTTATTTAATTTAGTTTTAAGTAAAAGCTACTTGCTTTAAGTAAAAACTAATTAAGTATACATTTTGATTCAAAATAAATTTATACATTTGTTCTAGAAATAAATTTCAAACCTTTAGCAAAATACCTTTAAGACTTTAAAAATATACATTCAATCTAACGTGTGCAAGCATTTCACTGGTACTGTAGGAGTGAGTGATCCAGATAAAATATCACAATATTTTCAAAACTTTGACTCTCTTTAACCAAACAGAAATCAAACCATGGAGCCAAAAAAACATATTTCATATTTTTGTAGCGAAAAGAATATTCTTGAAATATTATTCACATAAATCACTCCAGGCTCATTTTCCTAACCAGTTCGTCATTGTATGTTGCATGGATTTGAAAAATTAACGGGTTTTGTGTGGGCATGATTGACATGGTTTGTGTTCGTGACAGTGCCCTAGAGTCACAATGGGTTCGTGATCAGACACTGTGTACAACTTCGTGCAATGTGAATGCATGCAGCATTCCATGTGAAAAACTAAACCAGTTTGAAAATCTCTACTAGCTTATAAATTACTGGGTAATTTTTTTTATACTAGTATATCATCTGCAACCTCGTCAGAATACCTGCTTTCACTGATCTCAGAAAGGTAAAATTTAGTCTGTAACCTAAAACATATTAAACAGCATTATAATCATTAAACATCCACATAACCAACTCTTTATTCACTTTATGTGTAACACATGCTATACCTTTAACACAGTACCTCCCTAGAGGGAGCTGTGGAGTCATAAAAGACAGACCTGCTGCAGAACTTCCTTATTCACATTCACAGGAAGTTTATATACTGAGAAGTAGACATTTTACTTCCTGATCACAGAAGGATACAAAATTAGACAATGTACTCTGGGAATTTTTAATGCGTAATTATCTGCCTTTTATATATGGAAATGAGCTTGAATTGCTCGTCAATTACAGTGACAAAATAGCTCAGTGTTTACATTTTGAGAATATACCAGAGTACAACAGGTAATACAGTGTAAGCAGCAAAATCATCCTTAACACTGAATCAGAAAATCACAATGTTGCTATAAAGTGCCTGGGGTTTACACATTGCTGCTTCTCATAAAACAAACATCAACTTCAACATCAACAAGAGCTGTCACACTAATCCTCCACATGGAGCCCACCAGAGTGCTAAACGGACAAGTCCATGACCAAATCTGCTTCTGGCCGCTATTAGCACCACAGAGGCAGCAAGGCAAGACCCAAGATGCCTTTTAAAATCAACGAGATTACAAATTTTGTAATTAGACCAACATTTCTTGCTACAGTGACAGTGGCACACTTTCCTCTGGGTTACACATTAGGCACTGCTACAGCATTCATAATGCTATTATGAAAGACACCCAAACACAACGTGGGTATTAGGTGGCGCTAATCATTACAGAAAATTAGTGTGTGTGTGAGATCCCAGTTCATTTATAAGGTGGGCATAAGCTCTCTTGGACAGCTGTGGCACTGATGGGATTTGAACTTGAAATCTCTTAACAAGGGCAAAACAGGCAGCTGCCCCACTCTGGGCCCTCGGTCAGTGAACTGTAAATCTGCTCCTGTGTGTGAAATCATGTTATTGACATGATTTAAAGTTACATTATATACTTACAGTTATAAGTGATGGCTCTGCTGTTTAAGTAACCTCCTGATTAACTGAAACTACTGGCATACTCAATAAAAGCCAGCTGATATTATCTGTTATAATCATTTTTGCTCCGCAATATCATTACCACTGACAAAATTGCATTTTCGTCAGGTCCTAATTTTTATCAGACACTGAACTGACTGTGTGATCAGCGTGTAATGCCTGCTATTTGCTTATAAGAGAGAACATGATAATTAAAAGGATAATTAAGTGCTAAATAATGGAAAAGCAATCAGTTTGTGTGTGCGAGTACACACTTTGTACGTGAGGACGCGTGTTTATCTTGAATAGCCATTTTGGCATCAGTGAAGGACTTGCACAACCCGATGAGAGCCCAGGGATACAACAGGGATTAGATGCAATGTGTGTGGGAGAATAACAGGATTAAAATAGATGTCTGGTCTCCTTATGCCACTTCTGACCACCAGCAACCTGTGCATTGCACAACAAGCTGATTCTGAAACTGAGTGCCGGGTTTAAAACTGAGCTCTACTTTCTTCAACAGCATGTCTAAAATTTCTATCCTCCCAGTGATATTAACTGCGGGAGCCCATTGAAATATTTACATACTTGCTCTCAGAAACAAACATATAAATGTTGACCGACTGTTAAGTAGTCACATGTGCACCTCACCCTTTGTCCTTCTACATTCATCAAAAGCGTACATGAAAAAAGTACACACCTTTAAACCTTGTTTAAAACCGGGCTAGTTGTAGTTAACCAAGGTGTGTGTGTGTGTGGTTTTGAAGTTGTTGTACTCCATGTTATCTGCGCTTTTAACTGCCATGTTGGCATTCTGCTGCTGACACATTCCCATATTGTGTGTATTTATCATGTCTATTGTACGGACTCCTGCAGATTTAACACCGTGTGTACCCTTATGATACTCTTCTGACTGCTGATCTACTGTAAAACTGGGTTAGATATAACAGCACTTCATTACACCATATATAACTGGAAAACCTATGGTGCAAGTATGTATACATCTGTGTAAAGGTATATACATTTAAATTTAACTAGGTTCCTCAAGAGTTCTTTAGGTTCTAGATTCCTGAATGGGTTTGAACATTGAACCTTTAAAAGTTCCATACAGGGGCAACCTGAAGAACTGCTTATAATACTAAATTTAACCTATTTTTGTCTAAGGTCTCTATGACAACAAAAGAAATAGACGGCTGCCACCAAACCCAAGCTACAGTTCCCTGTAGGGCCGTGGTGGCTCAGTGGTTAGAGCTCTGGGCTTCTGATCCAAAGATTGCGAGTACTGCCAAGCTGCCATTGCTGGGTCCTCGAGCAAGAATTTAACTCTCATCTGCTCAGCTCAAGTGTAACTCACTTTGGATAGAAGCATCTGCCTTAAATGACTTGCATGTAAATGTAAGTTCCCTTCATTCCACTGGCACCCTTCAATACATTTATGGCATTCTGGCAGATGCCTATACCCAGCGCCACTTACATTTCTCTCATTTATACAACTGAGCAGTTGAGGGTTAAGAGCCTTGCTCAAGGGCCGAGCAGTGGCAGCTTGGCAGTGCTGGGATTTCAACTCACGGCCTTCTGATCAGTAATCTTAATCACTGAGCTACCACTGCCCAATAAATAAAAATGAGCAAAAATGAGTGTATAAAATAACAAGGACACATTAATTAAAATTCTCCATTCAAACAGTATGAGACGCTATTTATCTTTACCTAACCAAAAACATTACCATTAGAACTATTTTTTTCCTTTAGTATTTTCTCTCAAAAATACTGAGAAAAGATATCTGACAAAATTATTGACATCCCTTTATGAATAATTTAAACAAATTCAAAAACTGCCATTGTTGGAGAAAAAAAACAAAACAAAAAAACTTATTTTTAGAATAAATATGAGGTTGGAAAATCCTGGGGGGGACTTTTCAGCATGAAAGAGACAAATTATTGTTGACCTGCACAAATCATCAGACTGACCATCTCAGTCTCTGAATTTGAACCCTACCGAAAACCTATGATATGAACTGAGGAGGAATGCACGAACCTAAAAATCTAAAATATCCTGCATGGAAGAGTAGACCGAGATCGCACTACAAGTGTCTCCAATCTTGTTATACTTTACAAGAAGAGACTCTAATTATCAGCAGGGTCGGAATCACAAACTTGTAAGGGTGAAAGCAGTCGCTTGTAGAATAACACTTTAAAAATTACATTTTGGAAAAAAAAAAAAATAATAAAAAAAAAAAAAACACTATATAATGTGCCTGTATTAATTCTTATAGATTAATGGTTCTTTATTTTCATGAAGGGTGCCAATAATTCTGCAGGGCACTGTATAAATAAAAGGCTATGCATAAGTGAGTGTAATGGATTAAACAGCTAATTGTGCTCCTGCTGTAATCCTCATTTTGAGTCTCTTTTCCTCTCAAGTTTTCTCCCTGTCACATTTGTCTCGCTCATTAGCACTCTATACTTGGATTTCAGTAAAGCTGCTTTCTGACAATGACTGCTGCTAAATGGGACAAGTTTAATTTAAAAATAGTAGCCCTTGCTATTCACATTTTCAAATTTAATCTGTTCGAGTGTGGCAGTGCATGCAAGTGTGAAATGGCAGAAGCAGCCAACTAGTAAATACCTGTGCCACAGTTAAAAAAAAAAAGAAAAGAAAAGAAATCAGCTGAACATATTTTCTATGAACATTAAAATATGAATAGAATATCACAGGTTATTCTATATTTATTCCTAATAATGTGCTGTTAAAACTGAATGTCCTTGAGCCCACAGAAAGACCCCACTTTGATGAACATGCCATTTAATTTTAATTTTTAAAACTAATTTATGGTGAAATCAATTTGCCAATAACTAACACAACCGGTTCACCAGCATTTAGTTTACTCACAGTTTTTCCCAGAATGTCCCACTGGTTTTCAGGGATTGCAGTGATGTAATGAATTAAACCTGTAATGAATTAAACAGGAAAACGCATGCTGTTGGCATGCACTGGCATTATTGGCACCCTTGCATTTAGTACTCCTGTGCTACCTCCCTTCACCAACATCACAGCCCTGAGTCGTGTCCTACAAAGATCACTGTCCTGATGGAAGATTAAATGACAACCCAGTTACATTTTCTGAGCAGAGGTAGCCAGATATTTATTTTTAAAAATCTCATGGTGCTTCATGGAGTCCTTAAGAGTATCCTAACAAAGGTCCCAGGGTCTTTAGGTGAAAAACAGCCCGACAATACAACAGATCATCCACCATGCTTAACACTGTGACCACAGAACCCAGTTCCAGTAGCATCTAGCAGTAAGTCCAGACATTTGCCTTAAAGACATTTAGCTAACAGAAAAAGTATTTCTTCTGGCATGCCTTCAGAATATTTTGTTGGCATGGAGGTGGCATCTAATTGTAAATTTGGAGACTTAATGATGTCAGAATGCTACAATCTTCTGCAAATCTCCAACTGCGAACATTGGATAAATCTGTGCTTCTCTAAACATCCTCCTCACATGGGGCAATATACACTTGCATCTTCTTCTAGGCAGGTTCATTATAAGCATCTTAATTCAACTGCCCTAACAGTGGATAAGGGCATTTGCAGGCATGTAGCTATTTTTATAGCAATTGCCTGATTTATAAATGTCAGCACTCTTTTGGTCTCCTTTGATTTGTGTATTCACTAATCATCCCCTTCTTGATGAATGACTAAGGGAATCTGGCCTGTGTCACTTCATATTTATACCCGAGTAAAACAGGATGACCTGAAAAAAAAAGATGAACTTTAAGTAAAATATAAATGGTAACATCCTTCAAGTACATTCCGTTTATAAGAATGTCTAGGGGTGCCAATAATTGTGAGATGATTTTGTTAAATATTTTTGATAAGGGTTTGTATTTTCTTCGAATGAATTCTGTAAATCCAACTTCAATTAAAGGTTAGATTTCTCATATTTTCAATGTGAGATTAAGCACAAATACATTTTTTCCTTTTTAAGCCATTTTTCCTTTTTTTAAGCCATCATTAAAAATTTCAGAAGAGCATGCGTCTTAATCTCTATCACCATGATGCTGCCCACAGCTGCCCTGAGCTCTCCGAACTTCAACGTAATGCTGCGAATATACTCTCCTGCAATAAGTTATGATCCTATTTGTTTGTTTGTTTTTTTCTATATCTGAAGCAACAATATATCTGCACATGACTATCACAGACCTATCTAGGTTATACAAGGGGTTAAGAAGTCTAGCCGGACTTTGTTCTCACTGTAAGGTCTTTAAAAAAAAAAATTTTAAAAATAAAAAAAACATGCTTACTCATGATGTAAAACTGAGAAGTTTGAGAAAAGTAGCTCCTTGTAACAAGCTAACTCACCTTGACCACACAAAACACAGGCTTGTGCCAGAAGGCAGGTTTTACATTTGTTTCCTCCTTTGTTATTTCATAATAATGACTAACAGAGCATGAAGCCCAAAAAAAAAACAAAAAAAAAAAACTACAGCTTATTGTTCCTACAGGAACAATCCCAAATGAAGCAAGACAGCAAGATTTACAAAACCGCCTGCAAGAAGCTGTCGTGAGCAAAATTACGAGCAAAGATGTGGGGAAAAAAAAAAAAAAACACTGACCCAAGAAAAGAAAACATTTCTATTCCCATCAGTTACAGGTCAAACACAATACATCATAGTCTAATGTTTCACACAGCAGTCCAAACTTAACAAAAATTACAAACAGCGGCTGCCGTGTTGTTAAGAAACCTGTGTTGCTTGTTTTACTATGCAGCATTTCCATGCATTCACTCACTACCTGAACATTTACAACGGCGGATGAGGTTTCACATTTTCTTGCAGCTTCTTACTTTGTTACTTTATGATTAAACAAAAACTGTTTATCACTGAAAGCTTTGCTGGTCACATTGCCAAAGTATAACGCTAAGGAAAATTAATAACAATAAAAATATATAAAACAATTAATAAGAATAATTCAGACTGGGTTTTAACTGCATTCTGCGTTAACATCAACATTACCTTCTCCTTGTCACTGGCCTCCCTAGCAACAGTAGATCCCTTAGAAAGAAAAAGAGCTTGTCAGTTCATAGTCTAGTCATCTGGAATTTAGCAAAAAAAAAAAAAAAAAAAAGTCATTCCTCTTCACCTCCCTTCACATACCTTCAAGTCATATTTCTTATAAACGGATAGGCGATGGCTGAAGACATTGCGCGTGACAATCATATAGGTTTCATCTCCGTCTACGGTGATGCGGTACATGCCCAGAAACTGAGGCAGCAGGGTGGTACCGTGACATTCCACAATATACTACAAGACAGAAAACACACAACCAATGAAAAAGCATTATCAATATAACTAATGCACATAATGCAACACTAAATAAAATTTATTATTAACACAGCACCTGTTCATACTCAAGGTCACTTTACAGTTCATGTAAAAAGAGACAATGACAAGAGATGGTGTTAAGAGAAACTGTTTTCTTTTTGTTGGTTCTTGAAAGAGAACAGAGAAGAAAAAGTGAGTGATTGAGGAAATGAGTTCCAGAGCTTGGAGGCCACAGAGCTGAAAGATCTGTCGCCCCCACACAGGCCAGTTTGGCTTTAGGAACCATCAGTAATTTTATAAAATCTGTGAACTTAAACAAGCTGCAATCTTTCACCAAACTGGTCTAAATGTCGTTCTCTAACGTGTGTGTTCAACAACAACAAAAACATGCTCGACAATGAAAATCATCTCAGTTAAATTAATACATCATTAAAGACCTTTAATATGCATTTAAGATGTATACCTGGTGATATTTTTTAAGGATGTTGTGCATCTCGGCTACGTCCTCACTGCTGATGGTCTTAACGACGTATCTCTTGTCATAGGAGGTGTGAAAGCGGGCGCCGCTACGACCCTGAGCCTCGCTAACAAGAGGTGCGCTGCGGGTCAGAGAGTTCTACACACAAATACAGGGAGACAAACAAGTCAGCTTTAGCACTTCCACACAGCACTGCAAATTTCCATATTTAACACACTTTTTTCAACTCACTGGCTAATTATTACATCCTCGAAGAGCTGACGGAGGTGTGATAAAGCAGAAAATGCAGAACAATTCACACAAGGTTTAAATCAGACCTGTGTTTTCTCTTAGAAATAAAACAGTGGGTCAGCATGTAGTGACAGCATGTGATCAGTTGTGGAAGTGAATGTGAAACAGCCCGAGGTGGTTATGCAACTGTTTTTCAGTTTAGCCTTGTGAAGAAAAAAAAATCTGAAGCATATTCTAAAGTAGCCAAAGTACAGGCTATCTACACTACCAGATATTTGATTTGTTGATTCGTGGAAGAACAAAACCCTTCCCTTTGCCTAAAGCACAGTGATTAGCACTGTTCACCAATAAGAACAATGTTTTCTTTTATGTGGGAGTAAGAGACACACAGGAAATGATATTAGGAGCACTGGCTGTATGTGGGTGGCTGAGACGTAAAAGGATCGGCCTCAAATTACGCTGTCATTACGTGGAATAAATGGTCCACTTTACGACAACGGATTGAGGGGTTAATGACTCAATTACAACTCATTAATCATGGGTATTTCCTCAAGGAGAACTGAATCCACCCAGATGATATGAACAGCCCATTGCTTGAAATATGAATGAGGCAGCATGTAATACTCAGCATGACAGCTGTATTACACAATCCTACATCCCGCCCCACTTTAAAAAGAGCCAATTGGCATGTTGGTAAAGGCTTGGTGTATTGGATTCTTATAGTGACACATGAGCAGATATAGGGTCCTTTGCTTTGTCTGCAGATGTAGATTTTTTGTCAAAATATGTAGCTGGAGCAACCTGACAAATTTTGCCTTTTTTTTTTTTTTTTCATGTTATCAGGTCCAAAGACAATTTTACAGCCATTTCTAATATGTCTTTGAAACATCATCTTGTTGATCCATTTCTGGTATTCGAAACTCTCCTCATTCAAGTAGATAAGGGCCTGGTCTTATGGCTGAAAATAACTGCTGGGGAGTGTCATCAAGATGTCCGCCAATTCAGACTTTACCAAAGACTTCAATCTACTTTGTACTGTTTAGTAAAATTATTGCAAGGTTAAACTTTTTCCTTCTCGACATTTTTTCTTCTTCTCCAATTTTATACAGCCAGACCTAAACACTGGACACTACCGTAAAATTATTTTTTGCTTTCACAGTAAATGTGAATATTCTATAAAGAAAAGAAAAGCTCAAGACTTTCACTTCATTTCATAAATTAATAAAACCAAACATGGTCATGAACCATCTACTTTCACAGAAAGAGGAAATTTGAGTAACATGGCAGATGAGCAACTGCAGACCTTTTCCTGTAGCCTGTTTATCTCATTTACTCACTACTAACTGCTTAAAAGAAAACTTTCATAACTGGTAAAGACAGGATTCTAAACCTTTTTCCAGTGAAGTGACTATATCTTGCTCCGAAATGCTCGTTGTGCCCTGGTGCTCAAACGTTTGTGTTTCAGCTGGAAACTGGTGCACTGAACTATAATTTCAAAATTCTGATGCTTTTGGCCAGAAATGATTACAAAAGATGCTCACTCTCGCTTGACCTTCAGAGTCTGAGGCTGGGACTATAGAATTACTGACGATAACCATGATATACTCAGAAAGGTGTACGTGGATAAAGATGAATTATCATTATAGACCCCACACCTAACTTCATCACATTATTATAAATATACCTGGAAGTCCTGGTCGTCAATGCCAAACCTTTCTCTCAAATTACGGAAAACGAGAGGGCAATACTCCTTAAATTTAAAGTGGCTTGGCATATTCTCCCTGAAAGGAAAATTGATAGCATAAAAAACACAATATTATGTAATATCATAATAAATGTTTCCCTAAATCAGAGTACATTTTGAAAATAGATGCAGTCACTTTAACTCACTTGTTAAACAGGTGGTTGTCCACCTTGATCTTCGAATAGGCCTTGAAGTCATCAGGCATCAGCATGATGGGGATTTGAACATGACTCAACTCATTTATCTAAGAAGCCAAAAAGAAAACAAACAAAAACACTTGAAACATTCAATTTTGATTAGCTTTACTAAGATACCATATTTCCATTAAGATTTGTATATACAAAACCTTTTTTTTTTTTTACAGGGTCATACCAAAAAGGAAAAAACAATGTAGACGAAAGACAAATATAAACAAAAGCTACACACACACACACACACACACACACACACACACACACACACACACACACACACACACACACACACACACACACAGGATTTAATTCTGCTAGCAAGTTACAAATCTATCCAAGTGGCAAGTGAGCCAGTTAGCAAGCTGATACATTCACTACATGGCCAAAGGTTTGTTGACACATGAGCATCACACCCACACGTAGGCCACAAAGTTGTCTGCTGCTACAAAGTTGGAGGCACACAACTGTATAGGATGTCTTTGTATGCTGTAGCATTAAGACAGAAGAAAGTGAGTGACTGCACAGAGCTCTGACCTCAGCCTCACCGAACACCTTTTGGGATGAACTGGAACGCCGACTGCACCCCATTTCTCCTCACTCAACATCTGTGCCTGACCTCACTAACGCTCTTGTGGCTGAATGGGCAAATCCCCACAGCCACGCTCCAAAATCTAGTAGAAAGCCTTCCCATAAGAGTGGAGGTTATTATGTAACAGCAAAGTGGGAACTGAATCTGGAATGGGATATTCAAAAAGCACATATGGGTGTGATGGTCAGGTGTCCACAAACTTTTGGCCATATAGTGTAGTTTAAAGGACCCAATTACCAAGGAAATCACTTCCACTACATTCTTCTTGTTGCTGAGGTCAAGTATGATCCTACTAAAGAAAAAAACAAAACATTCTTTTCACACTTCCAAGATTGGACTGTTCATTTGACAATGCTCAGGTGGCATCTTCACGCTTTTCCCCCCTAGTGGTTTATAAATTGTGGTGTCGTGGTGTAAAAAATTGTAGATATTACCACTTGACCTTGGACAGGTAAAACCTGCCCATTTTTGGTTAGTGCACCAAGGAGTTAAGTGAGTAAAGCAAACAAAATGCATTGTATTAAGACTAAATCAATCAATGCAACACTACAGGGATCATGTGCTTCTGCACTGCTAGAGCGGTGGCTTCAGTAACGCGCATTTTGTCATCTATCTAATGTCTAACAAGTATAAAACCGGTATTGAAAATGAAGGTTTAAGAAAGACCTAAATCCTGCAACCTCCAACAACCACAGCATTGTTAAAGCCTGTAGCCTGCTCACGGCTATCTGTCAGCTCTGGCTTTATCAGAGGACAATTTGCAAATCAAGGACTGGAGTCCTGAAATCAATCAATCTGTCTGTCTGTCTGTCTCTCTCTCGCTCGCTCGCTCTCTCTCTCACACACACACACACACACACACACACACACTTCTGTGAAGTGACGGGCACAATGACAGTATGAGTGATGATTCCACATAGTCAGAAGGCGACGTCTCCATTTAAACAATGCGCCATTTTACTTACTTTAAAAAAAAAAAAAAAAAAAAGGATTCTCTCATGGAACTAAAACCAACATTCAGCAATAAATCTTTAAATCTTCCAGAATGAGACCACAGTGCTCCAGGCAATAAAATGGTGTATAACTGTGATGGAGAAAATCAGTACTGGTGCAAAGAATTCCGTGACTCACAGGATGTGTTGAGTCCTACTTAGTCTGCAGAGTAGAAAAGTAAAAGACCTTCATTAAGAAAGTGTTTAAAGTCTCATACTGAAGACATTTACTAAATCAGCTACTTGCACAATTTATTCTTTCCTCTAATCTAAATACCTGATTCATCAGGTCAGGAAGGGCTTGATAATCAGGTGAATATGATGGTATTTCAGATCTTGCTTAAAAAAAAAAAACAAAACAAAAAAAAAACCTTAGAAGTAATCTGTCCATCTGTCCAGTAGGCTTGGGATGAGTGACGATGGTATCAGGAATTGCCAATAGTTTCCAACTACTGCAATGTCCATCGAGTTGATTTAAACGTCTGTTGGAAAATGTGGTGCCTGCAGCTTTAAGATGGACAAAAATAAAGTGTCTCATGATTGCATATTTTGTATCATATACAAACAGCCGACTCAACCAGCTTCTAGTATTTTTCCTGCAGTAATAACATAGTGTGTCCCTTCCATCTTCCCCTCAGAGCCACAGGCGATACTGTAGTCAGTCACCGATAGTTAGGAGGCACGACAGGATGATTGCACATTACGCACATTTCACAAGCCTACACTGCTCAGTGTTGGCCTTCCCAAGCGAACACTGCTCACCTTGGTGTCCTCCTCCAGAATGGATAATACTTTAAAGGGTCTACAATAACAGTGGATTCAGGACCATGACTAATTCCTGTGTATGCCTGTATAAGGCAGTGCAGCTCTCATGTGTTACTGGAAAGCATTAATGTACAGTTTGGTGGGACTACAGTGCTAGATCTAGACGAATAAGTCATAAAACAGGCCAATGTTTTCCAAGAAGTGTGTATTTATAAGTCATAATGCTAAGCAGACACTAAGAATAGGACCCATGTGAACTTAGTGCATTGCATCCAGTGTCAGACTTCTATTTTCTGAAAATCTAATTATACCCAGTTTTGCTCTTTACCACCTCCAACATTTCCTTGACATGTTGTGAAGCTCTTAATGAGATTTTCATCCTCACTTCAGCTGAGCTTGTGTTCAGCAGTTTTGGCTCATGAATATGTAATAAATGAGACAGCCTAGTTTCATTATTTTGCCTTAGAATTAAGGCTCATCGTTATTAGACTGAGATACTTCAATTAATGCGCAGGAAGTATAAAAAGTCAGAAAATGAAAACATGAAATCACGAGTGCTCTCTGTTGGTCTACATACAGAGGGCTGGTATTAAAAAAGGGCACAACAGAAAGAAAAAAAAAAAAAAGATGTGAAAGTGTGGATCTATGATTGAGTATTATGACAATAGGCTTTAATGTAATCAGGAAAACATATTGCTTAATGTGAAATCATCTTGGGTAAACAGTGCCCCACCAACTAGTCATGAAACTCTGATTAGACAACCTACACAGCAGTTCAGACAATCAAGTTTAATTCATTAATATAACAGGAAGCATTATGGGAGTGGGGCACATGAAAGTGTGTGAAAAGAAAGTCGCCAAGTAAGAATTAACTTCAAGATGTAAAATGCACAAGAAAATAATGTAGGAAAAATAAAGGGGAGGAAAAAAAAAAAAAAACCTTTAGCAAAGATGTTCCTGAAATTGTTGTGACACTGGAGATTTGGTAAAGTGGACGTGTGTAAAGAGCCACTTATTCAAATTAGTCAGTGAAAACAGACATATCAGTATTGATAGAGGATTTTCCTATCAGTGGATCTCTATTGGCCTGCAGCTATGTTCCACTTCATTTCAGCAACGTAGCGCAAACTCAGCATTTATCTCTCTACACACATCTCACACGCCAAGTTTCATACGACCACTTCCTGTTTGTCTCCATGGCAGCAGAGTCAGGTCTTCCTGCTCTTGATCTCATCCTCATCAGTACAGGAAGCCAAACACACAGGGTGTATCTATACTGTAACAACATATCTGCTAAAATATGCAGTGGTGCGTGAACCCATCATCATTCATTTTTACATCATATTAATCTACTCTCTTAATGCACATACGCATAACTGGTAGGTGTAGTCTATCGGTAAGAATAATAATAATAATAAAGACTTTAACACGGTGAAATAACACACATGCAATTATGCAGTGACCAAGGAGAGTACTTTATATTTGAAATTCTTAACAGTATTCCCATTTAAGCATTGGGAACTCTTGGCATCATGTCAAGAAGCTTTGTGAGAATCTTCACCCAGGAGGATTTCCTTAAAATTCTCAAACAGGCCGAGCTCTTCACTGCTTCTCTTAAACAATTTGTTTTAATTTAAAAAAAAAAGCTAACTATTAACCATAGATTTTGCTTCAGAAATAAACTTCGACTTGCACTTTAACTTCACTAATTACATTCCAACATTGAGCCTTTATCAAAATGTCATTAAGGCAAGGAAATTATATTTAGCGTGTCCAAACGGTAATGGATATGATAAATTTGCTTAATGAATGAGTAATAGTAACATTCTTCTTAAGAATTCAGTGACAAATTTAGTCAAGGTACCAAATACAGGAAGATTATGTTTCCAATCAGTCAGTTTTATCTGTCAACTCATTTTTTTTGTTGTGTAAGATGTCCTCACTCTTAAGACATGGCTTCAGAATGATATCTAATTTTAAAATGGCACAAATTTTTATCCATCTATGCTGTCATGAAAAATGCCATGAATATATATATATATATATATATATATATATATATATATATATATATATCCATCTATAAGGTCAATTCAGTTCCTCTACCATGCCTGACAGAAAGGATATGTTTTTTTGGTGACAGGACAGGC
Organism: Pangasius djambal; assembly: GCA_022985145.1. Classification (NCBI taxonomy): domain Eukaryota; kingdom Metazoa; phylum Chordata; class Actinopteri; order Siluriformes; family Pangasiidae; genus Pangasius; species Pangasius djambal. The sequence goes on from CM040996.1 coordinate 12,636,008, forward strand.
CGGCTCTTCACCAAGCATGGTTTTAGTTTTGGACTCCTCTGTCTAGAAAACAAGCTTCCAAAACTCTTCAGATTGTCTGTGGTCTTTCAGACAGACAGCTTTGTTCTTTTTTTGACAGGGACCCTTTCATAGATCCTACTTCTGTTAGGGTACATCTTATTATCTTATTGTTTATCTACGCACCACGTCTCCAGAAGCAGATAGGGAGGTCTGTAGATCTCAGTGTTATTTTGAGATTTGTAATTACCTGTTAATTTACCACCATGTTGGCCTTCAGAAATTTTAGGCAGACAGCCATTGATTTAAACGCCCTCTACTTGAGTAACAGTGGCTAAAAGTGGATCTAAGGAGTCTGGATGAAACTATTCTCTCTCTCGCTCGCTCTCGCTCTCTCTACAGCATAAAGTGATAAATATTTACACTGTAGTTCACTTAGGAAGAGATAAATTCTGACTTAATATGCATTTGGCGGTTAACAACAACAACAACAACAACAACAACAAACCCTCAAAAAACTAGACACAATAAATTCTTTGTGTTCTATTCTCCTGAAACCATTAAGCTTATTCTCATGAACATACCCTAAACCCTGAAATCTGAGCCATAATCATATACATAACAGGTTGATAGTTGGTTGTATGCACAATTTATTTGAACAAAAATAGACCTTTGTAATCAGATATTTTATGGCATCTAATCATAAGTGGTATTTGCTTTACGTCTTTAATGAACTTTAAATCGCAGAGTAAATGGCTGAATTACTGTTTCACACACATTAGTTTGTTCTCAGTATCAATACTTTCTCCATTCAATGGATAATGAGTAAGCTGTTCCTAAAGTTCAAAAGGACCTAGCTAAACATAGTATGTGTTTGTCTAACCTAATGGACTTTTCCTTTTCTGGGAGGAGGCCAATGGGCAAAGCCTAAAGGTCATCTATGAGACTATTCTTTTTCTGCCATCGTCCATCAAAAAAGCAAGTAGTAAGCCATTTTTGTTGGAAATTCAGATGTTGGATGCCGTGTGGTACTTACGCCGAAATAATTTACAGGCTTTTGTTCAGTCTTTTGCCTACAGACTATGCTGCTGGGCTGCAGTCTTGCCGCAAATGTAGTATAAACCCAAACTTCAACACAGTTTAAAATTTACACCATCGTTATGAGTGTACAGAGTTCTGCATTATGAATGATAACCAAAGAGTGTTTATACAGCATTGAAATGATTTATTATATACTCCACGGCCACTTTAATAGGAACACTTGCTCATGTAATTATCCAATTAGCCAATAATGGGGAAGAAGCGCAACGCACAAAATCATGTAGATACAAATCATGAGCTTCAGTTAATGTTCACATCAAACATCAGAAAAAAATATGAGCTCAGTGACCTTGACCATGGCATGGTTGTTGGTGCCAGATGGCCTGGATTGAGAAATTCAGGAACTGCTACTCTTCACGCACAACAGTCTCTACAGTTAACACAGAATTGTGTAAAAAATTTAAAAAAAAATAAATCATCCCGTGAATGGCAGTTCCACAGAAATGCCTTCTTGATGAGAGAGATCAGAGGAGAACAGCCAGATTGGTTCAAGCTGAACATGAAGTCTAAGGTCACTCAAATAACCACTCTTTACCACAGTGATGAGCAGAAAAGCACCTCACAACACACACAATATGTCAAACTTTGAGGTAGATGGGCTACAGCAGCAGAAGACCATATCCGGTTCCAATCCTTGAAATACTCGGACCCTAACAACCATGCCACGATCAGAGTCACTGAGATCATTTTTTTTTTCTATTCTAATGTTTGATGGGAACATTAACTGAAGCTATTGACTTGTATCTGCATGATTTTATGCACTGCTCTGCTGCCACATGACTGGCTCATTGGATAACTGCATGAACGATCAGATGTATAGGGGTTTCTAATAAAGTGGCCAATGAGTGGGTATTTCAAAGCTACATTTGTGTTAGCAAGCAACAAATTGAATATGGGTTTCCTCAATTTTATGCAATAAGGTAACTTTCCAAATGATCGGCTTCAGTAAATTCCCTGACCCAGTCTGACACAGCATGTCTGAGCTCAGCAGTCTATACTTTCCCAACTTTCTGTTCCCACTTGTGTCTGGCTCCCTTAAACCTTGCTTTCAACCAATTCAAGAAAAATGGAAGAGAAAGTTACCACTGTTTCAGTGGCTAGTGTACTAAGAGTTTTCACACCAATAAGTCTGTTCGCAGAGTCTGAATCGGAGTGAAATTCATTTACTATTTGGTTTGGTTTAGGTTCACAATGCAACATAAACAAAAAGTGGAAGAAAAAAAAAAATCTCTTTTTGTTTGTCGGTCCAATTATCCAGAAGACACGGCATTTGTGCAGCACTACTACTCTGTCCTTTGGCATAGTTTGCTCCTCACTCCTCAGTTTAACAGTTCACAACTTTCCAAAACACACACACACACACACACACACACACACACCCTTGTGAATTTGGAGGCAAAGTCAACATCTTGAACTCTTTGTTATGTTCCTCAAACCATTCCTGAACAATTTTTTTGCAGCATGGCAGGGAGCATTATCCTGCTGAAAGAGGCCACTGCCAATAGGGAATACTGCTGCAACTAAGGGGTGTACCTGGTCTGCAACAATGTTTAGGTACGTGTCAAAGTAACATCCACATGAATGCCACTTCCCAACGTGTCCCAGCAGAACATTGCCCAGAGCATCACACTGCCTTTGCTGGCTTGCCTTCTTCCCATAGTGCATCCTGGTGCCATCTCTTCCTCAGGTAAGCGACGCACACGAACCCGGCCGGCCACACGATGTAAAAGAAAACGTGATTCATCAGACCAGACCAGGCTTCTTCCATTGCTCCATCATGGGCACTCTGACCGGTCTTTAGCTAGGCAGCCCACTGCCTGCCCACTTTTCCTGCTTCCAACACATCAGCTTCGAGAACTGACTGTTCACTTGCTTCCTAATATCCCACCCCTTGACAGGTGCCACTGTAACAAGATAATCCATCTTATTCACTTCACCTGTCAGTGGTTTTAATGTTATGGCTCATCAGTGTATATCTGAGACTAAATTGGTCATATGTGTAAATTCTACAGAAAACTAAACCTGAAAAAGCAGGTCGGTTATGATGGACATGTTATGTTACAGAACTCAAGTTAGCAATACTGAAATCTGCACAACCTCTCATAAAATCTGACTGAATCAATGCTTTTCTGGTTACTAATGTGCACACTGCAAGCTCAAGACTGACAAACCTGGAAGGATTTCTGAATTCATTTAGTGAAATGTACTCATCACATTTCACAAATTAAGAACTTTTTTTCCATAGCATTATAAAACACTATCGCTTTTCTCAAAGTGTTTTACTCCTCACGAAAATTTTCCAACGATTACAATTTTTAACTTATTAATGACATCATGAAGCAAACATTACCCATTCACATTTTAAGTTGTGGAACATCCTTGAAACATGTTAGTTCCTGTTATCACTGTTATGTTATAGCAGCTAAAACAGTCTTTCCTCAGCAGCCTCTCTTTCTTCTCTCTCTTGGATTTATTAAGACTTCCCGACCATTAAAAAGCTGACACACAAAACTCCTTCCATAAATGTTATAAATGCATAAATATTTCACCATATCAATAATTACGTTTTTCTTTGATAAATGACACATTGTTTAATCTGTTTATTGTTAGCCTCGATTATGTAGAATCGTCCTCGTAAAAAAAAAAAATTTCCTGTGAATGAGCTGTTACTATAGAAACGATAACGTTTTAGAACAAGCAGATTAATATACACCCATCACTAGAATTATAGCCAGAGCCACTGTCAGGGTCGTGCTGTTAATCTACACTTTCTGACCAAGCAGACTTAAAAATTCAACAGTGCTATTGTAAAATGTACTTATTTATTCACACACCTGTTGGTTATTTATCCATATCATAAGCTGTGTCGTTTATGTCTGAATTTGATATTAGATGGAGAGCTCCTAGGCAGCAGCAGCATGGGAGCATTCACCTGCCTGGTGCACAATGACACAAATAGCAGGCTCCAAGTACTTAATATCCTACTTTTCAGCTCCACCAATAAGCAACCCAATAATTAAACAACCTCTTATTATGGAACCAAATTTACTACATAATTGAGGGATCTATTTACTGGCAGTCTATTTAGTCATGGTTAATATCTTTTTTTTCCCCAAAGAGAAGTCAAACACTTTTGGAAGTTCCATCTTCACACTACACATCTGTACCTATCACACACTGCAGCTTGGAATGTTGGTCAAAACATCTGGCTGATTTCTAACACAGGCTAATGTCCACTGAGGAATATCGAAACGTGACTATTTTGTACAGCGCTTGTGGAATCTCGGCTATTTCTAGAAACTCTTTATGCAAACCAGACACACAGGGCATCCCTCATGCAGGAAGAGGCTGTCTGGGAATCACAGGAAAGAAGAAGAAAAACTGATTACAGGGGAGCAAAATGAAACAGCTTAACTCTCACTACCCACTCAATTCCCCGAAGCCTTTGATCACATCTCTTCCTGTTGTATTTAGCCTAGTGTTCGTACACCGCCATAAAATAACGCGTTTACTCTGAAGATGTATTTTAACTGTAAATTCACCATGTCGTTTAGGATTCAGCATTTTTATGTTCAGCATTGTTCCAGTGCACTGTGCATGCTGCATTTACTTAATCTGAATCACTCGCTAACTTCTCATCTTAGATTAAAAAAAAAAAAAAAAAAAAAAAGGTTTAGATGTGTGGAAAAAAAAAACAATTTACAATACCGAAAACCTGTAAATAAATAAGCATTTACCAAAAGTGGATTAAAGCAACATATATCCCTAACTTCAATTTAATTATAAATTGAACCGATAGAAACAAAAAGTCAAAATGTCTACTTGATTAGGATTGTATGGGCATGTCAGATCACATGCTGATGGACAGTAGTGTCTCACAGTGCTAGAAAACTGTAGGAATGACAGAGCAGCATGGTGCTTGGGGAATCAGCAATATCAGGCAAGCTTGTCCACCCTCCTAAGCTTCTCTAATCAGTTAAAAGTGAATTAATATTGTTTTCAAAATATCTAGATCTATTATGACATTTAGTATGCTTGGTGTATTTTACAGACATTTTAGATTGTGGATATGATGCAAAGATATGAAGATATTGCAAATGACAAAGACTAAAACTACTTTGTTTATTTCCTCATCACCTGCACTAGGCCAACTGTACTCATCCCCCAAAATTCTCAGCTCTCTTCTTCATGCGTCATCTGTAGTTTCACATCAAATTAATACCGACCTAATAATTACTGGGGTTGATATTTCTGCATTTAATTCACAGCATAGTTTATATGCTTTTGTACAATTCAAAGTTACTAGCTAGCATGCAAGCTTCTCTAGTTAGGAGAATGCTTTATCAGAGAACCATCACGTTCTTCGTATTCAGCCAGTAGCCTCCTGGATTAACGCTATCTATGTTATCGATCTTCACACATAGTTAGAGGTCATATTGCTTAATGTCCATGTTCCCTTCCTCGGGTTTTTTTTTTTTTTTAGTGTGTGCTGATTTTTGTAGAGTGCTATTGCGCTAACTGATCATTTGCATATTAATAGCGAGCTAGGCCACAAGAGAACAAAATGACATTCTCTTTTCCAGCAACAGTTCAAAGTGACATGCATCTATTTATACACAGCAAACCACAAGGTCTTAAGCTTTTTCGGCAACCCTTACCGAGTTGTACAGAACTCCAGTAGTTATGAATAGGTGTGAATCGCAACAGTGGAACCAAAAGACGACAAGTGACAGTCAAACCAAATGACCTCAGTGGGAATACGGAAAACCCTCAAAGACACTGTTACTCTATAATCAAACTTCAACAGGCTTGATCCTCGTCATGCATTGCTATTATTTATTTACCAATTTGTCTGACACATTTGTCCATAGCAACTAAGTGCACACAACTGCATGTATAATTCGTTAGGGTTAAAGAAAGTGAGCACTGAAAGAGCACTGCAGGATCACTAAAAAGCTTTCACCACAGGGTCATCAAGGATGCAGGAAAACAGGTCCAGTCTCCAAAATCCATGCCAAGATAGAGCGAAAAATGTGTTGAAAAGATGCCGTCTTCAAGAGATAAGGAAAGCTTTGTGTTGCAGTACGTAAGGCATTTTACGCTCCAAATTCTTAAACTCCCACTTTGCAAGACATCCAGTAACATCAACGATAAACTGTAGTAGAGCTTGGTTCTGTCAAGAACGACAGAGATGGTATGCAAAGCATTGTTTTTTTTAAAATCCATAAACAAGCACTCCAATAATTCAGTGACCTCCTATTAACAAATAAGATGCTGAGAGGAGGAATAAGCATCTGCCAGATGAATACATTGTAAATGTTAATCAGTACCAACAATGCTAGCACAGCTGCATTATTATCGAGGCTATTCACGGAGTTGCCTTTTTATTAAGTATTAGATGCAGATGTAGCTGGACACTTATTCAAATCGTCTCAATCTGCATGTGTAACTGGCTCTGTACACTATAGCAACGCTTGACGAACCCATTCATATCAAAAGGACTCAAAAACAATTACCACAGAAAGGGTTTAAAAAACCCATAAATGCATATGTAGTTAAGAAATATACACTGCCTATAGATTGATCCTTCTGAAGCAAGTGGTCAGTGTCAAGTAACACACACACACACACACACACACACACACACACACACACACACACGAAACCCATGCTCATCGTCACTTTATCACAAAATGCCCTTACAGGAAACCAAATGCTTACTCATTTACGCTTGATTCACTAAAAATACTATTTTGGAGCTACTATGCAAAAAAAGGACATGAATACTCAGTGAACTTAAAATGCCAGAAATCATAAGGACTTGTTTTCCCATATTTTCAGTATTAGTTATTAGTTAATTAAACACAACCATTTATTCATAGACCTTTTTTAAAACTATCTTTAACAAAGGTGTCAAACGTTCTGGAGCTGGCTGTACATCAGATAAGATTGTTTTTCCCTTTAGAATACATAAATACTGTTAGAATAACTCAAATAGTATTATAGTATAGTAACTGTACTAGTTACTGTGGTAAAACAATATCAAAAGCTTTACATTATTCAGAATGACATCTACTCTAACAAGCATGTATCTGACTTGGGTAACAAATAGAATATATTAATAGCTAGAGTTTAGCAGTTTAGTAGCAATGTTTGGTCCGTGTCATAAGCCCATATAGTGCAGTAAATACAAGATACTAATTACTAAACCATGCTCATTTCGCATGGTAATGGGCCTCCTTAATGAAGATCTGCATTTCCAAGCTATGGTCAATGGGATTAAGATCTCCTAAATGCTGGATCAACACAGATGAGATGCAGCAGCTTTTCTAGTTCATCCATCACGTGGACGTATCTTGTGTTATCAGAAAGGCCTAATGTACACTACATGTCCACATATGTGGACACCTGACCATCACACTCGTATGTGGTTCTTCCCAAACTGTTGCCACAAAGTTGGAAGCACACAATTGTCTAGACTGTCTCTGTATGCTGTAGCTTTACGATTTCCCCTCACTGGCACTAAGAGGCCCAAACCTGTCCCAACATGACATTGCCCCTGTGCACAAAGTACGGTCCATGAAGACAGGGTTTGCCAAGTTTGGCGTGGAAGCACTCGAGCGGAGTGCAGAGGTGTACTAACATGACTTTATTAGGGGACTTCCACAAGCCCATTGATCAAATCATTAAATTCTATACAGTAACTCTGCTAGCAAAAGCAGAAATGTAACAATGAACTCCACACTCATAATAAGATGGGTAAATCTGTAACTGCGACTGAACTAAACTTCAGGATCATGATATTACAGCTGAGTGGTCTACTTTACAACATTCATGATGCAATTCAGAAATAATTACCTACAGATGCTTAAAGTGTTCAGGAATCTTATCGGTTTAGTAACCATGGCGATTACAGGATCCCCTTTAGGACAACAGCTATTATAGATTAACAGTTTGTAAATTCATGATTTTATCTTAATTCCAGATAGAAATAAAGGATTACAGAAACGGCCTATATTGCTAGAATCCCCTAAAATTTTCTTAACTTTAGGACTTAACTTAGGATAACTTTTGTCTTAACCTTAGGACTTTAGGATAGCCAACAGTGTACCGCAACAGTTGTTTACTAGCGTCAACTAGCATAATGGCTTTATTTAACATTTATTTAAATGGCATGTGGTGAAAACAGGCACTAAATAACTGAATGGCTTGTAAAAGCAGACAGAAATAATGCTAGTCAATGACAAAATGCTTAAGAGCAACTCCAGCTCCTATGAGTTGTGACACTGTATTAAGATGACCAACATTGGAGACACCAACAAATGGTTTAAAGAGTGCGTTCTAACTACGGCTGAATGCCTCCTTACTCCATATAGAGTGCTCTGTACTGTATGTGGCTTGAAATAATGGCTTTTACCTCATTCACAGCGGACTACATTTGAAATGGAGAGAAGTTTAGGATTAACCACATACATCTGTAGTGTTCAGCTCTGAGTGCATTGTCACTTGCTAGGTAACAGATGCGACATTTGATTACTGACTAGTACAGAAGAGATAAAAGATAAGATGTAGCAAAAATAAGATATAAATCTTAGATTAGGATAGGATTTGCTTCTGTAATATGAATTTGTGAAAAATCCTACCCAACAGGTATCTGATCTTATCACAGTCTGTAACACAGCCTCAGGTGGATGGATCGCTCCACAGAGCTGAGCTGTCCGGGACACAGAGAACTGCGGGTGTGGCTGAAACACTTTCACAAGTTGCAGCTAGAAACGTCAAAATCGAATGTAATTTATGCACTCATAAAATAGGGTGTAACAATTTGACTGCTGAATAATGATTCACAAATGAGATTTCGTGACTTTGTCACTCTCACATGAGAATGACACATGCTCATATGAAAGGCATATGATGTGCTGTAAACTTGTTACAGACACGTTACGTGCCTTTTTCTGTAAAGCTGAAGAAGGATTTGCAATTTTGAAAATGATGATTTCGTCGGTGCGTTTACAAACAAATAACTAGCAATTTCTCAGCCCCTGTGGAATATTGGATGTGCTTTGGAGTCATTCATCAGTTGAGTCATTCATGAAACAGCTTTTATATTCATAATGACACCTTCAAGCTCAGTACTATTATTTTTGATCAGCTCAAGGAAGTATTGAGACCCATCCATATCAGAACTACCAACTCGGTAATCAAGGAAATAGACACCGACTTTCACAGGGGTGAGTTTAAGAGCATGCATTTTAATTACAGCAGATTGAAAAACCAAAACACCATTAGGATCATTACTTCCAAGATAATCAGAAAGTGCAACAGCGCACGCTGCATAAGACTGTGCTGATCAGCTCTAATTTTTTTTACATAATGCTTACACTCTGCATTTATCATGATGCACCGAAATGGCTCAACAGGAAACCAAATGCTTACTTACTCATGGTCTACTCGCTAAAAATACTGATTAGTGTGTAACTGCAGTGGATGAGAATAGAACAGCAGATAAAAGTTGCACCTAGAACGTGCTGCTGGGGTGCAAAAAATCCTAGCACTGTCTAAAGAAACTAGTTTTGGACAGAAGAATACACCAACTACAAATACCACTCTGTGAAAAACATTTATTTATCCATTTATGTAAATAGGAACACCTGTATATACGATCATTTACGCGATTATCAGCCAATCATCTGACAGAAGTGCGATGCATTCAGATCCGGGTGAAGAGCTTCGGCTAATGTTTACATCATACATCAGAATGGAGAAAAGATGTAATCTTGGTGACTGTAACCATGCCATGTTTGTTGGTGCCAGATGGGCTGGTTTTGAGCAACATATTTAAGAAGCATCTTATCTCCTGGAATTTCCACACACAACAGACTCCAGAGTTTACACAGAATGGTGTGTAAAACAAAAATCGTCCAGTGAACAGCAGTTCCCCATGCAGAATTGTCGTGTTGGTTCTGAGGAAGGTCAGAGGAGAATGGCCAGCATGACGAAAGTCTACGCTAACTCAAATAACCACTCTTTACAACTGTGGTGAGCAGAAGAGCATCTCGGAAGGCACAGTGGGGCAGAAGGGCTACAAGAGCAGAAGACGACATCAGCTTCTCTCACAACTGACTTTTTCAAAATACAAATTCACATGCGTTTCCGCATATTATCATTCACCTGATCAAGTTCCTTACTCCAGTGGTTCTCATTCCTCTTGTGTCCGGCTTGGACTCCCTAAAAATTTTCACAACCCCCTCCCAGTGACTACATCACACTACAACCTCTGCTCTTCCGTGCAGGAGACACGGACCGCACTGAAAAACCTTTGGCTGTGTAATCTGCTGCTGTTGTAAGCGTGTTACATCACTACCTCGGCTCACACTCCTAACGTTCTTAACCACGTACAGTAAGTGGTAGCTCAGTGGTTAAGCTGTTGGCCTTCTAACCAGAAGATTGAGAGTTCAAATCCCAGCACTGCCAAGGTGCCACCGCTGGGCCCTTAACTCCTCAAATGTGTAAACAAGATGAATGTAAGTTGCGCCGGATAAAGGTGTCTGCCAAATGCTGTAAATATAACTGAATAGTACACAACGGCTATCAAACACACAGACGAAAATGAATTTGCTGACCAAAACAACACTGGTTAGAGGGGTTTTTCCTTTTGGCCTGGCATGCTGTCTTTCAAATTAGAATGAAAAATATACTATAAATACCGACAACGGAAGAGATTTTAGGAAAACGTCATTCTCAAAACTCTTTTTCTCAGAAAGAACAACAATTATTAGGGGAGTTGTTGTAATCTGACGTGGAAACACACTCCAACACCAGCTGGTGTGTTTTTTAATGGCTGATTAATGCTGTGATACCGTGAAACCGTGATATTTTTAGACCGGGTTATCATACCGTGAAAATCTCAAACCGCAGCACCCCTAATGCATAATCCAGCATCCGTACACAGCAAATACGTGTTCCTGCTGCATGGTGCGATGCATGAATATAAGCTGTCCACAACAGAAAGCAGAACGACCACAAGAGTTTGTACTCAGCAACTTTTTTTTTTTTTTTTTTTTTTTACACATGCACGTCTCATTAATGCATTAGAGCAGAGTATCTGATGATGAAGCACACATCTCCAGGACTTACCGAATGGTTGACTCCCCACATGAGCACACTGAGCAGAGGGTCGCTGGCTCGAAACAGCTTCACTTTCTGAGCCACGAAGTGCTTTTTCTTCGTTTTCGTTTTACTCGCCAGCGATGCAGCTATGCTACTGGCCGTGGCCATTTCACTTTGTGCAACAAGAAATTAAATCTCAACACCCAGTCCCTTTTTTTTCTTCACCAACGCCTCAGAGTTTCTAACTGTCTCTCAGTTAATTGGCACTTGGCATAGCTGTCCAACCCAACTCACCACCTCGGATAATCTCAGCTCTTCACACCTAACAGCAAGCTGCAGAAATATAATAGATGTAATTCATCGATATAATACACAATATTCCGCTTTTATGCTCAATTCTGCTTCGTAGCTAAAACAAGTCGCGAGCTATACTTCCAATAAGCGTGCTCCAGCTGTGGGCCAATAACTACTTACTAGCAAGACAGTTTAGCTAGCTGACTGGTTAGCTACCAAGCTTCCATGTCAAATTAAGCTTAACCACCCAAATTTCACGCAAGACGAAGTGAACGAAGGATGTTGCTACAAGGACGTGCAGCCAGCCAAAAATTAAGAGCACGCTCTTTCATTTAAAACGCTGTTAAGCAATAACAGTGGTGCAACTCGGTCGAGACGACGCTAACCTATTAGCATCTAGCTTAGCATAACCGAGAAAGAGTCAGCGCTGACAAGCTAACTGGCTGGCTAGCACCTAGCCGACAGCTGAAATTATTCTCAACGCGTTCTCTTTGACGTTTGTCTATCCAGTCCAGGAAACAGCAAGTTAGAAACAACTGCCTAAAAATCGCGTCCTTGGGTCTTAAAATTTATCTGACGTTATCCAACTAAAAAAAATCTTTTCGTGTAACTGAACAGTTAGCTAGCGTTTCCGGCACGGCTCTGTTCTGCCCACTGACAGGCCGAATCCCAAACCGCGCTGTGCTCTCTAGATAGGTGCACTACTAACGGTATTAAATAGTGACATCTACAGCCGATCTAGTGCACATTATATCCAATACAGCGCAATTTGGGTTTTAGCCACAGCTTGTGGTGGGAGGAGGCCGAAAGGGGTTCCCAAAGATTGACACACTTTCTACGATACGTTGCGGCAAAAGGCGTTTTAGACATGAAATCGGGCCTCCGAAAAATTACTGAATGATACCTGGTATCTTTATGGTTAGGCATTCATTCATGGGTTTTTAAAAGATTTTGAAACCCATGATCTCCAGATTCTCCCGCCCCGACTTTTACCCCAGTATGACACATCTTAAACAGTTCATCATCCCTAAAGCAGATAACATCACAAAAATACGCAAAAACGGATTAGGGTTTCCTCGGATATTTTTTTTTCTGTGACCACAAAACCCATTTTCCCGGCACTATATAGAAATATAGGTAGAAATCATTATCTTTTGTTGGTTAAATCCACTTAACTGTCAGCAGATTATAGCCTAGGTAAGGAATAAAACCCGACGGGGCGTGCTATTGTAGAAAAATAATCAGCGATGATTAAGTTCCAACAGCAGGACGTCAGAAAATGTTTCATTTCTCTTATACAACAGAAATTTGGCAACAATAACAATTTTGTATCTATTGAAGGAGATACGTACATTTCTACCTGTTTATAGTTCCAATAATGTTGTGAAACGTCTGTGGAACAAGATAGATAGATAGATAGATAGATAGATAGATAACCCTAACCCTATTGCTTGTTATTGCTACAGCAGCAAACACATCAATGTACAAGAACAAAAATATAACATTGAAATTAACACAATTGACAATTAACACAGTGCAAAGGGACATCAGTGATTAGGTTCAAAAACACAATATAATAGGGGCAAAAATCCAAGGTATAGAATAACAGAATAAGTGCAAAACTACAACATGGTGCATAATAACAGCAGAAGACATTCGCAATAACCACCACAAGTGACAGTGATCCTGTGTTTTCATTGTATGTGTGTGAATACAGGATGAATAAATTCTGTCCAGTTATTCACTCATTCTGAGAAAGCTGGTGTGCGTCCTGGTGGGAGGAGATGTGAAGACTGACGGCAGGTGGTAGAAATAACCTCCTACAGGCTTCCTAGAACACCGTGGTGGAATGACGTTACTTTCTGTTATCACTTATGTTATGGTAGCTGTAATGTAGCAAACTCTCTTTCATTCATTCTCGCTTGAAGTTAACAAGACAAATAAACGCAGCTTGTCATGTAACAGAGAAACCGCAAATCCCTCTGTCCTGAAGAATCTTCCATGTGGGAAAATTGGTAGATGTTCTTAATACACAGACACCAATCTAAATGAGTGAGATGTTCCAAGCAATTCAGAGGATATGACAGTTATAAAGGAAAAGTACAAGATATAAGTTATTAGAGGATATTTATAACACATTCATAAGGGCATTTTTTGTTTAACTGATATCATTTTGAACATATTATTTGACCATTTTGCTACTTGTAATAATGAGGGGCCACCACATGTCTTGTTATTATAAATGTCTTTATCTTATTCATTTTGTTGTTAAGACATGCACCATTTTTTACTTATCTAAAGATATGCATTTTTCATAGACCTACGGACTGTACACATTTCAGAATCTGTATTTGTTGGTGTCTTCTACCACTATAATAATTGTGACCTATGTAATTCTTTTCAACTCTACATGACCGAATAGTCTGTTTTATAGAAAGCAAAGCAAATTCGGATTAAAATAGTGTATCCTAATGAATAAAATTCTTCTATAGGTAGGTTAGCTGATAAGGTCCTATAACAGCGACAAGAACAGTTCAAATCCTAGGACTTAGCCTGAGCCACACTCACATATTCAGTGATATGCTCAGCCTGGATCCTTGTTTTGTAATATGCTTTCTATAAAAGATAAATCTCAGAGAAGGAAAACTACTTCAGTAAGCTGAATTCTTGGCTGACCTTTGTATGTTGCAAGTTCCTGTGGATAACAAAAGTCATATATTGTGATTTAAAGGGCTCTTAGGTTACTGTACCTAAGCTGTGAGTAAGGCCAGTGAAATGATTGTGATATAAAACAATGGAAAACTTGAAGAAAAAAAAAAAAAAAAAAACATGCCTATATGAGGTCTGTGCACAGCTGAGGAAAAAGCCCATTGAAGTGGCAGGAACAGCTGCAATCTGTGATTTCACTCAGTAATGTAATAATGCCAAGACCAAGTCTAACAATGGTGGACAGGTGGAGAAACATGGGCTTGCAGGGATTGAATTTTTACAGAGGGGTGTAGATTTATTTGTATAAGCCCCAAATGGTTCTTACATTATATATAACGGGACTATGCTACATATATGCATCTGTAAACTTGGTGGAAATGCAAACACTTACCTGTTCAATAGCTCTGGGTATGTTTTATCAATATGTAAATTGTAGTGTAGATAATTCTGTCCAAATCTATCTATCTATTTACATAAAGTTCCCTTGTCTGATATTATTTAACATATTAGTGCGCATAAACCAACCATGTACTTTATAGCATTAATACACTATAAGAAAGCAGTATTAATAATGTAAGTAACATTTGTTTGTTTTTTTATGTTCTTTTTTTAATTATAAACCAAATAAACCAGATAACCAGCACTCACATTAAGAAATGTTCATACCATCAGTGATTAAAATGAAGCCCACAATAACCAACACATTAATGAAAACATCGAAAATAAATTAAATAGTGTCTATATTCATAAATGATCTATATCTAAGTTGATAAATTGCTACAATACATTTAAGGGCATCATAAACACAAAAATTTACAAATCTAAAATGTAAGAGTCTTATAGCAGAAAGGCACCACAGTGCCATCTACAGTCTGCGTGAGCGTTCCTCCGTTTCCTAGCAACCATAAAATAAATACAGGCAAACACACCTAAGCCAGAACTGTTAGCTAACTTACTGGAGGTAATGAAATTTTTTTTTTGGTTAGGCTTTTTAAACTGAATTTAGTAATCTAAAGCTGTATTTATTTATTACTGTGACAGAATTGGAATTGGTTATTCACTTCAATTAATTGCAGTTGCTTAAAAAAATTATTCCAGTTCCTTAAAACACTGTTATATACTTGTTTATAATCTTGAGCCAGGTAATAAGTGCATTAAAACTCAATGCCTATATGACAGAATGGGGAAAAAAATAAAGAAGGAAGCTGAACCACAGCCCAAACATGAGGTGAGATGTCTGTCATTTCATTAAATTGTCACTGATATCTAATATAATTGTAATAGTTCTAAAATAATTCTTTAACATATTTATTTGTAATCAATTCAGTTTGAACCACTGCCCATTGAGAGCAAGAGCGCTGCAACAGTGATTCTCATGCTTCAGTCTCCTGAAGAAGAAGTGCTGGTCAAAGCCCTTGAAGCCATCCGTAGATTTGCTGAGAACGGTCTGCATGTGTTGAGCCATACTTGCACATTAGCTTTACTTCATGAAGTTGTACCATGTTGGCCTTTATGTGTATGTGTGTGTGTGTGTGTGTGTGTGGGTTTGCTGATATTCTTTAGGTGATGAGAACAGGAGCTCTCTGATGGCTTTGGGGGCAGTGGAACCACTCACTTGCCTTATAACACATGACGACAAAACTGTTTGCACAAATGCTTTCATGGCTCTGGGAGTCATGGTTTCGGACAGTAAGTCAGTTCAGAAATGGCTCTAAGTGTTTGTACATTAACTAATAGCCTGAAAAAAAAAAACTGATAAAATGATAACAGTTGAGTTGAACTGTTACAATGGCTGTTGTTTCATTTTTATGCATTTGAACAGATGATGTCAAACGACTGATCAAGAAACTGAATATTATTCCATCTATCATCTCCAAACTGGCACCAGAAGGTACTGTTATATTCTGTTGTGTGGTTTTATTTTATAAAACATTGCAATCTTAATATCTCAATGCACTATCTATCTATCTATCTATCTATCTATCTATCTATCTATCTATCTATCTGTATCTATGCTTATCTATCTGTCTGTCTGTCTTAAACGTGGTCTTATTTAATAAACACAGAAGACGTTATCGTCCACGAATTTGCCACTCTGCTTTTGGCACATCTGTCCGTGGACATCACATGTAAGGTTCAGATCTTCCATCATGATGGACTGGAACCTCTCCTTCGTCTTCTGTCCAGCTCCGATCCTGATGTAAAGAAAAATTCTGTGGAATGCATCTATAATCTTGTTCAGGTAAGGCAGAAAGATTAATATCACTTCAAATTAACTTTTAAATTAAGTGTGATGCTCCGCTGGCTCTGATACATGGACATTGATCCCTATGATTCAAACTGGTTCAAATCTAACCCTAACCCTAACCCATTTGCAAGATATAACTGAATCCAGCACTACCCGCTATATGGCCCCTTTATGTTGAAATAACTCACATTAATTTATGTGAGATGACTATTCTGTATAATATGCGTATTATATATTTACATTGTTATTTATGCCACACTATAGTTGAAATCTCGAATCTGGTTAGTCGTTAGTTATTGTTTCTATAGTAACATATCTATAGAAGAAATATACACTGATCAGCCATAACATAAAAACCACTGACAGGTTAAGTGAATAACATTGATTATGTTGTTACAAGGGCACCTGTCAAGGGGTGGGATATATTAGGCAGCAAGTGAACAGTCAGTTCTCGAAGTTGATGTGCTGGAATCAGGAAAAATGGGCAAGTGTAAAAATCTGAGCGACTTTGACAAGGGCAAATTGTGATGGCTAGATGACTGGGTCAGAGCATCTCCAAAACGACAGGTCTTGTGGGGGGTTCCCGGTATGCAGTGGTTAGTACCTGACAAAGGATGTCCAAGGAAGGACAACCGGTAAACGGGCAACAGGGTCATTGGTGCCAAATACTCACTGATATACGTGGGGAGTGAAGGCTAGCCCATCTGGTCCGATCCTACAGAAGAGCTACTGTAGCATAAATTGCTGAAAAAGATAATGCTGGCTAATGCTGATAGAAAGGTGTCAGAACACACAACGCATTGTAGATTGCTGTCTATGGGGCTGCGTAGCCTCAGACCAGTAAGAGTGCTGTCCACCGCTGAAAGTGCCTATAATGGGCACATGAGCATCAGAACTGGAGCATGGAGCAATGGAAGAAGGTGGCCTGGTCTGATGAATCACGTTTTCTGTTACATCATGTGGAGGGCTGGATGCCTGTGTCACTGGGGAGGAGATGCACTATGGGAAGAAGGCAGTGTGATGCTCTGGGCAATGTTCTGCTGGGAAACCTTGGGTCCTGGCATTCATGTGGATGTTACTTGGACACGAACCACCTACCTAAACATTGTTGTAGACCAAGTACACCCCTTCATGGCAACGGTATTAGCTAATGGCAGTGGCCTCTTACAGCAGGATAATGCTCCCTGCCACACTGCAAAAATTGTTCAGGAACGGTTTGAGGAACATGACAGAGAGTTAATGGTGTTGACTTGGCCCCAGATCTCAATCCAATCGAGCATCTGTGGCATGTGCTGGACAAACAAGTCTGATCCATGGAGGCCCCACCTCGCAACTTACGGGACTTAAAGGATCTGCTGCTAACGTCTTGGCGCCAGATACCACAGCACAATATTATAGGCAGGTGGTTTTAATGTTATGGCTCATAGGTGTATGTTTTTGAAAACTATTTATTCCATAGGCAATTTCATTCAACTGTTCACCATGGAAAAATAAAGTAGTAAGCAAAGGAAGGAAATAATTTTGCCCACTTACAGCTATATTTACAACAGGTGAGAGAACTTTTCAGGATGTTGAGTCATTTCTCTATCAGATATGAAGGGTCTTTACACACAGAGTTGTCTCACCCAGCAGCCACGCTGCAATTTAGAGTGACATCCTTTTACTGAATATTCTCAGTAAGGCTTAGTTTTTTCTTCACTTATGTTGCAGCTATTTCAAACAAACATCAGTTTCTTAGCAATTGATTGAGATTGGAGGAAAAGTTTTTCAAAATTCTCTTTTGAAAGATTTGCCATTTATACATAAAATATCATAACCATACCTTTATGTAGGCCTACACAGTTGTTATGAAGTACTTCATATTGTATTACTATGTAGACACTGGGGAAATATATTAGGCCTAGTATTTTTTATAGAAAATTATAATGTTATGTTTCAAAAGCAGCAAGTGATCACAATAGAAAAAAAATAATAAAGTAGGCCATAGGCTATAATAGAAAATAAGATTAATCAAGATACTGTAATATATTGATTTTAAACTATACCTTTTGTATTCATTTAAGTCTCTTCCATAATTAATATACTGTATGTTTTCTGCAAATATCATACAGTTTTGCCTATTTGCCAATTTTACAGAATTTCACATCTATATGTATAATTTATATATACTGTGTATATCAGCCAATAAGTAGTTTTCTGCATCCTTAGGAAGTTTCTAGTCGGGTGGCAGTGCATAAGTTGAATGGACTCCCCCCGCTACTGGAGCTGCTGGGCTCTGAATTTCCCATCATTCAGCAGTTTGCTCTACGCACTCTAGAGAGCATCAGCACAGACAGAGAAACTCGCACGGCATTCAGAGAACAGCAAGGATTCAATCGACTCCTGGAGTTTCTTACAAACAAAGTGAGCTCGTTATGAATACTGCAAATCATGATGAACATAAAATTTCTTTTATGTATTTACAAAAAGAATGGCTTTTCCAGCTACTGTGTCCCTTGGTTATTGTGTCCCTTGGTTATATGTTGCATCATTTGCAATGTGGCTACTTTTTAAAGATGGGAAAACTGTATATCTA
>CM040996.1:12655141-12757734 GCA_022985145.1 Pangasius djambal
CCTCACCAAATACCTGAATCCTCGCACTGCCACTGCTGTGTAATATGGCATTTAATATCCTCCTTGTAAAAGTGAAGCTGTAGACAGATTCTGTGATATATTGAAAACTTTAATACTGACCTGTACAGTTATAGAGTGCTTTTGGCATATCATTCTACCCCGGGTGTCAATAGTGTAATTGCATTTCTTATATATTATCACAAAAATTTATATGAACTTGCAAGAAAGGCTTTTTTTCTTTTTTTTTTTTTTTTTTACTGTGTTCTTATCTTGCTGATGCTATAAATCACCTTGTCAATCCTGGCAGGAGTTTAGTGACCTGCACTTGGAAGCTCTGAAAGTCATCTCAAACTATATGGAGGATGCTGAGTCCATGCAGCTTATTCAGGGGAATGGAGGCCTGGAGAAGTTGCTGCAATTTATCATTACACCCACCACTCAGGATATCCAGGCTAATGCGGTTAAAGCTATCAGCAGAGCAGCACAGCGTAGTACGCAAACACAAACACAAACACTAATACTACTATGTTAAAGTTGATGAAGCTCCTCTGATGAGTTCGAAAATCTATTCAACATTATAATACAAGTACAGCGTTGACACAAAACTTCTAGACATTTCAGAATGTCACGTATCACTCAAAACCTTTACAGGGACATCAAATTTCTCTGTAAATTGCAAGCTGTTGAACAGTTTCCTTCCTGTTCCTTTATCAGTGTTGCATCAAAATGCTGTGTTGAATCACCTAGGTGAAAACCGAAAGATCCTGCATGAGCAAAATTTTGAAAAGGCCCTCGTTGGATTGCTTGCAGTGGAGAACGCCAACATACGTACTGCTGCATGCCAGGCAGTGTCAGCCATGAGCAAGAACCTGAGCAGCAGAGACACTTTCAGACAATTTGGTATTGTTCCTGATTATAATTGATTGAGATTTTAAAGATTTCTTTTTAAAAGATTATTTTTTATTTGTAGTTTTTTCCAGTTCCCAAAATGCTGTGGATCAGCTAAGACATGTTTGAGGTCTATGTTTCTGTCAAAAATGAGCATTGCTTTGTTAGAAAAATTGAAAAACTTTGTTTTATAATTGGGTTGGCCAGCTTTAATACCAAGTAGCTAGCAATGCAAGTCTGCACCCTCAGTTGTAACTGACAGTTGTGTTGATTGCCACATACTGTGTGAGGAAATCTTGAGTAATGACGGTGTGTGTGTTTCAGATGGGATCAGACCTATTGTGCAGCTGCTGAACAGTGAGGGAAATGAGGTAAAAGAGGCTGCAGCAGAAGCCTTATCAAGCCTCACCCACGGAAACCATCTGAATGCATAGTGAGTGCATGTTCAGTGACACTACATGTTGTCAGTGGGACTAAATCGTATATATTTACATGACCCAGCTGGTATGTAAAATTCCAGGATGGATAAGATTATGATAAGGGGTGAAGTTTGCACTTATGTTGAATTATCAAATGGTAATAGAACTGTAATTGAATGTAAATATGTTCATACATAATACAGCCTTGTGCTTGGGTGTCAGCCATAACACACAATTCTGGTATGAGTCATGTCACATATCGGTCGAATACACACACCTCCTGTCAGAAGTAAGAAAACAGTCCTCTCCAATGCTCAGTGGTTCACGCTTGACACACTTATGGTTGTGATTGCTGCTTGGTGGGACGTGCACTCCGTTATGGTCTTTCCAACATCTTTATTTCAATTTACATGAAATCCAACAACCTCTTAAGCTGTAAAATAAATTTCATGGACTCCCTCAGTGCAGATTTATTTTGAGAATATAATCCTACTATTCAAATATGAGGCTCATTATTCAAATGTGTACAATAACATTCTAGTTATTTATTGGACCTGTAGAGGTTTCCATTGACAGAATATATTAGGCCCAATTTGACATTAGGCTTGTTTTGAGTTATTGAGGTTCGGATTTCAGCCATTCAATTCAAATGAGAAATCAAACAGACTAATACCTATATAAATTCAATAATAAATATAATAACTTTGATAAGGGTGGATTGTATTTCCACAATATTAAAAAATAAATCACAGATCCCCTTGGGTATGCTTCCTGGACCCCTCTGGGGTTGCCAGACCACAGTGTTTATTAATAAGGTAATGCTGCACTTCTTATCCTCTCTCAGTGCTGTTTATGAAGCAGAAGGAGACAAGCTGCTTGTCCAGCTCCTACAGAATGGCTCTTCGGCAGCAGTAGTGCATGCAGCAGCTGTTCTGAACAGCATGGCTTCACAGGAAGTGCTTCGCTGTAGCATTCTCTCCCATGGAGCCATGCAGGCACTGCAGAAACCCCTACACTCCACTGATAAACCCACACTCATCAGCGCCACCCAGGCTGTAGCTGCACTCGCCTGTGATGCAGAGGGAAGGGCTGAGGTATGTCTCTAGTGATACATTACCACTATACTTTACAGGTAATTTTACTAATGGCTGACATTCTAACAATGGCTGAGTTTCTAACAGCTGAATATACTGTACTTTTAAAAATAATTAATGAAGTTTTTTTTGTCTGAATGAATTTATCAGAATAGATGTTTTGAACAGTTTTTTAAGAGAGACACTAGGAATGTGTAATTTTAATATAAACCATATTCATTCATAATCTTTTGTAGCATGCAGTGTGAATTACTCGCTCAGAATTACTCATTTGAAACACAAATAACACAAATATGCAAATGCATTAATTCATCTAAAAAAAATGAGACACACAGGAGATAAATTGCATTTAGGCGACACCTATATGTATCACACAAGAGCCGTTGTGCCATTGCATGAATTAAAGGATTAACAAGGTGTAATAAAGATGTGTAAAATGGCTGATGCTGTTATAAATCTGCAACCAAAAAAAGTCATTTTTCTTTTTGCTGTTCAATTTCTCATTCACCCTCTCACCTGTGCACACACTCCTGCCATCAGGATTAGACCTGATACCACAAGAGAGTTGTATGCAGTGCATGATTTAGTTTGAAATGAAAAATTAAATTTGATTTTTTTTATATAGTTAAGAAATGCTGGAGGTCTGCCCCAACTGGTTAATCTGCTGACATCAAAAGACACTGAAATCCGCCGAAATGCATGCTGGGCAGTGACTGTGTGTGCTAATGATGAACCAGCAGCCACAGAAATGTGCAGATTAGGGTGAGATCATATTTAATATTCATTTACATGAATATATAAATCTATAAAAACAGGTGTTTTTTTCTCTCTCTGCATGAACAGAGTTGTTAGGACATAGCCACAGTTAACCACAGTAAACCACAGTGTATAAAGAATATGTAGCTGACACAACCCAGAATGATGGTTTGCAAAATATGAATGCAGTGGCACACCCTGGCATAGATAATATAGGCAATAGCACAGGGAGGCAACTTGCCAGGGCAGGGACTTGTACATTGTGTTTTATTCATGCATTGTGTTTATGAAGAGCCAGCAGAGGGCATTAAAGCTTCACTTTATTATAGCACTCTTTATTATAGTCCATCTTGCCTTAAAATTATTATTATAAATATGATGTCAATGCGCCCTTTCCTTTTCCTTTACCTCAGTTGAGTCTTATTTTGTTTACTATTCATCCTTTAAATGCTCGTGGCTTTGGTACTGCAGGGCTTTGGAGATCCTCCAGGAGATCAACTGCTCACTGAACCGTAAGAATAAGTTCAGTGAGGTAGCCTTTCAGAGGCTGTTGAATAGTAACCTCTCAGTAAAATACAGCCTTTCAGGACATCTCTTCTCCACTGATATCACTGCCGACGGCTTCTATGATCCAGGACAGGTAAATAAAGAAGTATTAATCCAGATTTAATGAATCTTCCCTAAGTAATCAAGTCATCTTCCCTGAGGCAGTCAGATTACTGAACACCCTGCTGCCTCCCAATGCTCACCTGGTCTAGTCAAACTCCTAAGCCAGTATAACTCAAAAACATTGCACACTGCACTTTACAATGCCGCATTAGACACTTTATATTTACAGTTACAGCCCATGTTCTGTGTATCTTTTTTTTTCTTGCGCATTTATTGTCCTGTGTATTTACCTTCCTGCACTCATCTCACACTGTTGTGTATTTGTTTGTTATGCAGTCTTGAGTACTGTGGTCCTGGAGAAATGGCATTTTGTTCCAATGTATACAAGCTATATAGAGGAATGACAATAAAAATCCACTTGATTTGACTTGATGAATGGTTCATTGATTCATCCACAGTAACTGCTTTATCCTGGTTAGGGTTATGGTGGATCCAGGGCCTATCCCTGGACCACTGGGCACGAGGTGGGAATACACACTGGATGGGATACCAGGGCACAGCAACATTAAACTGTGTAATCTAATTGAATTAAGTTCAGAAGAAATCTATATTATCTTCTGCATTCCTTCCAGCTATCCATAATTGCTATACAATTGTGCCCCGAACTTTCTTGCTTAGCTTATTAGCTATATCTTATCCTTCTGTGTTTGTGTTGTGAATGCTGGCAACCTCACTTCTTGTTATCTTGTGTGTAATGGTACCAAATAGCTTTATTTAAAAAAAAAACAACTTATGGCCCATATAATATTATATTAATATTATAACATTAGAGCTATGATATTAAATACTGTGTCCTAAACCACATCTGCATCTAAGTGACAATGCTGAAGAAGTGAACAGATATTTGTGACAGATATATAGAAAAGATCTTTGCAGAAGTGCTCATTTAACTCTAATGAGTATCATGCCTATCTGTTCTATCTCCCCTCATAGACCAGAGATGGTCACAGGGTTCCTGATCTTGAAGATATAGCAAAGCAGGTTATCAACCAGCACCGAGCTGTAATTGCAGTTAATGGAAACCCTCCAGCTGAGTATGTCAAGGCCAAAAGTTATGCCTTTGCAACATATTTTACTGTTTTCTACATGAATTGGGTTACTTGACTTGCTAAATACATATAATAGTGCATATAATAGTGTATAAATACAAGATGTCTGACTACATCTTCGTGTCTGACCAAGG
The DNA here is from genome assembly GCA_022985145.1 of Pangasius djambal. Taxonomy (NCBI): domain Eukaryota; kingdom Metazoa; phylum Chordata; class Actinopteri; order Siluriformes; family Pangasiidae; genus Pangasius; species Pangasius djambal. The sequence continues at coordinate 12,660,151 of CM040996.1, forward strand.
CAGTTTCACTTCTATCCTTTTCAAAAACAATGGCTTGTGAATTCAGTTCAACATATTTAGTTGACATCAAAAGAAGTAAGTATCACAGTAAAATATACCATAGTCTGTTTATGACAGATGTGAGGCTAAAATCTCATATCTATCAGTAGCTCAGTAATGAAACTATTAGAGTTGAGCAATGCATTATACACTATATGGCCAAAAGTATGTGGACACCTGACCATCACACCCTTATGTGGGCTTTCCCAAACTGTCGCAGCAAAGTTTGAAGCACACAAAAGTCTACCAAGGCTATTGTATACTTTGTTTGCAGTAGCATTAAGATTTCACTTAACTGGAACTAAGAGGCCCAAACCTGTTCCAGCTTGACAATGACCCTGTGTACAACCTCACTAATGCTGAATGGCCAAATCCCCACAGATTCCCAGAAGAGAGAAGGTTATTATAACAGCAAAGGGGGACTAAATCTGGAATGGGATGTTCAAAAGGTACATATGGGTGTGATGGTCAGGTGTCCACATACTTCTGGCCATATAGTGTATCACAAAGTCTTATTGATAGCATTACAAGAATGATATGAGGCAAACTACTACACACACTTAGCAGACACAAAAAGCAGATAGGCAGCTACATTCCTGAATTCACTACTCACATTCTTTCTTGTCTATCTAACTTTTTTTTTTTTAGTAAATCAAAAGGCAAAAGATGGCAGGAGGATGAGAAACAGTGGTATGAGGATGAGTGTAAACCCCAGCAGGAAGCAGGAGAGGAGAAGCCATGGACACTGCCATATGATGCTCAGTTCAACAATCTGATCAAAGAGACATTCAGATCTGTCCTGCCCTTACATGAAGAGGTGGAAATGTACACTGCTCTGGCTAAGTGAGTTTTAAAAATTCCTAACCGAGGAAAAGAAGTCTTCATGTGGTTGGAATTTAATATTCATAAGCTGTTTGGTAAAGCCGATTGTGTGATGCGTGGTAAATATTCCACTTAGGTTGGTGTGTGATGCAATGGGGGGCCCGGTAGATATTGAGAAACAACATGATTTTCTTTGGGAGCTTCACCTGAGTGAGCTGAAGGTGGAGATGCAGTCAAACATCATTCCTATTGGCAAGATCAAAAAGGGAACCTACTATCACAGAGCCCTACTCTTCAAGGTATTGATCCAGTCCTCTATCCCTTTTCTGTTCTGTTTTATAGCAATAAAACTGTAACATTTATATATAAGATCCCCAGTTGCAGTATAATTTCTTTCATAATACTTGGTTATGCCTCCTCTCACCTTAATAACAGCACTAACCATGCAAGAATGTCACTATTGCCTTGAATCAAAGTTGATGATGCTCCTTAGAGGTGGTGGTTGAGTTGCCCAGAGATACACTAAATTAGATAATTTAAATAATTTAATAGAATCATAATTTAACAAAATATGAAACCATAATTAGCAGCTGACTGCTGTAGGAACTGATTAGCTCAGAGTCTCCCCAGCTTTCCTTAAAGATACAATATGTGACTGTATCATTGTGGGTTATGAATGTCAGCAGATCACACAAGGGGTTTGAATGCAAATGCAGATTTTATTTTTAAAAAGGCAGACAATCCAAAAGGGCAACTTTTGCACTCATCAAACAGAATACACTAGGCAAGGATTAACTCAAACTAACACAGAACTGACTTAAAGCCAGAATAGTAACAGATATTAAGGCTTGGAAAAAACACTGGCTAAAAGCAGGAGCGAGACATTCAACGAATGTTTGAATGTCTAGACTTGGTGTGATTTTGAAGAGATGTGCTTAATTAGTTATCAGTGGAGATGTGAATGTATATATGAGTCACGTGACTGGCCTTGAGGTTCTTCTATGGAGCCGAGGATATTAGGAAATGGAGTTCATGCTTTTGAATGAGGCTGGCAGTGATGAGACAATGAAATGTTAGTAATGATAGCAATTACCAAGCTAATTTATTATTATTAACTGAGATATTGATATTGTGGACTTTGTAATTTAAGTAAACGGTAAGGTGTATGAGTCAGCACAGTATAGCGACACAGTAAGGAGACATCCAGATGTGTCCCTGGCAAATGACACACTGTAAATTTACATTAGCAAGGAAAGTCTTGTTAGTCATAAAAGTGTTATGATTGCTCTATCACTGCTGGATTTGCATGCAGCACTCTACTTCTAGCTCATTAACACACTGCACACTACAGGTTTTGGCAGACAGGATTGGACTGAGCTGCAGTTTGGTGAGAGGACAGTACAGTCGTGCCTGGAACGAAGTTCTGCTCCCCTCCACCACCACAAAAGCTACTGGATTTTACCCTCAACTTCAGACTTACATCATAGATCTCATGCACAAACCTGGAACCCTTATGAAGTGTGGCACGCCTGCTGCTGTACAGTACCAGACAATCTAAGAAAAACACATTAGTTCAAAGTTTATAGCTTTCCTTTAGCCCTCTCTGCTCTACACTCCATCTCTGTACTTTTGACCATTAAGCTTATCCTGTTCAAGCAACAATGAATCCACCCACCGAATGTGCTATGTTGCAATAACCCACTGATATTCACTATAATGCTGACATAACTGAATTAAATATCTCTGGTATTAAAGGGATAGTAATAATACTAGTAAATATAGATGATCAACCAAAACATGTCTGGTGTCTAAAATTTGTTTCTGTAGTTTTCCACAAGTACAAAGCTATTGCTGCTAACAAGTAAGAGGATGATGTCTTTTGAGGCAAGTGTGTGATAATGTAGACATGCAGCTTGTATGATGATAAACTGGAAGCTGTACGTTTCCTTTACTTGTCATAGTTCCAGTGCAAAACTGAAGGAAGGAAATTGAGACGCCATCTACATTTGGGTGATCAGCAACATTTGGGGGAAATAGCACTTTCATGTCTTCTTGTAGTTTCCAGTGGTACGAAATGTGCAATTTGTGTCTCAATGATGTTGCACCGACATTTTTTTTCACATGCTACTTTCAGCCATCTGTATAATGTGCTTTAAATAAGTCAGTGTTATAAGACAGCAGGTGTGCCTCAGAGACGTTCTGCTACACTATATGGCCAAAAGTTTGTGGACACCTGACCATCACACCTATATGTGGGCTTTCCCCAAACTGTTGCCACAAAAATGGAAGCACAAAATTGTATAGGATGTCTTTGTATTCTGTAGCATTAAGATTTCCCTTCACTGGAACTAAGGGGCCCAAACATGTTCCAGCATGACAATGCCCCCAATGCACAAATCGAGGTCCATGAAGATATGGAAGTTGCCAAGGTTTGAGTGGAAGAACTCGAGTGTCCTGCACAGATCCCTCACCTCAACCCCACTGAACACCTTTGGGATGAACTGGAATGCTGACTGCACGCCAGGACTCCTCGCCCAACATCAGTGCCTGACCTCACTTATGGCCTTGTGGCTGAATGGGCAAATCCCCACAGCCATGCTGCAAAATCTGGTGGAAAGCCTTCCCAAAAGAATGGAGCAAACAGGGGACTAAACGTGGAATGAGCTATTCAAAAACCACATATCTGTGTTATGGTCAAGTGTCCACAAACTTTTGGCCATATAGTGTATGTCTCCTGGAGGACATCCCAGAGATTTACAAGCTGGGTATATCACTATCTCTTAAGTGTTTCCGTTTGATTCATCCCAGAGTTCAGTTGGGTTACCAGGCAGGGCATGTGGTGCTCTTTATCTTGAGCCATGCCTTTAACTCCAACAATATTTTCTAGTCTGTCTAGAATATTGTGATCTTGTGTTACTGTTTTCACTTTGCAAGAGGATGTGGCTTGACAGTGCTAGTTTCAAGTATTAGGCTAAGTCTGACTGCGTTGTTTTAGCTAAAATTACAGAGCCGTAATGGTCGCATTTAACAACATTAGCTAGCTATTGTGATAACTAGCGAACCAGTAATGCTCGGTAGCACAGTTGGTAGTGGAATATTTACAAGTTAATGTTAACCAGCATGGTGATTTCGGCCAGGATGCCAAATAATTAAAAAAAGAAAGTATTTGTCATGTGTGCAGTAATTTTTTTGGGGGGGTGAAAAAAAAAATCTCACAGAGAGAAAAGTATAACAAAAAGAAAAGCTGTTGCCTAACTTTTAGTAGACAGAGTGTATTTGACTCAAACATTATTATTAACATAACTACATAATGTGTGACATTGTCAATAGATCAGTTTAATGTAAATTCAGATTTATGGGAAGTGTATTTAGGTTACCTAGTTTTAAAGTCAGGCGTCAATAAAACTAAAAGAGATAAAAGATAAAAAAAAAAAAAAAAAAAAGTGACAACGACTAACTGGTGTTAATTATTAATGTGAGTGGCTAGTTTAGGCCAAAGTCAGTTTCATCACAGCACAGCTGCAAACCACTGTTAGTTTTCATCAACTTTAACCTAGAAGCATTATCAGCTATAAACAAGGTTTTAACCATTGGTTGTTGGATGAGGGAGGGAATGTAAGTCAAGTAACAGTGAAAAACTGAATTCAGTTCTACCAAGTTCATTCACTGAGTATTAATTCAGCTTGCGTCTGGTGTAAAAGTCTCTGCATGGAAACATGGCACGTCTCCTGGTGCGACTTTCTTCTGTACTTTACAATGGAGCTTCCACACAATCGGTTTTGTCTAAGAGCCGGGCTGTGCTGAACCGACCACTAGGCACAGCAACAGGTAAGTAACATCTCTTTCGACTTTTTTCCAAAAATAAAACAGTGGCCTTTATGTTATTCTAAATAAATTGTAATGCACGCCTGAAATAGTCAATACTTTGCTGTAATGTTTAGCAGCTGTCTCATTTGTATCTACACTGACCTGAATGACTTCTAAATCTACAAAAGGAAGGTGCGATTGTCAGCAATGTCCATATCCTGAAAATGTCCTCAGTGACCCTTAGAGCAGGATGAATGAACTGTGATAGAAAATTGCACATGATTATCTGAAGTACAAAGTCCTTTCCCACAAGTGACAACACTGTCAACACCAAGGCCATGCATGGAATAAACTTTAGGGGCTGCTGTAAACAATTGTTCTCTCTAGTCTAATAATAAATTAATGAATCAAGTTCGAATCATATTCATTTATGTACTATTAATCTGGTTTTACTCATCAATATCCTTTATTCAGAATATCTCTTTTATGTTAGAAATTCTTTTTGTTTTCATTAGAGAAGGTGACCCAAGCACATAAATTTGGTCATGAGATATCATGAAGAGAACAGAACATAAAGGAATGTATAGGTGCTTCATATGATATAGAAAAGGAATGTTACTTTTTGTTAGATAAGAAAAGGAAAAAAAAAAAGTATTGTCAGTTCAGTAGGGGAAAAATGATCCTAAAACCAGCTGTGAGTCACTTTGGTCTGTTTTTCAGACCCATACACTATAGATTGACTCCCCAGTCTAAAACACTACTTGAGAACTTCTTGATTATGTACTTTCTTGCCACTCAACCATCAGATTAATCAGCAAGAGAGCACAGAAATGTATGGAGCCCTACATGTGCAGCATAATTAATCACAAAATATTCTTCTGTGAGTTGTGTTGCAGTTGGCCTAGAGCTCTCTAGACTGCCAAAAGGCATGTCCAAGTATTATTCCTGCTTTCTCTAGGTTACAGGATATTGATCATATTCATTTAGAGACACGCATTTTTTTTTTCTTAATAAAATGTGATTTTAGTATTAAATTGTTTTTGATTGAATTTGCAGATAGTCAAAGTGTGAAACTTGTCCCTGTTGTGGTTTTGCTGTTTGTTTGTTTTTTAAGAAGCTAAATATATAAGTGGAAAATCTGAGTCTGTATTGAACATGAGACAGGTGAGTGACATGTATCATCAAATATAAATGCTAGTCCAAAATGAACCACGATACTTTTATCCTCATCAAGAATTGTGGCTCATTTTTTGTTTCCTGTTTTTGTGGAACTGCCACGTTAAGTGATCTATTAGAGAAAGTAGGAAAATATGATTTTATATAAAGACATTTTGCATGACTTCATAGGTGAAGCATTTTATCTTTCTATAAATTAATCAATTCATTTGGCTGATTATTTTTCCTTAAATACATAGACCTCAATGTTTCCACCACTAGATAATCAATTAATATTTTATATAGTATCTATATATTTATTTGTAGAAATCATTGTATTTTATTAAGATGCAGTTCTATATAACCTCAGTAGTTACAGCATGCTATATACTGTACATAGTCAAAAATCCTGCAGGTTCATAAATCAATTCTTTGCTCTTCTTTGCAGAGCTTCTTTCTTTGACACGTTATGATGAGTGTGTGGACTGGAAGAAGAAACTAACTCCAGAACAGTATGTAGTCACTAGAGAGAAAGGGACCGAGGTGGTAAGTGTGTGTTATACACAGACTGACATACATGAGCCATTTTAGGTGAAACTAATAGCATAAACAAAGCATACATACTTATTAACCTGTCGCACTTATTCATTAATCAGCCACGATTCTGATCTGTTTTATTTTGCTTTTCTCCAAGCCGTTCAGTGGAATCTATCTGAACCATAATGATGTGGGCATGTATCACTGTGTGTGCTGCGACACACCACTCTTCAGGTAACACCACTCTTCATTCACATAAAAAGTACAGTCCAGTCAAGAACAGTCTTCTTTACCTACCAGATATTGGTTCCACTGAACTCCTACGTCTGAAAATAGTGCTCAGTGTTAGCCAGAGGAAGAAGTGCTCCCCCTGATGAATCAATAGTTCCTTTCTCCTTAGCTCCATATCTATAATTTCCCCAAGAGATTCTGAAAATGGACTTCTCTTTAAAGAATCTGCAGTTAACTCTACTTTTTTTAATACAATCTCCGAATGGATCATTGAAGACAGAAATGACATTTATTAAGAGCCAAGCCATCTGTTTCATTTTGACCTTCAACATTATATTCACCATATACTAATAAATCTTTTCTGCTTCAACATCTTTGACCCTACTATGTACATATATACTGAGGTGCCCTTTTTTAGTTACTAAATCAGTATATCTAGTAAACTAAATGATTCTCCAATCGCAATGCCATTTTTGAAGCAGTAAATACAGCTGCAGTTGCAGGTAATGCTTTTATAAAGGTTGGCAAAGAGCAAACAAATTCAAGATACACTTGGCTTAAACTTGGTCAAGGTCAGGCAGTAGGTCAGGTGATTCATAAACAGGATATCAGAGACAAAGGCAAAATCACAAAAACCAGGAAAACAGACCAGTTCAAAAACCATGAATGAGTACCCTGATACAAAGTCTTGGTACATCAGATGCAAAAACACAGAGCTGAGCAGATACTTCACAAAGAGTGAGTGTATGGAGTGTGCTTATATAGGTGAGTAGTAATTGAGTCAAGGTTTATGTGATCAGTAATCTGGTGACTGTGAACGTGAGATGGATGGGTGTTGTAGTCTTTGGTGCCCATATTTGTAGGCTGTGGTGTGTTCTCAGAGATGGAGTTTAACGTCTGGCATTGACATGACATCATTTAGCCCTTTTAACTCTTACATTTAAATTAATGTAAATTTACTTTTAAAATCATTTTTGAACAATGAATCTAAGAAAACGTGCATTTAACCATGACCTCTTTTTTTTTTTTTTTTTTTTACAAGGTTTCTTTGCTGATAGTCTGCTTTTTGCTCTTAAACAAGGTTGACTCTGTAACGAAGTTGAAAGTAACAAGGTGGAGGTTTTTTAGCATAGAATTAGCAAATACACAAAATGTGCTTAAATAGCATCCATCCTAATGGTACGATTACATTAAAACCATTCCATAGATTTATCAAAAAAAGAAAAAAAAAACTTTTTTCGGAACCTATAATAGATGATTCATGGAAAGAGATATTTCAAGCATGCGATGTTAAATGGACTCACACTTAATTTTAATGATTATATTTCAAGGAAAAGCGTAGTTATAGTGGGCTGGGCTACGCAAAAATGGTGTTTTCTAAGTGAGTTTTAGAGTTTTAGATACACTTTAGATACAGTTTTTGAGTTTTAGAGTTTTAGATTTACCAGTGTTAGTGTGTATCTGTTTTTGTGGCATCCTGGCTCCATCACAAATAGGAAAATCTCTAAGTCCAATTTACATTCACATGAATTCATTCAAACTTACTCAACAGTAACTGTAGCTGAGAAATAATCTTCAATCCCGCTGCCTCTCACAGCTCGGAATCAAAATACGACTCTGGAACGGGATGGCCATCTTTCTTTGAGGCTCATGGGACATGGGAGAGAGACGAGAGTCATGCAAACATTATCCGCAGACCTGATAACTCGTTAGGAAGCCCGGGAACAGAAGTCATCTGCAAACAGGCAAGTGACTGAAACAGGATGAATGAAAATAGCATTGACTAGTGTTCAGTTAAATAATTGTCATGACTAAGATGACAATACATAAGTACACTGTTATGATATTTATATATATTTTATAATAATAATAATAATAATAATAATAATAATAATAAGACAATATTATTCTATAGCTTCAGCTTGATTTCCAGGTGTCATGTGCCTTTTGAAATAAGTTCTCATTTGACATTATAAAATCTAGCATAAATCCAACGGCTGTCAACATATTGAGAAATTCCTCTGTAATGACCTTCTGAATACGAATAGGAATAAACTTGTAAAATTTCATGAATGCCGGTCATCGAGAAAGCGAGAGATTTGGTTCTGGATATAAGAAAAATTATTTGGGGAAAAATGGATTTAAAAATACAATGTGATGTGTTCCATACTACTAAGTGTGATTTATAAGGTTTATAAAAGAAATTAATGTATGTGTATATTATATTGACACATAAATTGACATATATAACAGGAAAACCAAGCTTTTCAGGCATATATGATATGACATGGCTGTGCTTCGATTAGACCAGAGTGGTTGCAAGTGGATAAAATCTGTGACACGTTAGTACAGTATAAAGGGAAAAAGGTTATATAGATGAAATTTATCCAAAAATCTGGAAAAAAAAATTACTGACATGAACAAAATGATTATGGCTATCTGTAGTGTCATCCCATAAACAATATTTGAACCATTTCCTTCACGGAATAGCTGTAATACAGAATTGAATGTCATCCTCTTTGTCCTTTTTGTTTCTCCAGTGTGATGCCCATCTCGGCCATGTGTTCGATGACGGCCCGGATCCAACAGGCCAGAGATTCTGCATAAACAGCGCAGCTCTGAACTTCAAGCCCAGAGAAAACTAATTCAATCTCATAGACAAACACATTTCCCATCCACATACTCCAGCTGCAAGTGTTCAGAGTCTGAATGAATTGTGGAGAACTGGATGTCACCTATAAGCCGATATCTGAGAACGAATATGTGCTTCAGTCAGACTGGTTTAATTATGTCCTTTTCTGTTTATGTTTAATGTATTTTTACCTTACTGGGTCTGTCAGAAGTAATTTAAAGAACAAATGAACGCAGGAATGTTCGAGATCTCATGTTCTGCTTTTAGTCATAATTCAATCAGAACATGTCTTTTCTAAACTTTCTGGCTAAAAAGCCCTGGCATTGCTTTATGTAGAAAAAAGGGAAGGTATTCGGGGTCACTAGACATGTCACGACCATTTTTTTCCAACATTCCAGCATGGCTGCTGTTGACAGACTGGAAAATGATGTATATAGCAGTGAAAGAGGTCAAAAGGTTAGAATTATGTTTACAATTTTACCCTTTTTGTTCTGCTCAATTAATGATATTTAATGGGCTGCGATTCCACAGGGTCCACAGGGTAAAATAAAGCTAAGTATCAACATAACAACATTGCGTTAAAGTCTGGGGAAAATGAAATATTGCAATAAATTGTATTACTTCCTTGTGATTTTTTTTTTTTTTTGGCTTAAGAATACAACACTATATTCATCTTCCTTGGTATATGTGTGTAGATGCTCTGCCCACAGCCTAAAAAAACATCTAAGGTCTTTTGTACACTGTTCTGGTCGCAATCTTAAGGATGCTGGAAGTTGCAGTGTGATTGGCTGTCTACATTTAATGTATGGGCTCTTCTATAAACCAGTTTCTAATAGGAGAACAAACATTGAAACACTGCGACACAATAAGGTTTTTTGGGGAAATGATATAGTCACTGGGTGTGGCACAGTGTTACATTGGGTAGCATTGTTGCCTCACACATCAAGTTACTCTCTGTGTGGAGTTTCTGCATGTTCTCCTTGTGTTCACATATATTTACTCCAGGTTTTCCAGTTTCCTCCCATTGTCCAAAAACATGCATGTAGGAGGATGAATTTGTCCCTCCATCGTGGTTAGGGACACAATGGATTTGGAATCCCTGTAACACTGCCGCACAAAAAAGCAGGAGAATTGACCCCCGATGTTGCCTAGCCAATTACAAATCAATTCTAGTCTAAAACAGGCTAACTTAGTTAAATATAGCCAGATAACCTTAACAAATTAGTGAAACTTACCCCTGATTGTTGCAAGTAGGGGCAAGGTTTAGTGGGAGTCTGCAGCAAGAGTGTGGGGGAACAAGCAAATTAAAGTGGCACACGTGATGCTTATTTGTGGTCATTTATTAACAGACTGTTTATCTCTCCTTGTTTAGTGTTCAAATTAGATGGAGTTCATGCCTTCTAGGGTGGCAGAAATGACACCTCAGTGTATATGGGTCTTTGCTTCGTCTACCAAACTGAAACATTTTACTGAGGTAGAGCCAGCGCTGGTCTGTCCTCAAGGTCAACAGTGCAGTCTTTTGTGGTTTATACCACAAAAATTATTCAGACACATCAATAACTATAGCTTTAACAACTTTATGTAGCATAAGAAGGTTACAGCTGATGAAGAATTGCCACGATTCTTGATAGTTTTTTTTCTACAGCGATGAACTTGATTGGATGCTAAGTAGAAATGCAAATAAAACGTACAGGAGCTCATTCTATTGGCGTACAGCTACTACTCGTTACTGGCTAGATGAGAGAAGACGAGATCTTTGAGATTTGTAACAAGTACTTTGAAGGTCTAGATAAAAAATGTGAGGTGTAAAAGTCTTTTTTTTTCTTCAAGATGTAATTAACTAAGCGTACTTAGTGTATTAAGTATTAATGTATTCAATAACAGTCAAGTAAAGTATAAATACCCCAATATAATAGTCAAGTGCAGTAACAAAGTACAGTTACCCAAGTATTTTCCACCACTAGGGGTACCACATTTGCCGTTGATGCCACTGAGCCTACTTTGTAACACACAAACTGATCTCATACATAGTGTACTGTAAGTACTGAGAAAGACACATTTTGACCCAAATATCATTTTGTATCATTTCAAATTTCTAATTGTCTAATTTAATTTAAGTGCTTACAGCCATTTTGCAGGAGAAATTCACTGCAATTCAATTGACTACAATCCAATTTATAAAAAAAAAACTAGTCATGATAGTTATGATGAATATGTAATGAAAATGGGAATAATGGTTACAGATTAGCTGTAACACATTTATAATTGGTAGTGGAGTGTGTGGGGGTGAGATAGGGGTTTAAGGGGTTTAAGGGCTGTCTTTTTCCAGTAAAGCCATGTTAATGATAAACTCACTGTTTTGTTTGCTATGTGTCAATGCTGGACGTCTTAGTTGAGAAACATGCAAACACACAGGCAGCAGCAAACAGGAAATCCAACTACCAAACTTCCTAGCAGTGCAAAAATAGAAAGGAAATTTTGCTGTAAATGAAAAGATGAATATGTGTGCAGGTATTGTGCGTGCGTGTGTGTATTTGTTTCTGGTGCTGCTGTTGGGATTTAGTCTCTGGGAACCTGTGGATGGAAGACGAACTCGATACAAGCCAAAACCAAAACCAAAACCAGATAAAAAGCCCATTGAGGAGATCGCTCCAGCTCAGAATGTTGATATCAATCAGGTACAATTTACAAAATCTGTCATTTCACTTCCTGTATCATTTTGTTTTGAATAGTTTGAAATCTCTGCTATTTTCATTACATGTGAATATGTGTGTGCAGGTATGGAGACATTTGAAGATTGCAGGCTTTAAAAATGTTTTTGGCTGCATGACATTTTTTAAAGTAATGCATCCTCTGAAAATCTAGCATACACCATCAAAGACTGATTTAATTAAATAGATTTTCTGTCCCAGATGAATGGACAGTGGTACCTGCTAAGTGTGGCATCGAGATGTAAGTACCTTTTAGAGCGTGGCCATAAGGTGGAGGGCACCATCATAACTCTGACTGCACCCGACTTGCCCAAAGCACCAATCCATGTGAGCACCTTCACCAAACTGTGAGTATCTGCATTAATAATAATAATAATAATAATAATAATAATAATAGAAAGTGTTGAATCGAAGGTGTTTCTATAACAGCAGCTCTGATAGTAGTTCCAGCTGCAATGTTTATATTAATGTGCTTGTTCTAATATGTTATCGTTTCTATAGTAATAAATTGCATGGTGGACGATCCGATGGACGATATGATTGAAAAACATTGTAATTGTTGATATGGTGAAGTATTCTTTGTGGAGAGGTTTATTTTGTCTTTTATTTTTTGGAAGGAGTCTCCAATATCAGCACATTGTTATGGTCAGAGGTAGAGCTGTAAAGTTTTCCAAAATGAGAAAGTCTTTGTGGTTTATTGTGAGTTTTTTAACTTCAGGAGATTGAAAACTTCAAGAGATGGAAAATATGGATTCTGAGGGACTGTTTATAGCTGCTATAACTTAAGTGAAAAAGGGACTAACTTGTTTCATGGATGTTCCACAACATTAAACATGACTATAAACGAATAAAAAGATTGATGTTCTTTCATTAATAAAATTGTAATGATTGGATAATTGCTGTGGTATAAGAGAAATAAAACACATTATTGGTATATTATGGAAAATAATCATTACGCCACCCTGTCGTTAATTATTTTACTATAACAACATGCTCTGTTGTGTTTTATTCCATACATACCATGCATTGTTAATGGATATTTTGTGCTCAAGCTGTTCAAGTTTTGTGGTAAACAAACAAGGCTACAAGCTAATCAGTGGTGTTGGCCCTCATGTTTAGCAGGGTGATACGACATTTTTGGGGGTTTTCTGGGGTAATCTTCACCCTGAATCTCTGATTTGACATTGAGACATTGACCAATGAGACATTGACCATTCTTTACTTGCAGAAGCTGAACCTAAATATACAAATATAGCACACTTTCATCTCTGTGCTCTCTTAAAGACAATGTGTAGGAAAAGCATGATTAATTTTCCTTCTGTAGTGTGTATTTGTGAGTCAAAAAGCTCAGTGCTTTTGCTCAATGATGAAATAAGATATGATATTATAGGTTAACTTTATTTTTTCCCCCTGTATCTGCCTGTGCATTGTGACTCAGAAATCTGAAGATGTCAGTTTCATGCATTTTGTTGGTAATTAAAGAAAACGATAATTTTGTGTTTTAAGTTATATTGATGAATTTTGAACAATATGACCATCTACGTGAACTAACAACAGTAAAATGATCAGCATTATTTTAAAGTCATCTCTAAGATTGTTCATGCTGGTGTATGTGGAATTTCTACAGACAAATCTCTGTATATATCAAGTGTTAATTGAAATTTGAGTAGTACTTCAGGAGTTAGTAGCACTTTATAGTTAATAAGACATCTATGAGCTTAATGAACCTTCATCAATAAGTTTAATTTCTTTTAGTCTGCTGGTGATATTGCAGGAGACTGAACTCCTTCAGGAGTTCCAGAGTTTGACATAAATTGATCTATTCCAAGCCTCACCTTATTTTCTTAACCCTCCAATCATTGCAGTTTCTGCACTTAAGCAGACACGTCAGCACTTCCCCCACACACATATTTTGAATTGATGGGTCCTCAAGACGGACAGAGAGAGACACACAGGTATAGGTTTACATTTTTTAATTAAAAAAACACTCAGGCAAACAAGCCAAAAGGGCTGGACGGTACTCAATATATACAAGCAATGGATCAGACATTAAAAAAGATAAATGAGAAAACAATCAACAGACAGGGATTATATAACTCTTCAGTAACTGCTTTATCCTGGTCAGGGTTGCGGTGGCTCTGGAGCCGATCCCAGAAACACTGGGAATAAAGTGTGAATACACCACGGTTTGGAGGCCAGTCCATGGCACGGCACTGTGTGCACACATTCACTCTTAAGGGCAATTTAGCATAGCCAATCTGCCTACTGGCATGTTTTTCGAAAGGTGGGAGGAAACCAGAGAACCCAGAGGAAACCACACAGACAGTAACCTGAGCTCAGGAGTGACTTTATCACTTGATAAGTTTCCCATTACAACAATGCCCCCAAGGGTTTTATTCCTCTTATACCACAGCAGTTTGAGAAGATTACATTTTCTATTTATGAATGAAAATGTCATAACCATTATAGCAGCTATAAACAGTTGTTCCTTCTTTTTTTTTCTCGCATGAAATTAATAAGACAAAAAAAAGGGAAAAAAAAGAATGCAGCTTGTCATGCTACTGAGAAACTGGAATCTGCAAAGTCCTCTGTCCTGCAGACAATCCAACAGTGGAAAACTTATTGACTGTCACAAAGTGTGGACACTGGAGCATCCTTCAATAAATGTTAAATAAATTAAAAGTCTCCTTAGAGGAAACACCAAAACACCATTTCTTTGTTAGACTTAGTTTATGTGGCATGTCTATCATACAAATCACTGTGAATGAGCTGTTTCTGTAGAAACGATTACAAATTAGAATGAGCTTATTCATAAAATATGTCGTTTTAATTATTGCTGGAACTACTATAAGAGCTGCTGTCAGATTCAGGAAGTCACCAGAGCTGCATATAAAAATGTTACTGGGTTGTTTTCTTTACCTAGTGCAGATGTTGTACTTCCACTCATAACTATATAACCACATGGTTTATTTGTTCTTTTTTATATATACTGTATATCTATAGTGACTATTGACAGAAACTGGTGGGAATCTTTATATAATAATGAAGCACAAACCTCAGTGAACTCCAAAAAGTCTATGTTTTTAACAGGAATTGAATCACGCAACACTACTCAGTCTGTTTATTTTAATCTAAAGGTTGATATGTGTTTTATGTTTTAAAATTTATGTTAAAAACGTACAAAATAATTCTTATGTGAAAAGCAGAATACTTTATAAGCTCTTTCCTTCTTTTGTTAGAAATTATCAGTGTTGGGAGATCAAACAGCAGTACGAGACCACAAAGAGTCTGGGCCGATTCCTACTGAGAGGTGATGGACTGTGAAATATTTTCCTCCTTAATAAAGATGCAAACAGGCACAAACCTGGAGAAGATGAATAGTTTTTATTGAACATCTACCCAGGCATCTAACCCAAGGTTAGCACAAAGCAAACGGTCTCTTAGGCCCTGGCAAACACATTCCTGTGCTCAATGAGGAGGAGGTTTTCATTAACCCAAGAGTCTTGAGAAATGCTTAACATGCTCCAGTAAGTCTGAAAATTGAAATTTAAATTCCATTCTGTACTGATAATACCAAAATTATTCATCAAAGGTGAAAATGTTCATCAGAACCACACACTAGACAACTATCCAGGGATGATTAGACATTGAATTTTCAGATATTGAATAAAAATGCATTTAAAGGGGGTATTTAATATGTCAAAATGAAAGCAATCATGAAATGTGAATACTTCTTAGGTACCTAACAAGATACATAACACTCTGAATTACTATTTAAATTTCATTTAAAGTATGCTTAATTTGTGTGCTTACTTTTTTCATAATTAGAGAAATATTCAGCCTCACTCATGTTAATAGTTTTTATTTTATCCTGCTGTAAGAGGCTACTGCCATTAGGGAATATCGTTGCCATGAAGGGGTGTACTTGGTCTACAACAATGTTTAGGTAGGTGGTACGTGTCAAAGTAACATCCACATTAATGCCAGGACCCAAGGTTTCCCAGCAGAACATCTTCCAGAGCATCAGACTGCTTCCGACAGCTTGTCTTCTTCCCACAGTGCATCCTGGTGCCATCTCCTCCCCAGATAAGTGACGCACATGCATCCAGCCCTCCAGATGATGTAAAAAAAAAAAAAAAAAACCTGATTCATCAGACCAGGCCACCTTCTTAAATTGCTCCATGCTCCAGTTCTGATGCTCACGTGTCCACTGTAGGTGCTTTTGGTGGTGGATGGGGTCATTCCAACTTTGAGAAATGAGTGTTCACTTGCTGCATAATATATCCTAATAAACACGGCAAGCACATCACACATGACACTGTTGCCAAACTTATTAACAAATTCAAAAAGACTGGAAGTGTTGCGGAACAACCGGGAAGTGGACGTCCACGAACGTCCACTGGTGAAGGCACAACCGACGTGGCGCTGGCGGAAATAGTCCCCTATGTACAGAGACATTTGGGACACCCTTATATATATTTCCACAGTTCTTCATAGCCACACAATGCATATTTTTACTTCTTTTTTATCTGCAGCAGAATTGGCTGAGTGTTCTTTGTATCCTTACTATAGCAAAGATGCCAGTGAAGAACACTGAGATCCTCATTGTAGAGACAGACTACAACTCTTATGCCATTTTACTCTATAAGAAGATGAACAACCTCACCTTGAAACTCTATGGTAAATAGCCTTTTTTTTTTTTTAACCCAACTGCAAAGTAAACTTACAAGTGGAGCAGGTTAGTGTATACTGGTGCAGTATGTAGTACATAAGATCTTAATTAAACGTTCTGTGTGCTAAAGGCCGCTCCCCAGAGATCGCTGAAGACATTGTGGATAAATTTGAGGACATTGCAAAGAAACAAAATCTGGGCTTGGATGTTGTTTTCCAGTTTCCTAATTATGGTAAGTGTATTTTCTGACTGAATAAGAAAGTTTTTCAGTGAGTTGAAGCTTTTCAGTGAATTGAATCTTTTTACTTTCACTCTTTTATATCATTTTAAGGGTTTTGTCAGTCTGCAGACAGTGAGCACACACTTGGTAAGAGTGACACTTTTCTGTCATTGCCATACCTATAATAAGACTTTGAGAATAGTAAATGCAGATAAGACATGGGGAACACAGTTGTACTTGGAAATAAATATTGTCTCTTATTTTCTTTGTTCCAGTAATGACCTGAGCAGATCTGTCTTTGTGAGAGACGTCTGTGGATATGACGGCTTCATCATAAACACGAGTACAAGAAACAATCTCAGATGTGGTAGAAAAAATAAATATGATCAAACTCATAATTTCTGTGATTTTCTTTTTGTGGGGTTTTTTAATTACAGAGGAAGATTTTCTGGATAAAATGAAACGATTTTCTTCGAACTTTAGTAATATGGCAATGCTGAGGTTATAAATTTGAGAAGGTGTGTGTGTGTGTGTGTGTGTTATGAATAAAATTGAACATGACGGTCTTCCTGGGCAGAAATGTGAGATGTTACCCATGAAAAATTCACCTTGCTAAAACAGTATATATATATATATATATATATATATATACAGTATATATGACCTAAAGTATGTGGACACCTGACCACTGAACATCTCATTCCAAAACCATTGGCATTAACAAGGAGTTGGTCCACCATTTGCTGCTATAACAGCATGGATTTGTGCTCATTCAGCCACAAGTACACAAGAGATTGGTCACTGATGTTGGGACAGGAGGCCTGGCATGAAGTTTGTGTTCCAGTTCATCCCAAAGGTGTTCAGTTGGGTTCAAATCAGGGCTCTGTCCAGGACACTCGAGTTCTTCCACTCCACCATTGGCAAACCATATCTTCATGGAGCTCGCTTTGTACACTGGGGCGCTGTCATGCTGGAACAGGTTTTGGCCCCTTAGTTTCAGTGAAAGTAAATCTTAATGCTATGGCATACAAAGACCTTCTTGACAATAGTGTGCTTCCACCTTTGCGGCAACAGTTTGTGGTATGTTACAGTGTTACGGTCAGGTATCCACATACTTTTGGCTATATAGATTATATGAGTAAGGTGACTGTCTGTATTAAAAAATGTTGTACCTTAACAAAATTTAATTAATTTATTTTAA
Organism: Pangasius djambal; assembly: GCA_022985145.1. Classification (NCBI taxonomy): domain Eukaryota; kingdom Metazoa; phylum Chordata; class Actinopteri; order Siluriformes; family Pangasiidae; genus Pangasius; species Pangasius djambal. Next base: position 12,678,178 of record CM040996.1, read on the forward strand.
AAAATATTCATAGTATATATTGTATTTAACATATACCATAATATTATTTACATAATAATAATGATAATACATGATAATACATTTATCATCATAATTTTTACATATGCAGGAAACAAAAATAGGGTTTTTTAGGGGTTTTTGAAGGGGTTCTAAGTAGAACCAATTTAGGGAGCTAGAACCCTTAATGCCTCTTCTTGTGTTTATTTGTGATTCTCTCTGTTCATCCTATAACTATCATACACACATTTCTGGTCAGTGGGTGGAAACTCGGCTCTGCAGCACTTTTACGTGCTTGGATTAAACCTTGACTCAGTAAAACCATCAAAAAACTGCATCTCACACCTTCAGAAACAAAAACTTCTGCAGTAATGCAACACCACAGAGAAACTCCTCTGTTCTGAACACTTTCCTGTGGTGAATAGCTTGGCTGCAGAAAGCTTCACCATATCAGTGAATAAATCCTTTTCTTTCTTAAATAATGCTTTTAATCCACTTCTTATTAGTCTTGGATTGTGTTTGAGTGCCTGACATATGAATGAATAGTTACTATAGAAACAATAATGTATTAGAATGAGCACATTAATATAAACCTGTTATTTGAACTACAGCCAGAACTACTGTCAGAGCTGCTGTTCTGGTAAATTAATCAACACCTGCTGATTAATCAGATTTGAGAATTCAACTGCTTTGGGTTATAACTAAAAACAATGGATCTCTATTGAAACTGACTTGAACCAAAAATCCAGACTGTTGATCGTGGACGTCTTGTGCTTTTGTAATATCTGATATCAAACTGAAATGCATTCACAAATTTCAGATGTGTGCTTGATCTTACAACCAAGAAAACGGAAATGTCAGACACAAAATAGTCTAATTTTTTTTTTTTTTTTAATAATTCTGTATTTACAAAAGTTATATATATGTACACAACGTCTTTCAGAATATACGATTCAAAGTTATACATTAGATTTTGCGAGAATCATGTGCATCTTTCATCTACAAGTTTCTAGACAAGAGGCCGTGTTCAGTCCCCTTAACAAGATTATTCTGTACTTCAAATCTATTTCAGAAGCAGGCAGCCTAGATAGGTAGAATAAGAATAAGGACAGCTGTCTACTAAGGGTCCTTAGTTAAGACATGTCACGCTGAAATGTCATGAGAGTCTTAGGAACTGTGATAAGTTTATTGTGATATAAATACTTTATATCTTGCGTGTAGGTTGTTTAGTCATCCATTAATGGTTTTACAACAAACATTTCACTCAAACACAAGCAACACGCGCACACACAGCTGAAAACTGCCAAATTTAAATGCACAGTCATGATTCCAATAGTAGTGGACTAAATAAATACAGACAAATTAGAATATATGGTGCCTATGATAATTCCTCATTTTAGCAGATTTTCTGTATCTACGGTGAAGGTGGTGTTATTGCATTATATGACCAAAGCATTTTTGCTACCATGTTGGGTGTAATAGCCTGCATGTGCTAGCTAGGGATGCACCAATGTCATACCAACCATCAGGATCATTATAATATTGTCCTGAAAGACTGCATGAATCGAATCTGATCTGATGTTTTCCAGTACAGTGTTGTCAGTGTTGTTTCTGCTGCGACTGTTTGTGATGTTGACTATGTGAAGGCGGGTAACAAATCGTCTTAAAGCTTCGCGCCTTTATAACTGTGATGCAGAAGACTTTGCTAATGGAAAATGTGAGACTATTAGGATCAGATGAAATTGGTGCATCCTGACTGCTAGCTATAACTTTCGTGCTACATGTAGACTGCTTCCTGAAATGGAGACATTTTAATACGTCAAGAGCTCAGGGCTGCTTGTGATTCAACGATACTCTGGCTTTAATTAGAATATTTATAGCATTAACAAAGCTACTATAGATTCATTTTACATCAGACCAGTCAGTCTATAAATCTGAATTTGTGCAAGAAACCCCCTCTGTAATCTAACAGACAAATCAAGTGTGAGGGTTTTAAAACGGCAAGAATGTGCCATTAAAACAAACAAAACAAAAAAAAAATTGATGCAAAACCATGAACATAATAATCAAACTGATTTCAAATCAAATTCTCCCCATCATGTTTGTTTCATGACCCCTTTCTGTGGCAGTGTGTTCAATAGGCATGGGCTGTTCTATAATACAATGCGATGTTTAGCACAGGCATCTCGGACTGTCATCAGTACCCCTGTGACCGATGTCTCCCAGGGTTGGTTATCTTATACAAGGCAATTAATAATTCAGTTTACTTCACGAGAGTTTGATGGAAATGTGAATGAAATAAAGGCATATTTCACCCTAATCCCCACCTCGTCTGTAGTATATGTGCGTTTAACAAATGATAGAAGAGTTTCTGCACATTTCTAGGTGCTAAGAAAAGAACAGCAAAGTTACTGACTTACAATGAAAGCTGTTGAATTTCATTAATTAACATTTATAAAAAACATTTATAACATTTTTTTGCTCTGTGATTGGCTTGTGTCGCTATGATTGAAAAGGGAGAGAGAGAGAGAGTACGCCATCCCTCCCTCCCAGATCAAACTCGTGATCTCATGACGATAGGGTGAGTGCCTTTATTTTTAAAATGTTGGCGTTCTGTATCAAATTTCATAATCAATTCCGTTCTTTTCTCAGTATTGAGAAATGGCAGAATTCCCTTCTTTTGTAAGCACACACATACACTACAATTGTTGCGCATATGTGTATTCCATTACCTGCTTCTAATACACTGTTGTGATAATATTACCATATGAAAATTTTATACCTGGTGTCTGACACACACACTCCATATAGAATGAGGCAGCGGAATATAATGATTAGGAAAAGGAACAAAAAAAAAAACAAAAAAAGGAACAAAGTGACAACGTTAGGGCACTATCTCTACACTACACACGTTCTTGGTGTTAGCATGATCAATGTGACTAAACAAGAAGCCGCTAAAAGAAAGGACTCTGTTGGAGTGTGTGATGTGACGATATGGCAGCAATACCATGATAAATTTAATTTTTTTACTTAGTGCACTGTTACTCACAATAACAGTTGGCTGATTGGATGTTAAAATCTATTTCTCTAACCAATTTTTTTCATTTATCTTTCTCGGTAAATTTTCTAAACACTTTTAAAAAAAAGTTAAACTCAATTTTCCAGTTATGCTGTTAGCCAAATGTGAGTGAAACTAAAAATTACGATGCTCCCCCTTTTTTTTTTTGTTGTTGTTGCCATATCGCACACCCCATACACCCCAGTCAGGTTGTCTAACATCACACAGATGCCATCATATCTTTATGATGGCGTGCGATGTGCTGGTTTTTCTCCGATGGCCTGCGGAAGCCCTTGGAGCAGAAATCGCAGCGGTGTGGGTAATCCTTGGTGTGGATGGAGATGACGTGTCTCTTAAAGCCAGAGGCGTCTCCTGTGCTGTAATCGCAATACTGACACTGATACACTCTCCGCTCCCTGTGCACTTTGGCCAAAACCTTTTTCCCTCCGTGAGCACCCAGAACAAACGCCTTCTTCAGCCCTTTTTTGTCCGAGAATGGCGTTTGCTGTTGCGTTTCTTTGGTGTGGACAGACAGGATGTGGCGGCTGAGCACGAACGGATCTCCGATCCTGAAGCTGCAGTGGCGACACTGGTGCAGTTTTTTGGCCTTGTGAGCGGCCGAGTGCTTTTTGAGCTCAGAGGGCCGGTGGAAGCCTTTTCCACACGTGGCGCACTTATGCGGGTATTCTTTAGTGTGAACGGAAATGACGTGGCGCTTCAGGTCGCTGGAGTTGGAGCTGCGATGCTCGCAGTGCATGCACTGGTGGCTCTTGGCTTCCTCCTCGTGCGCGAGAGCGTGCTGCTGAAGCTCCTCAGGATCAGCGAAGGTCTGGAAGCAGCGCTCGCACTTGTGTGGCGTCTCTTTGCTGTGCTTCGTCTTCACGTGCGTCTTCAGGTTGGATGAGTCGGCCGATTTGTAGCTGCAGTACAGGCACGAGTATGGCTTTTCCCCAGTGTGAGTCCTCATGTGCTTCTTGAGCTCAGAAGGGTGCCGGAAGCCCTTCCCGCACTCCACGCAGATGTGAGGGAAGTTTTTGCTGTGCACGGCCAGTAAGTGCCGGTTAAGAAGTCCCTGCTCGGCCGTCTCGTAATCACAGAACTTGCAGCTGTGCATTTTTGTAGCGGGTGGCGGAATCTGCAGCTTCGGCTCTCTGTAATGGTGCTGGAGACGGTGGGAGAAGAGTGCCCCCTGCTGGTGGAACTCTTTGCCGCACGCCTCGCACTCGAACGGCGCGCTCTTGCTGCTCAGTGTGTGGATCTCCATGTGATTGTGGAGGCTGGCTTTCTTGTTGGTGGTGAAGTCACAGTCTGTACACTGGTACTTCTTCTTGTTTATGACATCCTGGTGATGGTTCTTGGTGTGGCGCTTCAGGAAGCCTCGCGATTTAAATTTCTTTCCACACAGCATGCATGGATACACTGTGAGAGGCTGTCCATATGGACCAATGATAATCGCTGATGAGGAAAATACAAAGATAACTTGTCAGAAAAAGCAGTTTAGGGTTGGAATGGAATTCACAGTCTCACAACAGTACAACCAGAGGCAATGACTTTTCACAGAGGAATTAACAAACACTTGTCCCTCATATATTTTCACTGAAAGTCAGGAGACATACAGGCAGCCAGCCCAGAGAAACCATTGCATCGCCAAGCTAAAACAAGCTTCACATTTCTGAGGTTGTGGTGCAGGAATGCATCATCCATGGACAACAGTGACGAAGTGTTCGATAGCTAATAACTTGCTACATAACTAAATCAATACTACTGCACAGTTGCATTTTCGGTTAGCTAAATAGTTTGCTAACTTATTGTGATAACTGTCATCTAGGCAGCTCATTCAGGCTACACTAGATCTTCCTCTTCCAATAAGGATGGGGCCTTAGCTGGGATAAACATGGATACACCTTGCCTGACTGAGTTTTGAGGTTTTTGCTGCTGATGTTAGGTCACAAATATACACAGAAAGTCCTGAACACATCCAAATCAATTTGGCAGTACCTGTCTGGATGTGACGGGTCTCTGTGTGCTTCTTGTTCTTGGTTTTGATTCGCTGGTGGTTGATTTTCTCCATAACGTCAGACTCTTCGACGTGTAACACAGCGCTGGCTGCTCCATTCCTGTTCTCACAGCTCTCAGCTTCCTGCCCACCTGACAACAGGTTTACACATGAAATATTTCAGTCTGAAAAGATTTACGTGACATTATGCCATAATCTGAGGGAATATATAAGGCAAATTAAGGCAAAAATGAACAACTTTGTGTTTTTATATAATACAAAATTTTGCCAATTATAAATAAGGCAGAACTCATGAAAGCTTGGTTTGTACAGTGTAATCTTTGTTGCACAGAATCTTTTCTTAGTAATTTACCAACAAATCGAGTAAAATGTTGATATTGCTTTATCTCTGTACCTTTAAACTTTCTATATAAGACATCTAACAGCTACGTGCTGGCTATATAAACTGCCTCAGTCACTAGCTAGCTCATGCTTGGTGTCCATAGCCCAGCTGTCTAGCAACAGTGTGCACATGACTTAAACCCACTCAGTCACCAAGTGTATTGTATGTTTGCCTTCCCAAATCTAAAGCAAGAATTCACAAGAGCTATTTAAATGTATCCTGTGTTTCTGTATCTGGTATGCAATAGTGTTGCATTTGTCTATAGTCTAGAACTTACCATAAGCAGCTGCCCAAGCTACAGGCATGAAGTCCTTGCTAAGCGAGGTGTTGTCAAACGGCCGCTGGTGATTGGCAGGCTCCTCACCCCCAACCACCACCTCCATGTACACTTCATCAGTTATCTTGGCCACATCTGTAGTCAGATGCCAGTTCACAGTCAGATCCCAGTTCCACCCACTACCCACAATAGCAGCTGGAGTCCCCCTCCAAAAGTATTGGAACAGCAAGGCCAATTCTACTGTTTTTGCTATACAGTGAAGGCATTTGCATTTGAGATCAAAAGATGAATACGAAATGATAGATCAGAATTTCAGCTTTCATATATTTACATCTACGTGTGTTAAACAGCTTAGAACTTGGTACCTTTTTTTTCTTTTTCTTTTTAAAGTGATCAAAAATATTGGAACATGTGACTGCTGGGTGTTTCTTGTTGCTCTGGTGTGCCCTGTTAGATTGATTGTTAAACAGTTAATAGCTCTGAATGTCTACTCTTGGTTTGAGGCCTGGGTTTCACCTGTGAAGACTGCATTTGTTGTTAAAAAGGATAAACCAACATGGAGAGCAGGGAGCTGTTGATCGGAGAAAAGCAACCCATTATGAAGCTGAGAAAAGAGAGAAAATCGATCAGAGCCATTGCATAAGCATTTGGGCATAGCCAGTACAACAGTTTAGAATGTCTTGAAAAAGAAAGAAAGAAAGGATCTGCTCATGATCCAAAACATAAGAGCTCATCTGTCAAGCACGGTGGAGGTAGTGTCATTGCTTGGGCTTTGAATGGTTGCTTCTGGAACGGGTTCACTTTTACATCTTTATTGATGATGTAACTCATGATGGTAGCAACAGAATAAATTCAGAAATATATGAAAGCATTCTGTCTGCCGCCAATTTACAGAGAATTGCATCCAATCTAATTGGGAGGAACTTCATGCAGCAAGACAATGAGCCAAAACACACTGCCGGCACAACAAAGGACTTCATCAGTGGAAAAAAGTGGAAGGTTATAGACTGGCCAAGTCAATCACCAGACCTTAACCCAACTGAGCATGCATTACACCTCCTGAAGAGAAGACTGAAGAGAGAACCCCCCGCATCACAAAACAAGAATGCAACAGTTTGGTGAGATTAGTGGATTGCTGGCTTGATGCAGTAATTGCAAGCATGGGATATGCAACCAAATACAAGTGTTACTATCTGTTCCTATACTTTTGCTCACCTAAAAATCGACTGGCCTGACACTAAAGGTGCTTAACAAAAATAAAAGAAATTGACTTGTTGTTCCAATACTTTTAAAGGAGACTGTACATAAAAACAGAAGTCAGAATAGCAGGACTCACTAATGTCTTCCTGATTCTGATTGGCTTCTTCCACAGGCATAAGGACCATTTTATCACTGAGTGCAGATGGATCCATCAACTCCACACCTTCATCCACATCAATATCAGCATCTCCAATGTCCACAGTGCCGCCTGCAGAATACATAAGCAACAGAAATGTGAAAGGAGCCTTGGATCACTCAAAAGAAACACTGGCATGCACTAGGGACCAGTGTTTGGATTTTACTATCACACCCATCCCTAGAGTGGACTAAAGCCTGTCTCACCCAAGTCGTCATCTCCTGAGTCAGCCTTCAGGATATAAACTTTGATGACCTCTTGACCCTCATCGTCCTCCTTTTCCCCGTCATCCTGCTCCTCTAAAGTGCCCTCAGCTGTAACTTTAGCATCGTCATCTGACACAATCTTCCCAGGTTCTTCCACTGAGAAAAACAAAGAACAAAGGTAGGTGAGGGATAAAAACATAACCACATTCTTCACAAGTATTGCTGGGTCGTAGTGGCTCCTTTAGCTTTGCTAACAAATCATGGAAGCCGACAGTTTCTAGTTTAGCATCATGCAAATTTTTATTTTGGCAAAACTGCAACATATGGCATACGTGCAATGATGGCACGTTAATGAAATGTGACCACTCACAGGAAATCATGAGGTAGTTTTCACACCCATCCGGGTCCTCCTGCACCTGAGAGGAATTGAGCACGTCCTCCAGAGCTATCCCCGGTGACATCACGCATGTCCCAACGGCGATGGTGCTTAGGCCTTCCACATCCTCCTCCTCATCATCATCCTGCACATACTCGGCCACAACATCTCCCATGGCATCCTGGATAACCAGTTCATCTGGGGAAAAACCATGCACCGCTATCCCATCATCCTCCACTCCAGAGACCAGTACCGTCTCGTGTAGCTCCACTGCCACCTCATCCTCCTCGGCTTCACCATCCCCACCTGAAACATAGGCATTATAGACTTTTAACAACACAGAGGTAGATAATGTGTGTAACAGGTTGTTTTTCTTCAGACGTACACAGTACTCTGTATTTACCTGCCCCATGGAAGATGATCTTGGGCTGGTGGGAATGGGGAGAGAGGGTCGTCACATCTTCATCCATCGACCCCCTTGGTCATCGACATAATATTTTAACTCCTGCCAATGCACAACACCAAACAAAACACAACAGTCAAAAATCTTCATTTACAAAGGCTGAAGCTTTTCAAAGCCTTTTCAGAGCCTACAGAATGTACATCTGACAGTTTCTCTCCAAAAAATATGGAGAGTAACAAAAGAAATCACTATTTTGCTTATTCATTAAAAAAAAGAAATATCCATGTTATACTAATGACTTATTGGATTACTTTGAGAAATGTATCCATGGCTTCACACAGGACCAATTTATGTCCAATGATCAAATCACTCAATTCAAACTTGAGCTGATGACTCATTAGATGCTATACTATATTATGGACTATACAGTCTCTTCATCATGATGATGATGATGATGATGATGTTTAAAAACAGGGGGCGTGGCCTGGTGGTGACGCTTTGACAACAGCGGAAATGGCGCTCTTTGCTGCCGCTAGTTTAATATTTTCCATACCCATATTCCGACAAATCCCTTCTTTTGCGCGAGGATTTGTTAGTATGTTATTCTCAGCGGCAGCTTCTCTGTAGGTATGAACTACCAACCAATAATATCTAGCGCCCGGAATACCACTGGCCAATCATATTGCAGAAGGCGGGATTTACCGGAAAAGGGTTAGGTTAAAAAAAAAAAACCCGCAGGTTTCTAAGACAAACACGCCCATTTTTATGCTTACCGCCATATTGGACGATTAAAAATGATCAATAAACGTGCATAAAACGTACTTTAAAACCAGAATACTAGTTTGCAACGCTTGTTTGTGGTCTGTTTATGAATTATAACGAAGTATTTAAGTAATTTTTGGACTTCGGTTGTGTGCTTGCACTAGCGGCCTAGCTGAGGCCTCCGGAGGCCTTTGACTTGATGCTAACGAAGGCCTAGCTGTCATAACGCTCCTAATCCTATAAACTGGTAAAACAAGAGAAAATGCATAAACTTCTCCACCGATATAAAACTGTACAATCCACAGGCTATTGAGTGTTTAGCGGTTGATGGAAGTGTTGAGCGTATATGGTTGTGCAGCGGCCTACCTTTTTCACACACCGCCTCCAGGCCGTACGCTTTCCCCAGACTCGGGCAGAGCTCAGGCGGGGAGTTTGTGTGAGCAGGGCGGGCCAGTGCGGCGCTGGGAGGGCGGGGCCGAACTCAGCACTCACACCGCCGTCAGGGGCTAACGCCATAGCATTTATTATTGACATAGCGCATATTATCGCTGGTATATTTGGCTTTTTTCGCCAAAATATCATGTCAGACAATACATATCCATAATAAATATAGTTATAATACAATATAGAAATAATGTATGGCGTCGAGGCCCTGAGAGGGAGGGGCCGAACCTTCTCGAACAAAAGGCCAAAAGATACACTTGCATCCAAATCCGGATGTAAAAAGACTTTACTGTAAATGGATTAAAGTGAGACTAACGCATTATGACTCTTGGTGACATATCCATCCATTATAAGTGACACACTTTTTCACTTTATTATTAGTTTCATTTCAAAGTGTGACGACTGAATGAATTCAAGCGGAAAGTCTATAGTTAGGGTGCGTAAGCAAAACGGAAGACTCCCCACACACAGGGCATATTTTGCTAGCTAGCCAAACTCTTAAACCAGTTAATGTTAAAACGTTAGCGTGAGCTAGTGCTAACAAACGGTGCCCTGAGGGAAAATAAATAAATGGTGGTAAGTATTTAGATTCTTGCACTTCGACAGCTCATATCCTATCGAGAATAAACAGGCAGTAACTAGGTTAGCGGGCTATCTTCACAGCTAGCTCGGTTTCTAAATCACTATGTAAACCTGGCTAACTAGTATTATAATATCACGTTATTTTCGCTTCACCGAGTTTAGAGTGTCATTAAGTACCAGTATAGATTTTCCCATCCTTAATTTATTAATACCTTTTATTTAAAAAAAAAAAAAAAAGTTATTACGAAATGAATAGCTAGAAAAGATTAGCTCGTTAGCTATTTCTGTATATTGATGCGTTAAGGTAAGCTAGGCTGCATCCCCAATGTTCATGTAGAGATGTAGACTAGATAGGATGTACAAGCCATTGTTTTAAGCCACACGTAGTGCACATATAAAGGGAGTAGAACGCTATTTGGCACTAGGTAACTCGTATAGGCTGGTTCTAAGCCAATTTAAGTCACTTCACCTAAATGTAAACTTATTAATGTAATGACCATTTTGTGTTAAGCTTCTAGAAATAATTTGAATGTACTACATTTTAGGTTTTTATTATGCTTCAGTACATCAATAGATCATCTTTTGATAAAACATCAGTTGGTGATTAATAAAATCTCACAGATCTTGCAATCTCTAACTTGACATTATCTTTGTGTGTATGCAAAACACCAGTCATCATATTAACACAAATTACATTAATGCAAATGTTATGCATGCACATTGTTGCAGTAGCACCCAACTGGATCCACAAAACATCACGCCACAGTTTTGATCCAAAGTGTTTTTATTAGTAATCACTGAAATATGTTGACAACTTTTTTCAGCAAACCCAGGAAATACAGCTTTCTCCCCATATCGCAGTGTAAATGAAATCAGTCCTGCCGTTGGGATTGGCGCACATTTTAAAATACAGGTGCTGAGGTGCTGACGTCTGTGCAGCTCCGACCTCGGCACTAGTGTGAAAACGTTTGATATTTATGTCATATGGTGTGACGACACTATCCTCTTATTCCAACTGTAAAATCCTCAATCATCATCCACTGTGGGCGTGATGGTCACTCCTCTCCTGATCTGACCCCAGCCGATTAGACTAGAAAGAGAAAGAAAAGCGAACAAAGTTTACTGACTTGAGACATAAAACATTCATCAAAACAGCATTCAGGCTCTCCAAGTGTTGCTGAACAACTCGCATCTTCACAAAACGTTTAATAACGCGCTTACCGCCAGTGTTTCTCCACTCGGCGACTCAGAGCGATCTTCTCGCCAACCTCTGTGCACACAGGGTTAGTGAGCACAATTTTGGCCAAATCGGCTTTCACCGCACTCACACGGCCTCCCGTAGACAGTGAGCCGATGTTCACCATCAACACCTCATTTTTCGAAAGCTTCTGGACCTGCGGAGAAAATCAGAATGGTCAACAGTTAATATCATCTCCTTTATGGGAGCTTGTGTTGTCAGGGCTTATGATTAAATAAGAAGTTCATCAGAAGTTCACTAACCTAAAGCATCGTTGGTCCAAATGTAATAGTATACATTTTACACTTAGAACAAAATACTATATTTATGAATTATTTATTTATTTATTTTATCTTTTGGGTGGGCACGTGTTCATTTCAAGCTTTCATTTTATCTATGATGCTTATTTACGCATGTCACATAGGGATGTGAAAAAACACTGTGATAAGGAAATCTAAAAATGACTAAAAACATTAGATGTGCATTAGATTAGAGTTGCTGGAGTGTAAACACACTCTAAATCACTGTCTACGTAAATTAGTGAGTATTTCATTTACCTTTGCTGCTTTCTTGTCACCCTCAGTGCGGACACCCAGCAGCCTCCTCAACAGGAAGTAGGAGATCTCGAGCTCGGTGAAAATTTCAGGCAGCGCGCCAACAGCGCCGAGGACCTGACCGACCATACGGTCCGCTCGGCATAGCGTCGGGTCGATTTTAGTGCCCACACCTGCAACACAAACAAGTGTATGAATGTAACTGGCCAAAAGAACTGAATAAAATAAGCTAGGTGTTGTCAGCACCAACACGTTTTTTTATGTTCTGGCCACACCACATTTTCAGTCCATTTCCTAAAAGTTTCCCCATCCACAATGAAACACAAAAGCAATTATTGGAGAGAGAAAAAAAAAAAAGGCATGCTGGGCATGTGTACTGTGTGTCTGACCCATGAGCTTCATGTTAGTTCGCCCTTTCTATATATAACGCATAGTATATATAAAACACGCTTTCCTGCACACCCCAGCGTTGCTTACATACTATACGAAGCAGTCAAACGTGAAATTTAAATACTCAATATAGAAAACAGCATTGCAAGAAGTGCTGCCATCTCGGAATTGTGGTGACAGTCGTACATCAGTGTTTAATAAAGCGAAAGTGACAGTAAAATACAAAATCACATGAAAGGCTCGTCTGGGAATATCATCCTTTTATATCTACATAGCTAGCTTAAACCGTACTTTCTGAATTTGTCTGTTGTTTAGAGCAGACAATAAAATGCTGGATAAAATAACAGATGTAACCACAAAGTTTGATTACTAAATGACATTTCTAATAACTGAGGTGTTATTACACACATTTTTCAAAGAATATTTGCTACTTCTACTCTTGAGAAGACTACCTTGCATGTTAATGGTAGTGGTATAAATGATGGATTCATTTCAAGGATTCATGAAAAACGAGGCTTTGTACCAGGGCGCATGCTAAACTCTGTGGTCTCGGTAAACGATGCAAGAGCAATGAGCATGTTAGCGCTAGTTAACTCGCCTTGCAAAGTTAATGAAGCAACAGCACTCACCCCAGAGTGTTTCCTCTTCAGGTGCTTACTTAGGCAAGCTGAACTTGCTGACTTGAAGTGAAACTTAAAATGGTTTGGCTTTTTTTTTTTTTTTGCTGCTTGCAACTATATATCTATCGTATATATCTATAACTCTATATCTAATCTCTGTGTATAATGAAATATAAACTATATATGTAAAACCTGAGTGCCTTTTTACTTCGTATTGGTACCACACTGTATTATGAAGGTAGAACACATTGTACCAACAAGGTAACAGGAGATGTTTAACCTTTAGAAAGTGCTGAGAATTCAAATGATTTTGCATTTGCAAATTAATTTTAGCAATCCTTCTTGAATTTATCAAATATTTGCAGCACTACAAAACAATCGTTGCATTATAAGATTTACCCATTAGTGTGGATTCGACTTTAATGTGACCAATCGATAAATAAAGTGACCCAAATAAACAAAAGTGCTTGGTTATGTAAGGAATACCTGGGTACCTGGAACGAATACCGAATTATAGCAACAAAATCTGGGTGAGATCTGGCTTACTTTAAGCCCTTCTGGTTTAAATCTGGCACAGTTTTTTTTCCCCCCACAGTCGTGGGAAACAGCATAAGGCTGAGCTCTGGCATGAGTTTGCAGCTTAAGGGCCATTCGAGGGGAGTGGGCCGTGGTGGTATGTGGGCCTAAATTCAACCAGAGAAGGCCCACAACCAATTTTGCTATCTGGGAATTCCTTCTCCCTTTACAAGTACACTATGTAAGGAATTAAATGAGTTTCTACACTCTGTGTGGTGCATTCTTTTTCCCAAATTGGTCCATTTAGATGTCAGTCTAAAAGCCAGGTTACCTACCTTAACATTAGTATTTATCTAAAGCTTTAAAATACATGTGATGGCATGTGAAAAGTCAAATTACAGTTTGGTCAGCTATCCTGCCTTTGGAAATCTGAATACTAAGAGCATATTCATAGAATTCATTACTAAAAGAGCCTTTAAATGGATTCTCTCTCACACACGTACCTATAAGGCCACCAGGTGCAGCATATTGGAGGTCATTGTGCTCAGCGAACAGCGACACAATCTTGGAGAAAATTGGTTTGCACATGAGCTTCCCTTCGTGGTCCTTAGAAACAATACCGGGTCTGACTTCGATCTCCTGTCCCACCTTAGAATAGAAAACGTCAAGAATGAATATAAAGCTCTAGTAATTACGACGGCTGTGTCTCAAAATCACACCGTATGCGTTGGATCTGAATATTAAAGGTGCATCTCTCAGATTTATCAATGTGTGGAAGAAAAATATGTATTTAGTGGTCTCTTGCTGTCTCTAATGTGGTTTTCATTCACCCAGTTTTATCTTAAATTTTCGAAATAAGAAGCCCTGAACGAAAAAAAAAAACCATGTCAATAAAAGACATTACTAATTCTTTTAAGCTTGATGTGAAAACCTGACATATGTAAAAAGATCCCAATGATGTAGCACGTGTGTGCACTGTCTCCATGAATGTGTGTAATTGTCCCCCCCCCCTCTTAAGTATACTCCTTATCACAATACATCACATAATCTGGCATGTACAACACTGTCAAAATACTGTGTACAGCGTGTTATTTTAAGGAGGAGTCTCCATCATTTGTACTCAGTTCAGAAGCAAGCACTGCATGTGTCTATAGATAACTATATAGATCTGTTCACTGGATGGTCAGAGAGAAGAGTCGCTCCAACTGAGGGATAATGTTTTAGTATTGTAATACTTCTCTTATTACCATAATCATAAGGTCACAAACTGTATAAAGGGCTGTTTGAAATGTATGAAGTGTCTTAAGATTAGTTTAATCTCACCTTCAGCACTCCTTTTAGAATACTGCCTCCAGCTACGCCTCCTTTCAGATCATCCACCTCACAGCCGGGTTTATTCACATCAAATGATCTAATTACTGCCGGGAGAGAGAACAGTCAACAAAAAGCTCCATTAAAAACCCTTCAAGAAACGGTTACTTAAAGCAAACTGCTACTAATAATGCGTACTTACCGATAAGCCTAGGCTCAGAGATGAAGTCTCGAATAGGCACAGGGATCTTATTTACGATGTATTCACACACCACCTCGATGTTGTACTTCAGCTGAGCCGAGATAGGGATGATGGGAGCGCCTTCTGCGACTGTGCCTGTAGAAAAAGAAAAAAAAAAAAAAAAAAAAGAACATCATAGTCAACTGCATATGTATGCACAAGTGGAATACAACTTGTTAGAATGGTAAAAAGAGGTTATAAAGTTGAAGATGCTGATTTTGCTTTGTAAGTGGAAGTGTAGTCCTATATGGTATAAAACTGTAGTGCACTTATATACAGGGTTTTACGTTACCCACCGGGTATGTTTTTTTTGTTTTTTTTGGGAGGGGTGGGGGTAAGTGGTAAGCTGTCACTTGCCTGGTGGTTACTGTAAATCCATGTATATAAGCACACTCTAGTTTCTACCTTGATAGGCTTTACCACACTGTTTCAACACAGCTGTGGAGAGCAAGCAGCATTTTTAATCACTTTCTAATCATCATTACCATTAAAATGATTTGTTCATAATTAGTTTATTAGATTTTACAATTTGTTGTAGAATCTAAAATATTGTACACTTTCAGCCAAAATGTTTTGGTGATATCCCTAATAAATATAGATAACTGATATACTTGTCGAAATGTTAGCTGAGTCAAACATCCATTGCTAGATTTTATTTCACCTTACTAACCTTGAAACATTCTCTGTTTACCTTAACAGAAAGTGAGGAAGTCACATCTCAGAAGTGAGAAAATCGAGAGGAGACGAGAGATTACTAATGTGAGACGGGGGGAAGGGGGCAGGGCTTCCAGCGTAACAGTTAATATCAGAGTTCATAACATCTGCGCAACTGTCAGTTGTTCTAGATCAAGATGCTGATTCACTCTCCTGCTGGTTTTATTGAGGGAAAAAAAAAAAGAATACTGCACTTTTTGTGTATTTCTCAGTGATGACTCATAGCAGCATTTTAACATGGAAAAGTGCTGCTAGTATGCAAAATGCATAAAGGCTGTCAAGGTCTGCTTTTGAATAAAATCAGTTTGGCTGAAGAATTCCAAACAATGAGTGGACTAATTATACAACACCTTTTTCCCCCCTCTGATGTTATATTCTGTGTGTGGCTAATTCTTTTTTAAAAAGTACCTCTCAATGGAAGCACATGTGGAATTCACAGACAGACAATTACATGACTAGAGGTTTAATGACATGATTACTGGCAAACTACCAAAATAGTCTTTCCAACAAGGGTTAATTCACTGTGTAACGAATATTTCTTGCATATTCCATTTTCCTCAGACCTTCAGTTTACCACAGTCACAAAACTAGCAGTATGTAAACAAACTGTTAACAGATGAACTTACAGGAATCGTCAATGACTGATCTAGCACTCACCCTGCACGAAAGCCAGGATCTGCTCATACTGCTCTTTGGCTTGACTCTCTTTCACCAGGTCGATTTTATTCTGCAGGATCAGGATGTGCTTTAATTTCATGATCTCGATAGCAGCCAGATGTTCTGATGTCTGCGGCTGAGGGCACGACTCGTTGCCGGCTAAAACAACAGGACAGAAGGGTTACTTTTTCTTGGGTTACACTAATAAATCACTTATTGTACTTTAAGAGATTGCATTGGAATCGGCTAATCGGGAGCAAACACCCACCAATCAGAAGGAGTGCAGCGTCCATCACAGCTGCGCCGTTCAACATGGTGGCCATCAAAATGTCGTGACCCGGGCAATCGACAAAGGACACATGTCTAATAAGAGGACGAGAAAAAATATTTTCATAAAATGGGCACAACTTCCCTCAGTTCTGTTCTGTAGACACTAACACAGTGGGATTTAAATGTGCATAAAGCAATAAATGAAAGCCGCTTTACTACACACCCTAATCTCTCCACAAATGAGCTCTAAATGATTATCAATGGATCAATAATAAGTTAATTAATACACCAGATAATTTACCTGACTAGTTTGAAGTTGCCTTTTGTGCCAGGAATGTCTGTGGGGAACTCATCAGGAGTGCTGCTGCCACACGACCTGTAACACTCAGGCCTCGGGCAGCTCGGGTCATCCAGCTTATACACCTGACAGAGGAGTAAAGACCTTTGTTAAACTATTATCTCCTCCGAGTAGCTTCCTACTGCAAAATATCAGTATTAATCAAAACATGTGGGGTAAGATATGATAAAAGCTGGTCTAAGTGGGGAAAAATATAGGATGAATGGCATTTTATAATGCATCTGCATCTGTATCAGTTTAGTGCTCCAAATATCTGTATCTATATCTGGAATTGAACTGGAAGTAAGCATGGTCTAAGGTTTTTTTTTTTAATTAAATGTGAACTCTACCACTATGCCCCTGGAAAAACTGAAAGCATTCTCTCTCAAATGTGACCGAGTATGCTAGGAAACTATCTTTCAAAACAATGATGTCTCCTAAATCAGGGAACAACTGATTATAGTTGACAACAATAGCCATCTAATAATAATTTATTAGACACCTTTGAGAAAGTTCAGACAAATTCAATGGACACATCATAATCTACTCAGAAGCTGAGACAAAGTGTTAAGCTGCTAGTCAAAATGGAGTCCTTTAAGCAGCATCATTAAAATGCCTGCATGATTTTCCTGGAAACTCATATGGAAGGAGCTTCTTTTAGTAACGATGTAGAATGTTCATTTAAGAATGATGAAAAACACAAATGTACAAATTAATATTTTCAAAAATGAATTAGAATACATTTTCAAAGATCCAGCAGAAATATACCAGGGTGAGACCTGTGTGAATAATGTATTCATATTTGGGTACATCCCTAAAACACATTTTTCAAACTGAAAATGTACATAATCAGACAATTACTTTACATTCAATGCTGTGGAGAAGTGGGCGGGGCAAGTGACACAAAGAAAAAAGTTCAAGGGTTTAACTTAACACAAATGAGAGTAAAGCAATGCGAGTGAGGGACAGCGATACGCTCTAGTCGCAGCTCTTGAACTGGCCCGACTTGATGTGTTTGAGGCATTCAGACAGAACTGCACAAGTGTTTTTGCTGCAAATTGCAACATTGTTAATGGTTCATTCGAACAACATTACAGGTGATATATGTATGGGATGCAATTTATACACAAGCATCGTCCTCCAGAATTTTTGTTTTTATCTAGAATGCACGTACATGTCTGTGATCAAAATGTGCAAGAATTGTATTGGTAATTTGCTAAACTGCTTAAATGGGTGGTTTTACATATGTTCTGTAGCTAGCTGTGACGAGACAGGAACAGACACAAGAAGCCTTGAACAAGGCGAGGTGCAAAGCCACGGCTGGTGTGAATGCAGTTAAAGAGCGAGGGTTAATAATTTATAACCTACTTTCATTCACAATGAATTGCATTGTATGCCATTTTTACAAAGAAGTTAAAAGAACAAAATGCATTGTGTAGATTGAACTAGTCAGCTGTCTAGTGTGCTTTGTAGCTAATGCTATTCATGAGTCCATACACTGCAACAGTAAACTTACTTCTGACCAGAGATTTGAAATCACTTTATGTAACCTCTGTGTTAAGCCTGTTGATGTAAAGTCCTGCTGTAATCTTATAATCAATCACATCACTGTATTGACCCTCTGGAGCTTGCAAACCCATATGGAAATGAGGTGGGGTTTTTATTCTCACCTTAGCATTGGCATAACCCAACTTGATAGTAATGTTTCTCTCTAGCTCGTTCTTGAATCGGACAGTGTGGACCCCGGAAATGGCCTTCACCACCGTCGACTTCCCATGAGCCACATGGCCAATAGTTCCTGTAGTGAAAACAGCAATACTTACTTTCAGAAGTGCAGCATTACCACAACCTGATAACATTAAAATATGACCAACTGACCTAAGTACCGAATGAAGGTCTGGACCAAAAAAAATTATGATACCCAAAAACACTTTAAAGATGCATAATGTGTATAATCAGAGATGGACAAATCTGTAGCCTGGGAACCCAGAACAGGCAGATTTCGTTTAGGATATTAGTTTTATTTTTTCAATTAAAAGGTTCAACAATCACACAAAGAAAATAAACCATATTTCCGACTGAATTTTGCCTGTCAAAAGTTTTCATTTGGTGTGCGTGTTTAAATGATGACAGACAATCTCTTCTGAATCAGGAAGATGCAGGGATGTGGAAACCCTGTCGAGACTTTTTGGTGAGGTCACAAACACGATGCACTACATCAGAAGAGAATTATGGGACGTTAACTACAGTCACACCCTCTCCAACTTCTTAGCCTTGTCTATTATGCTTCCTGGTAACTAAAACATGGGACTAGGCAGCACAGTGGAGCTTTTACTTTTCATTTGTCAACCTCTGATAATATTTTGTTTGGGGTTTGCTTTAAAATCTTAAGAGAAGTCAAATGTGTTTAATGTGTTCACGGATTTCAGTGTTTTTTAAAAAATAAACTGTTTATAGGCTTTATGATTGGTTTAAACCTCTGTTATGAAATATGCAGTTCATTAGTGTTCTATTAAGCACTATTAATGTCAGAAAAAATTTATTTAGACATTTAATTGCATTGCCCATCATTACCAGATATTGAAACCGTCATATTGAAACTTGAAGAGTGTCTGTATACATCTATATAGATGTTTTATTTTGCTATGATCTGTTACGTACTAATAAAAGCAAGAGGTTTATAGGATGTGAAATCCTTAAAAAAAAAAAAAAAGGATAAGTAAGCATATTTTGGACTAAAAAGAAAGAAAAAAGATCTGACATGATTCAGACCCAGTAAACCCACCTAT
Source organism: Pangasius djambal (assembly GCA_022985145.1). Taxonomy (NCBI): domain Eukaryota; kingdom Metazoa; phylum Chordata; class Actinopteri; order Siluriformes; family Pangasiidae; genus Pangasius; species Pangasius djambal. The sequence goes on from CM040996.1 coordinate 12,697,714, forward strand.
GTTGATTGTAGCTTGCCTGCTGATGATCTCCTGTGAGAGTGGTGTCAGTGTGCTCACATCCTGCGAGGGGACAGGGGGAGGGAGAGAGAGAGAAAGAAAGAGAGAGAGCGCACATTTCATTTATGCATTTGTAACTAAAAACTCTGGCGTTCAGTAATATCAGAATGGAAAAACATGAGCTTGAAGATTTTTTCATATTAGTCTTATGGAAAGAGATTTTTTTTTGGCTCTGCAGCCTTTCATTCCTCCCATCAAATTCCCAAAAGCATTGTAGCACAAATATCCTTGTTAAACGGTAAAGCAAGCATCACACTGAACTCTCCAGCTACGGTGACACCGATTTCACAAAACCTTTTGGAAAGCCATACCCGCATTGATGCGGATGATCATAAAATGTAAGGAAATTGCTGATATGACAGTGTATTAAAACTGATATAAAATCTGCTATCCAGCTGAGATTATCTGGAGTGATGGAAAGTAAAACTGGGCCACTACTACTAATCATAACCACTGTCTGTGGTTAGTATGAAGAAAATCTAGTTAAAAACAGCTTTCTTTTAAGGTCTTTTTATTCTTCTACATACAGTAAGGTCGAACACTCAGGAACACTAACATTATATAATACATTCAGTATTTAGGTAGGACAGGTCTAGAAAAAAAAGGTTGAGTATAGATGAGATTTTAATTGTCGTCTGCGTCTTTTTGTTTACATTCTCGTTGTAAAAAAATCAGTTTTTAATGTCCAGTCAGTCATGTGGTGGTGTAGAACTGAGGAAGCAAGCCAGCTACATCAGGACTGCACTCAGAGACCACAAAAAAACACTTTCACTCGGCGTGGAGACAGAGTGTAAACTCACAAAACAGTTTTTGCCACATTGACAGATAAAATATAAGCACTTACTAATGTGCTGAGGTCTTGTTTAGCCAAATGAGGCTGCCCCAGCGTTACTCCGGACTCATCGCCCGCCATCTTGAAGGAAAAGAAAATGGAAGTGTGCCCACACACCGCCTGATTATTTTACATAACAAAAAAAGATCATTTTATAAGATAAAAATAAGGCATGACATTTTAAACGGAGACCATTTCACAACTCTCTAAATGTACAGCCAATATAAAAATATTAACAGACATTTAATGCATACTAATTAAAAATACCGGCACACAGGCATGGATGATGCAATATGGAGAAGGAAAATCTCCGGAGGAAACATGTGTTTCCCAAAAAATGACAGAAATAACGTTTATCTCAGCTCTTTGTAATCTCAAATCGCGCACAATACTTTTTATCAACGGGACTTATCAATGCATAGCAATTTCCACGAGCCATTAATTTACCTGTACAATCTTTTTCAAACGCGATAAAGCTGATGCCGACAGATAGTGGGGTCCGTCGCGTGTAATATACGTCATCGGTTTTGTAGTTTATTTACTCGTTCGTTTCCATATCACAGCTATTTAAAAAATAAAATAATTTTTTTTAAATCACAGCTATTAAATGATATAGTCATGAAAAAATATTATTGTTAAAAATACTATACAAATAAATAAAAATAAAGTGGAATATTCATTCATTCATCTTTAAACAATAACATTTCCCTTATTCTTGAACCACTTTTTGAAAATGTTTAAAAGTGTTTTTGTCAGTTAAAGAAAAAAAATCTCATAAATTACTTGTGACAGAAGTTGACGAAAAACTTTTTCTTAAAAAAAAAAAAAAAAAAAGAGTTTAAACATATTCCCATTGTTAGTTTCTTAGTTTGGTGTCTTTGATAAAACTGCGACTTGTTTTGTCATGGTGTTATCAACATGGCGTCCGAAACGGGAAACAAGTACAACCCACACCAGTATGTGTAGAATAGACAGCTGGGAGGAGTGTACACACTATGTAATAATTGTATATGGATTTGTTTTGCTCTATGTGACTATATACTTTATAACAGCTTCAGACTAGCACTAGTAGTAGTAGCTACTGCTGAGTACTGGTCCACAAGCATTTATTTACAATGAGGGCCAATGTGAGAGGGAAAGCCCAAGAGCAATTGGGCTCAGTTCTCCAAAAACTCAAACAACTGAACAAAGTTAATGACCTGGGGACTTTGAAAATGATCAAAACATTATGAGCTATGTGGCAGTGCCTGAGGTGTAATTTTTAGACAGAAAAAACACCAATATTGGCTTTCCGCTGCCTCTTTCTCAGGCAGCGTAGATCGCAGAGGCGTGGAGGTGGGGTTGTTTGAAAGCTACTGAAGAGCTCTTTTACAGTGGTTATAATGGGTCAAGTTTCAACCATTGCAATCCAGAGCTATTGGGCTATCAGTCACTTCACAAGTGCAGGCGATTCCCATTTTGGAAATGGCGCAGGATCCAGACGAAAGAACGTGATCATGTGACTAGTATGCGCTCTATATCTTTTAGCTCTATGGGTTCATGCGACTCTGCCTCCTAGTGGACACGAACACATTACGTGCAGCTATGAAGACTTCACCCTATCCAAATGTGAGCGCAGGATGCACCGATTTGCTCGCAGAAGTATAAATCAGCCCCTTATTTGGTAATAATAATAATAATAATAATAATAATAATAATAATAATAATAATGCCAACAATAGGGAGTGAAAATGCACCTGTAAATCAGTTTTTCCCATGTAAACAATGTCTCATTAGAATGAGCGCAGTGATACAAAGCTGTGATTTGCCTTGCAGCCGGAACTACTGTCAGAGCTGCTGCTACAGAAATTAATCAACACCTTCTGACCAATCAGAGTCGAGAATTCGCGCTGGGGATTAATTTACAGATTAAACAATTTATAGAGCTTTATCTTCAGTCAATCAAAAGCTGAGCGGTTGCCCCAGCAACACCGTCTCTTCTCAGCCAATCACATGTCGCTTATTCGCACTGCGTTATTAATAATCATGACGTTCCCCCTGGCGCGTCCTACGGTTTTTAAATCTCACCCCGCCAGGCATTCTATCCTGCACTCCAACACCTCCACTTCCGGTCGCCCGGATCTTCTGCAGGAAATGACGTCAGTGCAGACAATAATATGGCCTCTAGAATGGCTGGAAAGGCTGTAGGCAAACATAATGTTGTAATTCCGTGAAAGTAACGTTGGTTTGTTGGCACACAGGGTCGCGTACGGACGAGATGTCAGCACCGATCATGATTTTTTACCTCCAGTCTTTTTGATCTCTAAAACAGTTTAATCAGCGGCCCTCCATGTCAGAAGGATCCCGGGCTCCGTGGTCGAAGCGGGGTTGTGTGGAGTCGCATCGCCGAGGTATTTAAACCTCTAACCAGTGAGAATAATTACTACCGCCGCTCGTGCTCGCTATAGCCGGGAGAAAATGACGTCATAGTCAATCATGTCGTAGTAACTAAAGCGGTTTAGCTCTTTAAGTGTAACACTGATTACAGCTGCTAATGTCTTTTACCTGCTGGGGTACAGTGCTACAGTCAACGACAGAGTCTCTCTCTCACTCTCTCTCTCTCTTTCACTCTCTTTCTGTCTCTATCTGTTTTTCTATCTGTCTGTCTCGCACTCTCTGTCTCTCTGTCACTCACACTCTCTTTCTGTCTCTCTCTCTCTCACACTCTGTGTGTGTCTCTCTCTCTTTCTCTCAATTCATTAATCAATGATTGGCTCAGTGTTTGTGGTAAGAGAGAGATACAGAGAGTGACAGAGGTGGTAAGTCACCTCCATAGGTGATAGGTGTTGTGTTGCTCTGTGCAGGTCACTGGATCTGTTCTTTAAAGAGTAATGGAGTGTGGAACTGTAAATCCTTCACCTGCATTAAACACACGTTATAAACACCAGAGTCACTCCTGTCACATTAACACAGTGACCTCTTTGGAGCTTTTTAGTTGTCATGTTTGTCAGCTTTTTAGTTGCTCTCACCACACTTCATCACACATTTGACCTGCTTTACAATGAATTCTAGACTTTATTATCGTCTTCCACATGGCAGAGTGATTTGACATGAGAAAAGAAAGAGAAAGAGAACAGGAGAGAGAGAGAGGAGTAAACTTTACTTCATGGTTGACACTTTTATTCAGGTCTACTTTTCCGCTTTCTTGAACAGAAATGATGGGAGTTTAGTTTGTTTGCTGTGAATTTGCTGTCGCGTGTTTCAAACTTTAAGTGTTGTGATAATTAGCTAACATTTTATCCTGATTTACAATATTATCAAGATATTGTGTTAATACATTTCTACTTTATTATGTAAGGAATAAAACTCTGCATAGTAACGTTGTGCCGTGACAAGAAGCAGAGTTCCTGTTACCACTGCAAAAATGTGTTTATAACCTCATGTCTTGAAGTGTTTTATTCCTGTTATACCACGACAGTTATATTTTTTTTATTTGTTAAAGAATGGCACGTTGTAGTTTTTATCCAATATATCATTTCATATCATTTCCAATCATATTTAATGTTGCGGAACTTCCACAAGACAAGTTCCTTATTATTGTTGGTTATCACAAGTTCGTTATCACTGTTATCACTTATGTTATAGCAGCTATAAACAGTAATCCCCTCACTGGCCTCTCTGTTTTCTAAGTTAATAAAAATGCAGATTGTCGTGCTACCAAGAAACAGCACTATTTACAAAACTTACTGTTACAAAATGCTGATACCTGAAACTCCTTCCACTATTAATGTTTAAATAAATGTCTCCTTACAGAAAACTTCACCACATCAATGATTACACATTTTTCTTTCTAACAAGACGTTTTAATGTGTTGATTATTAGGCTTAGATTATGTAGCTCGTCTGCCATTCAAGTAAATTATTAGCTATTAGTATAGAAACAATAATGTATTAAAACAAATGCATTAATATAAAGCTATTAGTTGAATTATTGCCAGCACTCCTGTCAGAGCTGCTGTTATAGAAAATTAATCAACACCTTCTGACCAATCAGATTTGACAATTCAGTAGTATTGTAATCAGAGCGACAATTCTGTCCACGTTGTTAGAGTTTCATGGAGCTCTTAAATGGTGAACAGAATTGTGGGATTGTCTTTTCAAAGAAAGATACATGCAATATTGTATCCACGTAAAAAATTGTAGACGGCTGTCCTTATGTTGGTTCAAAACAGAATGGTGCAGGATTCGGATAGCAAGCATTTTAAAGGTGTCCCTGATAATAATATTGTCCAATCTCGGGTTCCGACTCGAGTGTACTGATAACCTGTTAATGCTCCATGTCCCTCCATGTACCCCCCACCCATTTTTTCAATCTGTGTGAAATGTGTGGGAGTGTTTGTGTTGTCAGTGCAGTAAAATCCCTGTTTTTCACACATTAGAACAGGGGAAACACAAGCAAAGGAAATGTGAGCGTCCTCTCAGCACACTGACAGTGAAGCCGCCGACCGGCCAGGACGCCTCCAAAAGGTACGTGCACAATGAAGAACTATTTTTTTTAATACCTGTCTGTCATTTGTTTCATTTTTTTTTAGATGATTGGATTATGAATGGAGAAAAATAATATTAAACAAATAAGACTATAAAAAATAATTATTTGTAGAAGATTGGGGTGGAATTGGATGATAGGCTTTATGTTTGCTATACACTTTTAAGGTTCATATTTAATTTAAGGAGGAACATCCTATTAAATTGGTTTCAAAATTAAACATGAAATAATCATCTTTAGCTGAGATTATGGCGCTAGAGCTAGTTTATTAGCTAGCTACTGAATAACTCTCAGTAATGCAAAGTTGAGCTGTTCTCATTTCCAGGAACTCTTCATGGTTTTTGTTTTCTTGATGGATTCTAATAAGAAATTCTCTCTTAAATACAAGCATTTGGGAAATGTGATGACAGAAATGTCATCACATTGTGTGTCTCTGAATGTCTGTATGTAAAAAGGGACAAACAATATTTTGGCAAATTTATTGTGAATGTTTCACATGCACTTACTGACTGGGGCATTTTGTCATATAGATGATATATAAATATCAACATATATTTGTTGACTTGTCATTTAGGTGAATCCCTCAGAAAAGAGGTTTTTTCCTACGGACACAAAGGGCCACTGTCCTCTGATTGGCTCGGACACCCCCCAGTGACATGCCCGTGGCCAATCAGAGGTGAGTGTGCAATGTGTGTGTGTGTGTGTGTGTGTGTGTGTGTGTGTATGTATATGTGTGTAAGGAAAGAGAAAGTGTGGAGCAGCAAAGTTGGCTCTCAGCATCACAACCCAAACTGCTGAGGTGTGAATGTTCTTGAAGTCCTTCCAGAAGCTTCTTTAGCATCTGTCAGGTTTTTTGTGTTTGCAAAATCCTATCAACTCATGAAAAAAAAAAAATTAGGGTGACAGTTTATGGTTTTTCTTTATAAGAAGAGTGATGTTTTATAACTCTATGATAATACTGTACTTTTTTTTGTCCTTTAGCAGCTGCTGTGATGTAGGTTATCATTTCTGTGATGTCTTCGGCTTATTTTTATAATGCATTTAAATATAGAACATTAAAACCAACCGTTACCTGAAATGAACTTTCATATTGTGACTTACACTGAGTTGTCATTTTATCAGGTACAGTGGCCCTATAGGACACTTTATAGGTGCATACTTACTGACTGCAGCCCATTTATTGCTTGTACCCTTACCCTGTCCATCAGTGAAAAGGGAGTTCTTTATGAAGACATTCAGGGTTCAGGTAATTTTTGTTCTAAAAAATGGGGTGTTATTTCTCTTTCCTTACAGGTGCTTAATGGCTGGGGACGTTGAGGTGTACCTGTCACAGGTGCATGATGGGAGCGTGTCCTCGGGCTTCCGAGCCTTGTACGAGGAACGCCTCCTGTTGGATGTGACACTCCTGATAGAAGAGCATCACTTCCAGGCCCACAAAGCTCTGCTGGCCACACAGAGTGACTACTTCCGGGTCATGTTCACGGCAGATATGCGGGAGCGAGACCAGGACAAGATCCACATGAAGGGGCTGACAGCGGCTGGCTTCGGCCATGTCCTTCGCTTCATGTATTATGGCTCGTTGGAACTCAGCATGCCCACAGTGCAGGAGATTCTGCAGGCGGCCATGTATGTACAGCTCACTGAGGCTGTGGAGTTCTGCTGTTCTTTCCTGTTGGCCAAAATCTGCCTGGAGAACTGTGCTGAGGTCATGAGGCTGCTGGATGATTTCAGTGTGGCTGTAGAGGGAGTGCAGGAGCGTCTGGACGCCTTCCTGCTGGAGAACTTTGTGCCTCTGATGGCCAGGCCAGACTTTTTGTCCTACCTGAGCCTGGAGAAGCTAGTGGCGTGCCTGGGCAGTGAGCGGCTGAGTCGGTTCCCGGAGATTGAGCTGTATGAGGCTGTACAGGCTTGGCTCAGACATGACCGACGCCGCTGGAGACACACGGACGCTGTGGTGCAGAACCTGCGCTTCGGCCTCATGACACCAACGCAAGTGTTTGAAAAGGTATTAGTGATTTCTTTTAAGTGGGTGTAGATCAGTATGCACAATTCGTATGATGATCATGAAGGATCCAATGCTGAGTAATGATATTGACCTGAAAGGCTAGATTGTTATCAGCTCAGATGTGACATATTTTTCTATTTGATCCACTGATATATTTTATGCTATACATATTATAATAAATATAAATCTGCCACAGTCATGCCAGTGATATTTTACATAAGGCCTTACATATTGGAGTAATATTGTGAATCATGCAAGACTCACAAATTGTAATATCAGCAATTGTATTGAAAACAAACGATTGGTTCTGCCTTAATAACTGTAAAGCTTTTGGTTTTTATGGTTTTCTATGAATTACATTAGACAGTGCAGTCCTGAGAAAATGATAAAGTCCTGTAGAAATACAATTTTTATTGTTCCCTGGTGTGTTTAATCTTCAGAGTTTTAGTTTTATACTTACCTTAAGAAACCTAAATGTGTGCATAGTTTGCCCATACCTATCAAAAATGTATAGAAGGATCAATTCCTCAGTACCTACACCTAAATGAAACGGACACTCTTGAAGATAGCAGTGCACACTCTGTGGACTGAGAAGACAGATGTGTGGAGTTGGTTATCTAGGTTATGACTCATTAGTGATATTTTAAACGACTTTGTTAATGGATTTGAGTTGACATCATAACAGTGTCTACATGACTTGCTTTTATTCCTTAGGTGAAGACCTCTGAGTTCTATCGTTACTCCCGTCAGCTGAGGCAGGAAGTGGACCAGGCACTCAACTACTTTCACTCAGTGAATGAGCAGCCGCTAGCCGAGACAAAGTCCAACCGGATCCGATCTGTTCGGCCTCAGACAGCTGTGTTCAGAGGGATGATCGGTCACAGCATGGTGAACAGCAAGATCCTCCTGCTGCATCGGCCCAAGGTTTGGTGGGAGTTGGAAGGTCCACAAGTTCCACTTCGGCCTGATTGTTTGGCCATCGTCAACAATTTTGCTTTCCTGTTGGGAGGTGAGGAACTAGGGCCAGATGGGGAGTTTCACGCATCATCCAAGGTTTACCGCTACGATCCAAGGCAGAATTCCTGGCTCAGGATGGCAGACATGTCGGTCCCTAGGTCAGAATTTGCTGTTGGTGTGATCGGAAAGTTCATCTACGCTGTGGCAGGACGGACACGGGACGAGACATTTTACTCAACAGAGCGCTATGACATTGCAGAGGATAAGTGGGAGTTTGTGGATCCATATCCAGTTAACAAATATGGCCATGAGGGCACTGTGTTGAATGGAAAACTCTATATCACTGGTGGTATCACATCATCCTCCACCTCCAAACAGGTCTGTGTGTTTGATCCCGAGCGTGAGGGAGCGTCTGAACACCGCACACGCCGCAATCCCATTCTTACCAACTGCTGGGAGAACAAATCTAAGATGAACTATGCACGCTGTTTCCACAAGATGATCTCCCACAACGGGAAACTTTACGTGTTTGGTGGCGTTTGTGTAATCCTGAGGGCATCTTTCGAATCCCAAGGCTGCCCTTCAACGGAAGTGTACAATCCAGAAACGGACGAATGGACCATCCTTGCTTCCATGCCCATTGGGCGAAGTGGGCATGGGGTGGCAGTGCTAGACAAACAGATCATGGTGCTGGGGGGATTGTGCTACAATGGCCATTACAGTGACTCTATACTCACCTTTGATCCTGAGGAGAACAAGTGGAAGGAGGATGAGTATCCCAGAATGCCTTGCAAACTGGATGGCTTGCAGGTGTGCAGCCTGCACTTCCCTGAGTATGTCCTGGAACACATGAAGCGTTGCAGCTGAGGGTCTCTGAGAAGGATGAGGGGGTGAAAACAAACAAACAAACAAACAAACGTTTACAAATGTGAAAGTAGTCTTCATATACTGATTACACTTTTAAATAGTAGGCCAGTGCTTATTCAAGAACAAAAAGCTCCATACTTTTTAGGTAGGGGGGATGTCAGGGGGGATTGGTTAATACTGCTGGTTAAGCTGTTTAAGCTTTTTGCCACCAAAATTAGCTTTCTCATTTAAAGAGGACTTAAATGGGAAACATTTCTGTGGACTTTATTTGTGCATAATACGATAATACGTCAGTCTGTTCTGTAATTGTAATGTCCTGTACAATAACAGCATAGTGCATTTCCACAACGTTGTTAATCGTGAAATTGCCCTAATCCCCTCTTGTTCTGTTTAATGGTGTTTGAGGAAGTTTTGTATGTGTATGTGCACACGCCCACACACATACAGATACACACATGTGCTTCTTCTACCACTTCCAACTCTGATGCAATCTGCTGCACTTATGAACAACTGGACAAAAATAGACATTGTAAATGTCATTAACAAAAAATATTCTTTTGTTCTTGCTTTAATATTCATTTGTGTTGATGTCATGCACTATGAGATGTAGAAGGTTTTGGATTATGATTATAAAGATAGTGACACTAATCTGTGATGTGGATTAAATTTCGCACTGTAAAGGGTGTTTTTTAATGCTAGGCAATAACACTGGTCCTCCACTACTGATGAAAGGGGAGAATGATAGGAGAGTAAAGGCGATATATTCATGTCCATCTCCTACTAACCTCTGCTGGATATATTAACACTATAACCCTGTCTAATTTATTGACTTGATGTAGACCTTTCTTGATCCCACTAAGATAAACCAGCTGCTATTTTCAGTTTTGTCACAGTTCTGTTTTGTTTCATGAGCAAAGGGCTAAAGCACATGCATTTTCTTTTTCTTTTTTTTTCGGGAAGGGGGATGGGAGGGGGGACATGCCAGGGTCATGCCTAGGTAAATTAAAAAATAGGTCTTCAGTCTAATGTGTAAAGAAACATATTTAAAGGCCAGCTCCGTTTATATAGTATTGTTTTGTACATTTGATTAATAATTACAGAGAGGTCACTTTGGATGAATTTCTCAGGTTAGAATGCGTGGCTGGACAAATTGAGCTGACATGACTATATGACTTAAAATAGTAATGTGCATTTATAACACTCAATATTATTATCATTTTCGAGTTGCTGCACAAGGCAGTGTAGCGCACTCAGAGAAAAACGCTATCAGCCTTCTTCTGCAAACATGATTTCACAGATGCCCATGATTGGTTAGTTTTGCTCACTTAGGTCCTGGCCACAAATGGCTGTGGTATTGTCAGGGTTCAATTGTGAGAATAGTGAGAGGCCATAGATGGGAATGTGCAAGGTCAAGCAGACATGACTTCTGAGAGTGTCTGAAGGTAATATTCATAAATGATTACTATCTTTACTGTCAACAGTAGCTAGCTGGTTGTTATACTATACTATACTATACTATATATACGACTATACTATACTATACTACTATACTATACTATATGGCCAAAAGGTTGTTAATGTCCATCACACCCATATGTGCTTTTTGAACATCCCATTACAGATCTAGTCCACTCAGTCTGCCTGTCTATCTATCTATCCATCCATCCACAAGAGCATTTGTAAGGGTCAGGCACTGATGTTGGTTGAGGAGGCTTGGGGCAGAACAGCATTCTAGTTTATCCCAAAGGTGTTCAGTGGGTTGAGGTCAGGGCTCTGTGCAGACCACTCGATTTCTTCCACTCCAAACTTGGTAAACCATTTCTTCGTGGACCTTTATGCATAGGGCCATCGTCATGCTGGAACATGTTTGGGCCTCTTAGTTTCAGCAAAGGGAAACTGTAATGATACAGCATACAAAGACAACCTATACAATTGTGTACTTTCAACTTTGTGGCAACAGGTTGGGAAAGGCCCACATATAGGCGTAATGGTCATGTGTGAATGTGTGCACAAACTTTTGGCCATATAGTGTAGGAACTAACCTGACAGGACTTCTGCGAGAATTTTTATGTCATGTTGGTAAATGTTTATAATTAATATTATCTATGGCTGGCTCACATAATCTAAAACCTATTAGAGTATAATCATAAAACTACCTTTGAGCACCACTCGAATACATTGGAAAGATGTCTTTGAGGGCTCAAAAGATACACACGGGTCTACAAACAGGTTCTCCACATACAGGGCTTTAGTATGTGCAAAGAATTTACAAACAGGTTCTCCACATACAGGGCTTTAGTCACTGAGGCACAGTTATTAATTATGAATGTTTAAATACTGTTTGACAAAATATATGAAAGCAGTCAAATTGTACCTATAGGAAGCTGCCAGATTAAATGGCTTAATGATATTTAGCCTTAAAAGCCTGAACACAGATCAGAAGAAAGGTAGATCAGTAAACCATCTTTCATTATCTATATAAGGTATATTGGCTATTCCACAGTTTTACTTAACACATCGTTTTTTTTGTCCAGCTACACATTATTCATGAGATTGTTCTACCCAGTCAGTTGAGTTTTATGTAGTAACACTCAATTCTCATCTTCTCCATTATGCTTTCCATTAGGCATGTGCAGATCATTGGTTATACAATACAATAAATTGTGATTTTCAACACCTCAAAGGTAGAGCCTGTCTAGATAGGTGGCACCTTGGGCAGCGCTTGTGCCCCTAAGCTAAGCTCTGTCCAATTCAGAAGGCAGCTTTTTCTAAGGCTTCATATTTGCATTTCTCCTTGAAGAAGGCAATCCCATAATAGTAATGTTAATGTGTAGTTCTATACATTATAGACTTTTATAAACCTAAATTATTTATTTTAATATCAGGTACATGCCTACCTCGTATCTTTTTCCCCCTTGGATTCATTGGCTTTGTACTGATATTATGTATGGTACTGGTTTGAACTTCCTCAAATACTGACTCCCTCATGTCTCTGTCTTGTGGGTCATGTTTTCTTTTTCCACAACCAACTGTCAATGTCATGTACATATAGACACCAAACTTAAGCCTGAAAGGGTTTCTGCTGTGCAGCTTAAGGTATAAAATGCACAGGTCTATCCAATTTAGATTTATCCTTGTCACATATATCCTACTGCAAAATAATCTGAATAAACAAATCCAGTTTAATAAAACATAGCCCTGTATCTAAACTGTACTTGAGCATTAATCAGATTACTGACGTATTTACTGTGATCTGATGGTTTATTGCTACTTGGAGACTTTGTAAGTTCTTTCCTGAAATAAATGTTCCTATTGTTCAGTTTTTCAGTGGTCTTTTTTTTAATTGAGTAATTAATTTTTTTTTTTTTTTAAGCCATTGAAGTTTTATAAGCATACACCATCCAGTCAAGTCCATCTCATGTCTGAATCCACTGCCATGAACTGGTATTCTTATTGACTGAAAGCAGTAGAGACAATAATGCATAACACACAGAATAGTGTACTTATTCAGTCAATATCAAGTGATAGATTTTCAAAAACAAAAACATTCAACATTATAGGATAGAAATTTAATCCAATATATGACATCACAGTATTCTTATCTATATTAGCTTATAGCTGTGTTATAGCCTATAGCTTTTTGATTACTGAAGAAATAAAAGCAGCTGTATTCTAACGACCCTAACTGCCAGGGGGTGGTGAGTATCACCTGGATACCCTCTTATGCATGTATGCACACATGCCGAGACCTTCAACAAAGTCACGAAGACTGTATAACATATTACACATAAATACCATTGTGATATGTCCATCATTTCTCGTTCTTGACTCGTACACGTCAGACCTCATGCACCATGGCCCTATCTGTGTAATAGCTTGTGACTATGGTCAAAGATACAGGTTACATGTTCTCCAAAGCTGTGATGAGTGTATTTTAGACTTTTATACCTTTCGGAACTCTAAAATGAATTGGGTTCCCTTGTTAGTTTGCTAGCCTTGCTATCCAGTAATTCCGTGCTGTCAGATACGAGCTGTTATGTTGCTCAATATGGCACTCGTATCTTAGTTCCCTGCATCCTTCCCAAGGTGCTCTGGGTTTTTCACATCGTTCACCATCTGGGGAACTGCAGTGCCAAACCATACTCTCCACCACTGAGCTTGCAAACATGCATACAAGGACCAGAATTGGGTTTCCAAGCATTTGCAATGTATTTCCAATGAATGTGGTCTCTCCGAGCACTTCGGGTCAGTTCCACAGCCCCTGCAGTCTCCTGACTAGCGGGCCTTTTTCTAAGCACAGCTAAAGTGATTGAGCACTCTGCTACATGACCTTGCCATGTTAGCTCACTTAACATCTCCGCTCACTCTTCCCCATGCCTCGCTGTCTAGCCAACCAGCAGGAAGTGGTGCTTCTGTGTTGAGGTGCTGCTCATAGCTAGCCTACTACGTTAGGTGGAATTGCTAACAACACAAGAGGGCTAAAGCTGTGGCAGCAGGGGGTGTCCTGGGGGGCCCCAAAATTGGCTCCCCGGACCTGGTTTTCTACCCACTTTTCCTCCCATCCCTCTCTTTCCTCTCTAATTTCCTTCCATGCTTCCTCTCTCTCCACACTGGGGGAACCTCCCATGCCCACCAGGACTGGGCCAAAGCCCGGGCAGGTTTGCTGATGCAGGGGGGAAGCCAGGCATTTCAAGCTTCCTGCTTCGACAAGGGAACACTGATCTGGATCCCTGATCCTCCCCTGATCAGGCCTCCCCTGATCGAGAATCAACCTACTTTATACCAGTGAGTACACAGCACACCTTGATGGACTCAGTTTGTAACCAGACCTCAGTCCACTGAAGCCAATTCAGTGTGGGGCATTGGGAAGCAGATGACTGTTGAAGGTGAGGGTGTGCATGGGGATGTTCATGGGTATCCGCTGGTGTCTGCCATTATTCAATTCTGGGGACAAAAGCATAGAGTAGAGGTAGCCATTAGTTCTCACCTCACCCATTCCAGTAATTCTCGGACAAATTGGCCAGGTTTTCATACATTAGTACGGGAAATGTACGTGGATGAGTCCTGCCATAGCAAGGCACAGTGTGGAATATGCGCAGTGTTGGCTGGGGAGGTGGTGCCAGGGCTGTTGATGTCAGTTCTGTGTCAGGGAAATGCAGATGGTGGGGAGGGCATTACTTTGTATTAGTACTAGTGGATTACACAACGTGATATGCAGAAGTGGTGCCTCTTCACAACATCTCAGTATGCAGTATTGCAGAGGCACTCTCCAGACTTATCTCCCCGAAAGAGATCTTTACTGTACAGGACACGACTTTTATGTCATACACTCTTCATGAACTACACTAACTATTGGGGGTCCAACAGATGGGCTGGTCAAACTGTTTAATCAAACTCAGAATGCACAGCGCCTCAAACCTTGAGGCCGATGGGCTACAACAACAGAAGATCATGTCGGGTTCCACTTCTGTCAGCCAAGAACAGAAAGCTGCAGTGGACACAGGCTCACTAAAACTGGACATTTGAAAACTGGAAAAATGTAGCCTGGTCTGATGAATCTCGATTTCTGCTGAGGCACCCTGGTAGGGTCAGAATTTGGCACTGACAGCACGAACCCATGGACCCAACCTGCCTTGTGTCAATAGTCCAGTCTGGTGGAGGTAGTATAATGGTGTGGGGAATGTTTTCTTGGTACACTGTGGGCCTGTTAATACCAATCAATCATCGCTTGAATACCACAGCCTATTTGAGTATTAGTACTGACTGTGTGCATCCCTTCATGAATTTCCCCATCTTCTAATGGCTACTCCCAGCATGATAATGCACAATGTCACAAAGCATAAGTCTTCTCAAACTGGTTTCATGAACGTAACAAGTTCAATGCTCTTCACTGGCCTTCAAGTGGTTTCCGAGTCACTGGATCTGAATCCAAGAGAACACCTTTGGGATGTGGTTGAATAGTAGATTCACAGCATGAAAGTGCACCTGGAAAATCTGCAGGAATTGCAGAAACGTCAACATGAACCAGAATCTCAAAGGAATGTTTCCAACATCTTGTGTAATCCATACCATAGTGTTCCTAAGAAAGTGTTTGGTGAGTTTACATGCAAATATGCAAATTAAAAATTCATTTTTAATGGATCCTGGTTAACATTTACATTAGTGTAACTGTTAATGCATAGTGTATTTTTCATAAGTGTAAATATTAATGTGTACTGTAGTGTATTTTTCATTAGTATAACTGTAAATGTGTAGTGTAGTGTATTTTTCATCAGTGTAAATATTAATGTGTACTGTAGTGTATTTTCCATTAGTGTAACTGTAAATGTGTATTTTTCATCAGTGTAAATATTAATGTGTACTGTAGTGTATTTTTCATTAATGTAAATGTATAGTATATTTTTCAACAGGAACACACCAGTTGGAAGTAAAGTTTGTTTCTGGATAACATGCCACAGAGGGCTTCAAAGACTGAAGGCACAAACAGCAAATAAGCAAATAAATCACATTTAGCGATAAAGCTAATCCGCCATACTATTCTTTTCAGGTGCCTGGCCTAACAAATATTTTAAGTTTATGAAGCGTGCTTTGTTTAAACTATAGGTATCACTGGTATTTCTTTTGTTAATTTACCTTCGTTCATTTAGTTTTACTACTACTACTACATTTTCTAGAACTATATTAGCATTATCAGCTGACAAACAACATAACTTGCTAACGGTTGAAGGAGTTAAATTATACAAACGCACTCTTCTGAAATAATACTCAGCCAGTGACCGCGGCGCCGTGGCTTAGTTGGTTAAAGCGCCTGTCTAGTAAACAGGAGATCCTGGGTTCGAATCCCAGCGGTGCCTTTTGGCTTTTAAAAACAAAACAAAAGCAGAAAAAACAACATTAGTTTAAGAAACAGAGAATGTCAGTGAGATTGTGAGTTTCTACTACTCATTTACTACTGAGGTTACATTTTTACCTATTTATGAGTAAGCACGTGAAGTTTATCAAGCAGTACCCCAAACGCCTCCCTATTCTACATAACAGGGCATTTTAATACAATGTATTTAATACAATGTGGTTTAATGTGTTTCCACTTTGGAAAGTGTGGCTTATGATGGTTATGAAGGAAATAATAATAATAACACCATTCACGTATATAGAAGGAAGGAAGCTTAGCCAGGGATATATATTACACGTGATTGTACTAAGTGGGCGGAGCTTACCTATCAGACAGCAAGGCATCGAGAAATGAAGGCAGCTTCTGTTTTGGACACACCCAGTCTATGTCTTAGTGCAGTCTGTGACTTCTGCCACTTAGAGCCATTCACTCCTAAGCGTTGAGACTGTCGCCATCTAGCGGCTGTAGAGCGTATTACAGTTATAATCTGCTATAGTGGAGTCCAGAAAACCCGAGACGTGCATCTCTGCAGCCCGTTACCAGCTCCAAATGAATGGATCCAAATATGTCAGGCTAGCTTCCAATGCGCTAGCATGTTAACATGTTAACATGGCATGTCTCGGTAAAGGATGATTCTATGGGATATATCTGTAGCCACGCCCACTTGGTACTATCCCCGCCCACTTGGAGATTGCTGTTGGTGGAAAAATCCAGCAACTGTTCTCTGTGGGCGTTTCTAAAGAGGCCATGCACAGATAAAGGTGTGTTTCTCTCTTCGACCTTCGGAGCCTGTTCCTTTTTCTCTATTACCGTTTCAGTGTCACATATCCACGGTAAGTGAAATGCAAACGGATCAGATAGATTGTTTTAACTAAAGGCATAATTCATTGTAGTTTTGCGTAAATACGTTCATGAAAGCGAGCGAGAAGCACGTAGCGTGTTTACAAAGAAGTGAAGGAGCAGGTTTCGAGTTTGATAAACAATGATACCGAAGTGTAGTTATCTAGCTTTTAGGATTGCCTGAGTAGTTTGCTGCATTACTAGCATAAATCTGTTCGAGTCCCGGCGCAGTACAGGTTATAAAGGCTGGATTATACTTGCTATTAACCACGCGTACGCGTACA
This sequence comes from Pangasius djambal, assembly GCA_022985145.1. Taxonomy (NCBI): domain Eukaryota; kingdom Metazoa; phylum Chordata; class Actinopteri; order Siluriformes; family Pangasiidae; genus Pangasius; species Pangasius djambal. The sequence continues at coordinate 12,714,972 of CM040996.1, forward strand.
CAAGATGGCTGCCGCGCGTATCCTGTGCGTGTTTGGAGCGTCGCTTGTGCTTGTTTAATTCGACCTTAATTCATCACGTTTTAGTGCAACATTTACAGATTAAACATCATAGTATTATTACTGGATCTATTCGATGACAAAATCTTGAGGTAGACTTTGCAAAATTGGATTCCACTCAGCAAAAAGGCGGTACAGCTGTAAATGAGATACTAGCTCCAAATGGCCAGGTATGTTATCGTGTGTTAGCGCGTTGCAGCTGCTGCGGATTTTTTGGGCTAGCTTCCCAAACCCATTCTGTGAGTAGCCCGACTGGAGCTGGCTTCAGGCCGCAGAGATGCACACTTGGGTGGAAAATCCAGCAGATCTATTGTTGGCAATTCGAATTGTCTTCTAAGTGGTCATTTGCAGGTTGAAATGGCGCTCTCTTTCACCTCGGCACATTGGACTTGCGAGGTGTAACAAAAACACGGCCGCCTCCATGTTCGTCTTTTGTTAGCAACAGGCTATACAGCTAACTGTGATGTACAGTCAGGTCCGGAAGTATTTGGACAATGGCAGAGTCTTTGTGATTTTGCCTTTATACACCACCACAATGGACTCGAAATAAAACAATCAAGATGTGATCGAAGTGTAGACTTTCAGTTTTATTTTAAGAGGTTCCACAAAAATATGGCATTTACCATTTAGGAATTACAGCCATTTTCAGCAAAGTACCTCCATTTTCAGGGGCTCAAAGGTATTTGGTCAGTTGACTGACAAGAAGTTAATTGCTCAGGTGCGGTTCATTCCCTCGTTACTTCAAGACAAACGAAGCGGATAAAAGGTCTGGAGTTAATATCAGGTATTGAGTTGGCATTTGGCAGCTGTTCGACTGGAGCTACCAGTCCAAGGAGATCTCAATGCAAGTGAAGGAGGCCATCATTAGGCTGAAAAAACAACATAAATCTATAATGGAATAAATCTCCATTGTGGTGGTGTATAAAGGCAAAAATCACAAAAACTCTGCCATTGTCCAAATACTTCCAGACCTGACCGTATATTTTCCTCCTCAAACAACATAGTGTATAGTCAGGATTATTGACTTAAGCAAATATGTATGTTAGTTGCTCTAAAGCAAATACTTGGGTAAACAGCATAACAAATTTAAAGGTATTGTGTGCCTATTTTGGGTATTTATTTCTGAGGCTGTGAGCAGCCATGTTGGTTTGACGTCACTCCGTAAACAGAGAAGGAACAGACTACTCCAAGCTAACGAGTAGGAATTTCAAGTTGAAGGGGTGTTTGGCTTGGAGGTTGGGAATGACAAATTGCAACCTCAAGTCTCTGTGGGTGTTTCTAAAGGGGCCATGTTCAGATAAATGAGTGTTTTCCTCTTCGACCTCCCCGGTTTCTGAGCCTGTTCCTTTTTCACTTCCACCATTTCAGTGCCAAACAACCACGGTAAGTGAAATGCAGCAAAATCCAAACGGATCAGACAGACCATCTTAACTAAAGAGCATACAAATAATCCATACGCTTCGTTGAAAGCGAGTAAGAAGCATGTACGTGTTTGCAAAGACGTGAAGTAGCAGATTTTGTAGTTTGGGTTCAACTGTGGTCAACTTGTACGCTTACTGATTAAACAGCAGAGTAGCAAAGTCTGCCTGGCATACAGGCCCCATAAAACCCAGTTTGATCTAGTTGAACACAGAAAAAAAATAGTGACTTTAATTCCCAATTCATAACAGAATTTGGTGAATTTATTATCTTTAATGACATAAGAACCCAGCATATTATGGAATGCTTTTAAGGGATTTATAAGGAGTAATACTATACGATTTTGTTCAATCCTATGCAAGACTAGGTCTTTCGCAGGACAAAATCTTGAAGCAGACTTGACTCAGCAAAATTTATCACAACTGGTTGCCCAATAATGGGATGCAATAAAAAGAAAAGTAATATCATAAAACCATGCTCATAATTTCAAATCCACAGGATGACACATCAATATTATTTTCATGGTGCCAGTCATCATCTTGCTATGAATCCGGGCTAGTGAACATTTTGCAGACATTTCCGCTGTTTAAACTGCAGATGGTTAAGTTACTCCTGATCCCAAACAAATAATTGCTTCTAAGAAATTTCTGGACATGCCATAGATTTCTATAATGGACTCGATCTCGATAATCCAGTCTCACTAGAAGAGCAGAAAGAAACTGCCTTTTACATCCAAAGAGGTAAATTGTCTGGCATGGATGGAGTTCTTCCTGAATAATCTGTAAATGTCTTGGAACAACTGGGTCCTTTTCTTTTTGATATGATTAATTTTTAAATTAAATTGGGTAGTTTATGTCAATCCTGCCATTTTTCTACTTTCGAGGAAGGAAAAGGACCCAGGAAGCTGTGCCAGTTATCGCCATCTCAGTCTTTTAAAATTCTGATCTAAATATTTATTCCAAGCTCCTGGCTCCATATCTACAGGACCACTTACTTTTTCTAATCAGTTGTGACCTCACAGGATTTATTAAATCAAGATTAGCAACAGATAATGTTAGGAGACATATAGTTAAGGCCTCAATGGACAATAAAACATCAATGGTCATACTTTCTCTAGACACTGTCAAAGCCTTTGACAGACTGGAGTGGTCATTCTTTGTAATCATCTTAATTGGTCAAACTTGCTTCTCTGTTTCCAATTTCTGGATCGTCTTATCAAGGATGTCCAATTGGTACTGGGTTGTTTGCTGTTTCTCTTGAACGATTTGCACTGATGATGTACTAATCTACAAAGTTCTCATCAATTTCTATTCATAACTCATCTAACCTTATATACAGATGTTTGATTTCAGCATCTTTTGTCCATTTTTGAAGAATTTGGAAGATTATCTGGATTTGAAATTAGCTCGTCAAAATCTGCCCTTTTAATTTGACTCAGCAAAGGTCTTGCTTGCTTCCTCCGATATCCCTGTTGCGAAATTGAACATTTCTCCTCAGTAAACCACATTGTAAAACACAATTATCTGGAGGTTTTCAGTAATGCTCAGGAAGCTTTGGACAGGTGGACTAGTTAATCCATGTCTCTGCAGGCCCATATCTATCAAAATGAATATCCTGCCCAGAGTACATTTTATGTCTACTTCCTCTTTCTCCTCCAATCAGCTTCACTCTGCTGTTTCTAAAGTTATTTGGAATAAAAGAGACCCACTTCTAAAATGCGTCTAAATCTACTCTTCAGAGGGGAAAAATATATTATGGCCTAGCAGGACCTAATTAAAATTTTTTTTTGGGCCGTTAGTCAGTTGGTTTGATCCTCACATTCCTGTATTCTGGCATACATTAGGAAAATATGGTGCATCTCTAGAAACTTCAAGATGTTTGTTTTTCCTATATCTAACAAGCAATGTAAATTACATTTTGTTTATGCTTACCATCTTTCATGCATGGAAATTACAAGTGCAATTTATCTTCTGTAGTTGGTACAATCATTCTCCTATTTCACCTTATTTCACAACAAGGGACTTCTAATTAGAGGGGTTATGTTTGTTCAGTGAAATCAAGAATGTAATTGGCTTGCCAGATTCCTCCTTGTTCTTTTACTTGCAGCTTAGGTCAGGGCTGAAAGCACATGATGTTCCATGGCAATGTCCTGTGCCCACTCACCCAAGCAGTAATTATTATTATTTTTTTTTATTTTTTAAAACTTTGCAGAAACAATGAACGGGTATAGTGTATTAAATTCTGGTGGAGGCAGCGTATATTGCACTTCCATTGCCTCCACAGCTTGTATTACATTTTCAGTGCTAGCTTTGGAGACGAGATTGTCAAACTCTACCAATGAATATCGTGTGTAATCCTTTATGCAAAGTGTGTCAAATGAAGGTACCTGGTACCTTTCTTCATGATTTGCGACTGCCCTCCTGTCCCTCAATTTTGGCAAATTGTAGTGTCTGATCTATTATCTGTTTTGTAATCCAATGTCTACAACCATATCTGTTTTGATTTTAAACAATCTCTCAGCTCTCTCCAAGCTTTCTAAATTTAAAAAGCGAGTTGTATTAGCTGGTCTTATGGCAGCTAAGAAAATGGTTGCAGTTTAGTGAAAACAGTCTCACTCTTTCCACTAGACAATGAATTTTCTTGTTTTTGGATGTCATTTATATTTAAATGTTGTATAATATTAACTTGTAACTTAAGTAGAATAAAATGGCAGAAGGTAATGTTTTAGCCAGTGAGCTTTTAAATAGGTTTCATGTTCACTAAGGTAACAGCCCATAGCAAGTGTTTGTTCATTCATATAATTAACCACTTTATCCTGGTGAAGGTTGTTCACTGTATATTAAGTGATGGTGCGAATAGAAGCTATAGCTTTATAACTGGACTTTTAATGTCTCTAACCTGATTAGAAATAATGGAATGTAAGGATTCCATTTAACAGGCAAATTCTGTTCTTGAGCTTTGCATGGGTTTTTTTTTTATTTTTATTTTTTTATTTTTTATATAAACGTAGTTTACATACTGCATTTGAGATCATTAGCTATGTCATGTTTACTGCCTTGATTTTGGACATTTTGTTAATATACCATAAGAACATTTGTGAGGTCATGCGCTGATATCGGATCAAGAGGCCCGTCACGCAGCTGGCATTCAATCTTTATGGACCTCACTTTGTGCGCAGGGCATTGTCGTGCTGGACTGGTTTGGGCCCCTTAGTTCTAGTGAAGGGAAATCTTGATACTACAACATACAAAAACATTATATACAATTCTGTGCTTTCAACTTTGTGGAAACAGTTTGAGAAGGGCTAGCATATGGTTGTGATGATCAGGTGTCCACAAATTATGGTGTATATTATTACTGTGGAGGTTGGGTGTGCATGGAATAAAAGACTTTCCACTACACACACTTCAGTCATGAGGGGAAGTCAACAGTGGCCCAGATTTTCATATTCTCTAATCATTGCATGTCAATGAAATGTTTACTTTGTGTAAATGCTACAGCACAACTTTTTTTTTTTTTTTTTTTAAATATATAAATATATAAAAACGTTTCAATTTTTAGATGGCAAATGAAGCCAGGCCATGCCCGTGTGACATTGGGGACAGGATGGAATATGGCAGCCTTGGCGAGGAGGTTCAGACTGAGCATGTTAAAGCTTACGTGGTGAAACCTAAAGCACCAACAGACAAAGCAGTCATTGTAATTCAGGACATTTTTGGATGGCAGCTACCCAATACAAGATACATGGCTGACATGCTCGCTTCAAATGGATATGTGTAATATGTTTATTTCTTTATGCCAAACTAATATTCAAATTGTAACAAAGTATGTGGCAAAATGGGTACTTTTGAAAGACGTATCAGAATAAGTGCACAAACATTCATTCTTTATTTAATTTAGCCATAAATGGTATCTTACGCAACTACAGAATGAACTATGAGCTTACCTGGGTTTCCCCCCTTCCCTCCTGATTACAGTGCTGTTTGCCCAGACTTCTTTCTTGGAAAGGAGCCATGGAGTCCTTCAAGTGACTGGTCAACATTTCAGGAGTGGCTTGAAGACAAAAAACCCACCAACATCAACAAGTTAAACATTAATCAAAATGTTCAATCTTTGGCATGCCTTACAGTTATACACTATATGGCCAAAAGTATGTGGATACCTAATCCATCATACCTCTGTGCTTGTTGAACATACCATTCCAGATTTGGTTCCCTCTTTGCTGTTATAATAACCTCCACTCATCTTGGAAGACTTTCCACTAGCTTTTATAAAGTGGCAGTGGGAATTTGCTCATTCAGTCAAAAGAACATTAGTGAGGTCAGGCATGGTACATCATTGCATTTCCAGTCCATCCCAAAGGTGTTTGAGGCTCTGTGCAGACACTTGAGTGCTTCTACACCAACCTTGGCAAACCACCTTTATGGACTATGGGGCATTGTCATGCTGGAACAGGATTGGGCCCCTTGGTTCCAGTGAAGTGAAATCTTGGTGCTACAGCATAGAGAAAAATTCTAGACAATTCTGTGCTTCCAAATTTGTGGGAACAGTTTGGGGAAGGCCAACATATGGCTGTGATAGTCAAGTAACCACATACCTTTGGACATATACTGTATTTACACATTTGATTAATGTCTTTAATACAATTGAGACAGGATTCAGGGTCAAGGCTCTGCTCAAAGACCCAACAGTGACAACCTGGTGCTGCTGTGAATTAAACTCGCACCCTTTCAATCAATAGTCTAAATCCTTAACCATTGAGCCACCTTTTTGTAATGAACTCATTAATTATGCATTTTCTATTTACTTAGGGAGGTGGATGTGGTTTTAAAATATCTCAAGGAACAACATGGAGCTAAAAGGATCGGAGTGGTAGGGTTCTGTTGGGGCGGAGTGGCCACACACTACATAGCCCTCCAATATCCTGAAGTCAAGGCTGGGGTTTCAGTCTATGGTAACTCACTTGTAGTCTTTTTTGGGTGCAAAGTTCTACATTTGGTAAAGGATGTACACAGTTTCCCCAGTACAACAATTGACCAAGACATGTTTGGTGTCTGACTTTATTTATTTATTTATTTATTTATTTTGCACAGGAGCTACAAGGCTAATGTAACTGTAATAGTGTTCGAATCTTTAAAACCTCTTTAAACCTACTGAAGGGTCTATTTTGAGTACCGGTCTTCCAGATTTTCTAGATGAATAAATATTTTTGAATGTACAGTGACGGTTTTTGGTTTTGAGACACAGATCAGGATTAGTCACACTGATAGGAGAAGGTTTTAAAGAGAAATGGAGCACTAAACGTTACAGTTCAACTTGGAAACCAAATGGACAGGTATATATAAATGGACATAAGATATGCAAGTGAGTGTATGAACAATACCACACACACAGCAGCTGTGTGCACACTTTTGCATGGTGAAAGTGAGGTGTATTTGCACAACGAATGCCAGTCACGCTGATGTCATAGGGGAAACATTGCTAGTACAGTTACAATAGTGTTTAAGAGAACAAATTAAATGGATTCAATCACCAAAAACCACTGCATTCAGTGGTCTGTGCCTGTGCCACAAAGTGAGAGGGGTGGTTCCAGAACAAAGCCCCACCCATAACCAAACCCATAGAAATGTCTACCAGTGCCAACAAAGAGAAGTAATGTGGCAGCAGAGTGGACAATTGCAAACCATGCTTGAGTACAGTATGTAATGCAGACTTGCCTTACCTTGAGTAACTTACCTTAGTATGTGCTTAACACACTTACCCAAGTAATGTCATCTTTGCAGGGATTATTAGAGAGGGAGAGGATCATTATGAACTCAAATGTCCAACTCTCTTCATCTTTGGTGAAAAAGACACAGTGATACCACTTGACCAGGTAAGACGTACAGCTTCAGGTTGCAGTCAACAGGAATTATAAACTGGTAATTATAATGTATATTAATTTATATTTTACTTTTTTAAACCAAGGTGACAACACTTGAGGCAAAACTGAAGGACAAGTGCACTGTTGACTTCAAAGTGAAGGTTTTCCCCAACCAAACTCACGGATTTGTGCATCGTAAACGAGAAGACGTCAATCCGGCGGACAGACCATACATTCAGGAGGCTCGGGAGGACATGATTAACTGGTTAAATAAGTACATGTAAAATTAGAGAAAATTATCTGGTTTAAAGTAAAAGTTTCCAAAAGTGATACTCTTGTTGAGGACCCAACACTTGTTTGTGTCTAAAGTGCACACTGCATTCGTGAGGCTACTGTAGTGTAATGCATGACTAAATCGTCACACAAAAGACATTTGGTTCAGCAACAACAGTTGCACATAAAGGTTTAATAAAATACCCTAGCAAGTTTATTTCCCTTAGAAGTAAGCAGATAAAAGATCAAGAGTTGACTTAAATTGGGGCGTTTGCTTTTGGAATCTGTTGCTGTTAACTTTGAATATGAAGTCTAAAGAGCTGTCGCTGCCAGTGAAGCAATCCATAATTAAGTTGAAAAATGAAAACAAATCTGTCAGAGAGATAGCAAGAATATTAGGTGTGGCCAAGTCAACTATTTGGTCCATTCTTAAAAAGGCAGAACACACTGGTGACCTCATGAACAACCACAGGTCCGGAAGACCACGGAAAACAACTGAGGGGGAAGACAGAAGAATTCTTTCCCTGGTGAAGAAAAACCCCTTCACAACAGTTGGCCAGATCAAGAACACCCTCCAGGAGGTAGGCGTATCTGTGTCAGAATCAACAATTAAGAGAAGACTTCACCAGAGTAAATACAGTTGGTCTGCTGTAAGCCTCAAAGAGAGGAAGACTAAAGGTAGACATAAAAATACCAAAAAACAAATGAAAAAATGTGTAAGTTCTGAATCAACATCCTCTGGACAGATGGAACAAGAATCTGTTTTAACAGAATCAGGGGAAGAGACAAGTAAAGAGAAGGCAAAGAAGTGCTCATGATCTGAATGATACATCATCTGTGAAGCCTGGTGGAGGTAGTGTTGGGGTGTGGGCATGCCTGCAAGTGGAACTGGTTCCCTTTTATTCATTGACGTTTCACAGTGCAGATTGATGATTGAGATTACCATACTGAAGATTATTCTCCAATAATGGCACATCCCAAAGGGTTCTTATTCCTCTTACGCCGCAGCGATTTGCCAAAGATTACAATGAAAAAAATTTATTAATGAACAACACATTGTGCTTTTTAATCGTTTATAGTTACATATAATGCTGTGGAACATCAGCGAGTTATTTGCTGTCATCACTTACATTATAACAGCTATAAACAGTCTTCCCTCTCTAGCCTCCCCCCCCCTCGCTTGATGTTAAGACAAAAAATGCAGCTTGTCATTTTTGAGAAACTAGTTCCTGTGGTAAACACTTTCCCATGGAAAACTGTTATAAACCGACACTGGAGATACCTTCCTTAAATGTTAAATAAATGTCCCCATACAGAAAGCTTCACCATGTAAATGATGTTTTGTTTTGTTGATTTTTTTTGTTGTTTTTTTGTTTTTAAAATCAATTTGTTATTAGCCTTAGATCTCTGAAGTCCCTTTGTCCATTTTTATATACCACAATATGAAATCTAAAGAAACAAAATTCAGACCGTGCATGCTTATGGAATCTGGCCAAGAATGGTCAGTGTCACTGTTTTTGACTGCTGATACAACTGAGGCTGTATGTCATTATGTGCCTGCTTCAGATATGCAGGTTCCTTTGCTTGCATCTGTCAAGGAAGAGATGATGTGATAAAAATGGAGCCTATTCCTCCCACTGTTGTAATGATTCCTGTGTGATTGTCCCTGGTCTTTTCATTTTTAAAGGGGGTGAGATGAGCAGGAGGGGTCACTCGGTTACAGCTCAATGAGAGACACAGAGAAGCTTTACTAACTGCCATCTTTGTGAGACTGGGGTAACATCTGCAGTTGTATGTTATGGAGATGTGTTGATCATATTTTACTTTTGGAAATAGTGTAATGCATTAACTTAGAGTGAGAATCCTTTATACTATGCATTCTCCCCAGACACAAATATACACTATATGGCCAAAAGTAGGTGGTCACCTAACCATCAACACCAATATTTGGGCCTTCCTCAAACAGTTGCCACAAAGTTGTGTTGGATGTCTTTTGTAAGCGGTTGTATTAAAATTTGCCTTCACTGGAACATGAATGAGATCCATGAAAACATGGTTTAGCAAGGTTGGAGTGGAAGAACACAGGTGCCCTGCACAGAGCCCTGAACTTGACTCCACTGAACTCCTTTGGAATGAACTGGAATGCCAGCATACCCCAGGCCATGGTCCAAATACTAATGCAAAACCTTCCCAGAAGAGTAGAGGTTATTGTATCAGCAATAGGGGAACTAAATCTGGAATGTGATGTTCAGAAAGCACATAGAGGTATGATGGTCAGGTGTCCACAATCTTTTGGCCATACAGTGTATTACTATACTTACTTAGATTAGTTATATTATAATGCTTCATAGGTATAGTAGATATGTGACGATGTTCTACTGTGTGATTGTATTAACAAACCTAGTAGGTACTAAGACTGAAAATTATTTTCTTAGAGAATGTGGCTATCCTGATACATAATTGCATCATTTTCTTTGTGGGCTTTTTATCTTAAAGTTAAGGGTTAGTTAAGTTAGTGCTATAGATGCTTTATAAGGTACTTTATCATTTTCTCTATAATACTATTCCTGGATTCCAGATGGCAGAAATGTGTTGATGGGAGAATTGTCGATCAGAAACTCAAATCATGTCAATGAGAAATCTGTTAAAATGAACTAGAAATGCTTTTGTTGACTTAACTACTAATTGGATAATTTGATAATTGACTTCATTTTTTTTTTTTTTTTAAATAAATCATACAATGGTTTTATTACCATGATGTGGTTTACTGTGTCTAAGTACAGGTGATGGTGACAAAAGATTTTACTGTGACATTTAGCATTTTTGAACCTGTATTCTAAGTGTGCATGTATTATAATAATCAGTTTGTACTGGCAGAATTAGGCCTTAAAAACATAACGAGGCATTAAATGAACTATAATCCTGAATTTTTTTTCATAGGTCTTTTGCTAGATAATGTTACATGCCTTGAGCTAGTATCACAGTGGTAAAACATTGCTAAAAGTAAAAAGGGCTGCTCTTAGAGCCTGAGAGCTGGCACTGTAAAGGTTGTGTAACACCTGGACAGTGTGGAACCAAGTGAAGGAAATGTCATATGTCCTTGTCTTTTCTCTTTATCTAGAACAAATTAACAAAGTAATACAACTTCTCATTAATGGAGATGCTTTCACCAAGAAGTCTTGCTCTTCTCATTACTAACTTGTATGCTAAAAATACCTTTAAAATATACGTCAGACAGGAAGGAAGCTTTTGAAGAAAAACTCTGACATTTGATGTTGCTCTGACTGTGACTCAGTTTGCATCGATTCCAAACCACTTCATCTGCTGGTTACAGTGATAATTCCATATAAATCCTACAAACATTCAACCACTTGAGATATTGCACTAACGAGAATCTCAGCCGGATGGACAAATAAAATCTTCCATAAATCTGGTCTACTGTGCAACTGTAGTCTCAAATTAAAATGGTAAATTTACACATTTAGAATACACACTATATATAATATATTCATTCTAAAAGTCATTTAAAAAAAATAGTGTTAGGAGGAGGGACAGTTGAAGAGCACTTAACTTTAGTGCCCATCGTTCACTTTCCATTAAACTTCACAAGTGACAACAAAGAAACATGAATTCCTGAACAACATTTTAATGGTTGTTTCTGCTCTACACAGTGAATGAGTGCTGTATGAAATGATAAATAACACTAAACAATGACATTGCTGTCAGAGTGCTCGAAACATGATCAGTCTTCAGATTCGCCGGAGCTTCTGATGTCATCGATCTTCAGGATCATCTTCACCACTTGGGTTGCTAGAGAAATCTGCTGTTTCTTTCCAATGAGGGTCTCAATCACATGTTGCTGCTTCATGTCTGTAAAGAATAAAAAGAAGTTTGGTTATTGATTAATGAGCATTGGTAATTGGTTGTCCATGTTGGAAGCACAGGTAATGTATGCATACAGTCCAAGAACCTCCACAGCTGGCTCTACGGAGCTAATATGTGGAATCAAAGGTATTGAAAGTTTCAGACCACTTATACAGTATATGGCCAAAAGTTTGTGGACTCCTGACCATAACATTCATTCTCTCTTTTTGAGCACCTCATTCCAGATTTAGACCCCCTTTGCTGTTATGACAACCACCACTCTGGGAAGGCTTTCCACTAGATTTTGGAGCGTGGCTGTAGGGATTTGCCCATTCAGCCACGTGAGCATTAGTGAGATTAGGCACTGATTTCGAGTGAGGGGGTCTGGGGTGCAGTCAGTGTTCCAATTTATCTCAAAGGTGTTCATTGGGGTTCAAATCAGAGCTCTGTGCAGGACACTGGAGCTGTTCCACTCCAACCTTGGCAAACCATGTCTTGATGGAGCTCGCTTTGTGCACAGGGACACTGTCATGCTGGAACGGGTTTGGGCTCCTTAGTTCCAGTGAAGGGAAATTTTAATGCTACAGGACCATATATGGATTTGATGGTCTACATATTAGAGAACCGTGGCCATAATTAGGACCAAGTTTAAAAAGCCACAAAACTGGTTTTGGTCAATGTTCATTGTTTTAAATGTGCTCTATAGAGATTTACTTACAGTTAACACAGGCATGCCTGTCACCATTTAAATGGAATCAGATAAAGAAAAATAAAGTGAACAATCTTTAAACAGGAGATAAAATTCAGTTCTGAATGGATTTGTTTGTTTTAAATACTGTATTCCTGAATAATTGAATCCTGTATTTTTTTTTTTTTGATAGTGCTGTATCACAGGCTCCTATATTTTATCATCTTTGTGCACATTAATCTGGCAGCATTGTTTATATTAATACTATACATTTTTCTCTAAACATCTTTATATAAATCAGAGGAGAGAGCCTCTGGTAGAGCACATGTACATACCGTTAGTGGACAGACGCAGACAGTCGATTCCCAGTGCAGGGTTGTTTTCTTTGACTTGCCGAGCTCTGACCTCAGTCATTGTCTGGATGGGGTTCAAGCCGCTGTTCTCTGCTAATGCCATTGGAATGACTTCTAGAGCGTCAGCAAATGCCCGCATGGCGTACTGCTCCAGAGAGGGGCACTATTGAGGAAAAACAAAACTAGATCAATTAAAAATATTGTAATTATAGGTATGGTGGTATCATGAATTCAGAGGAGGAAGGGGAGAAGAAGGAAAAGGAAAGAAAAAAAAAAGAAAAAAAAAAAAAGTGAATTTCTGTAATAACAGGACACAGTTGAGACAGTGTGAGTGTACTGTACCTTATCAGCAGCTTCATTAACGGCAAGAGCGCAGGAAATCTCAGATGCACCGCCACCATAAACAATGCGGTTATCTCTAACCAGGTTACGGATGACACACAGGGCATCATGGAGTGCTCTCTTAGCCTCCTCAATAATCTGAGGACATCATACCACAAACATTGGTGAGACACTGTTGGGAAGAGTCAAAATATTTTGCTAACAAACTCCTAACACTTACCATTTTGTTTCCTCCGCGGATGAAGATGGTAACAGCTCTGGAGTTCTTGCACTCCTCAATGATAAGCATGCGGTCTTTAGTTGTGCCGAAGCAGATTTCCCGCACCAGGCCAGCGGTGCCCAACTTCTCTGGAGTCAGCTCGCAGAATCTGGGCACAATGCGGCCACCGGTGGCGATGGCAATCAGCTGAAATCAGAGAAATTAGTTACTAAAAGCACAAGATCAACAAGGACTTCCAATAAATTCCAATAATTATTTAAAAAACAAACAAACAAAAGAAAAAAAAACAACAACTTGCAATCATTATCTTCATATTTACATTATAAATACACCATCAGAATTTGACTTACCTCAATCTCGGGCCCTCCGACCCAGCGCACAGCAGGCAGCTCGTTCTGCAGCAGCAGGTGATTTGCCTCATCATCAAAGCCCCACTGGCAAATGGCAAGATTAGCACCGTTCTCCTTCACCTGGCGACAGTGTCATCGATAAATCATTAAATTCATTTACCAGTTATTGTTCATTTAACTATAATACCATAACCTCTCATATGTCATTCTTGTTATCCAACCAAGAAGCCTATATATTGCAAGTGAAATAAATCGGCCTGTTTTTTTTTTGTGTGCTTTAAACTGCCTTAACACTGCTGGACCTGATAACTGTCTTGTGCAATGTGCTATTCAGTGCAGTAGTAGCTGTACTGCTGCCCCAACAGATTCACTATTGCACTACATTCTACCTAGAAATAGAGGCCTGTGTGATTGTCCACTAAAACATGCTTCTGTTGTTAGTTAAGTAAACAATGCACTGTGTATTAAAATTCAGACTTATGCTTTTTTTTTTTTTCCATCAGTATACTCAAACATGTCAACTAATCATTGCAGCTGTACATACATCAGGTTTTAATTTGTTACCTCCCTTTAACCTTCAAAGTTTCAGTTTCTGCATTTTATTTATGATACAGGAAAGTCGTCAATGATGGAGTGATGTGATGCCATCACCCTGGTGTGATGCCTCTTACCCTAGCAATTTGCCAACTATTATTTTTATATTAATGAATGACTTTTTATCGGTTTGTAGTTATATTTAATGCTGTTCAGTGTCTGTGAAACAAGTTAGTTCCTGTTATCAAATAAGTTATAGCAGCTTTAGTCATGCCCTCCCTTTTTCTTGACATTAATAAGCAAAATAAATGCAGCTGTAACCTGAGAAACCACAAAACAGTGTCCTCCATCCTGAATACTTTGCCGTAGAGGAAAACTAAGTTATAGATTTACCTCAAACTGTTAAAGCGCAAACATTGGAGACTCCTTCCATAAAAGTTAAACAAGCATCTCCTTACAGAAAACTTTCAATGATCAGCATACACCCACTACTTGACATACAACGTACAATTAACACATTTAGACGCTTAATACGTATGTGTGTGTGCTTGATTACACAACCAACACTGTTTAGTGATCAATTATTTACGGATTCACCAGCTCCTATACAAGAGATCACACACTGACCTGCTGAATCATTTCCTGGAATTTCTCCTTCTCATATTTCTGTAGAGCTTTATAGTCTTCCACTGAGGTCACGTCCAGCTTGTGCTTGGTTTTAGGCTTGGGTGGTTCGAACGGGCATGTCAGGATGGCAATTTTTGTGTCCTTTAAGACCTGCAAACGAATTGTGTGTTACATAAAAGCCTCTGTCAAATATTAGGTGCAGACCGGGGCAGGAACTGTGTGAGGAATGTGCATTATTTGCTTAGTAGCTCTAACATTACAGCAGCAATACAAAGTTGAGAGAATCTGCTGGAATATGGATTTACTAATAAGATCAATTTTAACATCTCATGAGGAGGAGCTGTCTAGATAGGCAGTATTTTGCTCCTGAGGTAAAGTCTGTCCGCATAAAGACAGCAGTATTCTAAGTTGTGTCATTATCAGATTATTCAAGGAGCTCTGTAAACCACATAAAATACAAATGGAAACCTGACCATCACACACATATGTGCTTGTTGAACACCCCATTCCAGGTTTAGTCCCTCCCCCCTTTGCTGTTATAATAACCTCCACTCTTCTGGGAAGGCTTCCCACTAGATTCTGGAGCGTGGCTGTGGGGATTTGTGTTCATTCAGCCACAAGAGCATGAGTGAGGTCAGGCGCTGATGTTGGGTGAGGAGGCCTGGGGTGCAGTCTGCATTCCAGTTCATCCCAAAGGTGTTCAGTGGGGCTGAGGTCAGGGCTCTGTGCAGGCCACTACAGTTATTCCACTGCCACACCAGTATAACTCGCTTTGTGCACAGGGACGTGGTCATGCTGGAACAGGTTTGGGCCTCTTGGTTCCAGTGAAGGAAAATTGTAAAGCTACAGCATACAAAGACATTCTATACAACTGCATTTCCACCTTGTAACAGTATGGGGAAAAAACCCACATATGGGTATGATGATCAGGTGTCCACAAACTTTTGGCCATATAGTGTATATTAAGTCAGATTATTGCATTTATTTTAGATGTTAGCCCAATAATAAGGTGATAATTTTGTTATCTATATACCATAACTTGATATGGTGTGGAATCAAAATAAAAACAGCTCAAAGAAGTGTGTTAAGATATTAATTATAATGTAGAAATATGGCTTTACCTAATTTAAATGATTTTTTCAAAAATCTTGTAAATGTTTGTTTTATAGTTACACACACACACACACACACACACACACACACACACACACACACACGTACCTTGGGCATTTGAGGATGGCTAAACTCTTTGTCCACGACGACACCTTTGATAAGCTGAGTGTCCTCCAGTTTACCTCCAACCTTCCCTTCCATCTTGATGAGCTCAAAGTCCACATCCTTCCTCTCCATGTCTACCACGGTAAGAATGGCATTCACGGCAATCTCTGCCATCTGTCTGTGACATCGGTTAATCCTGAGAAACGACAGAGAATGAACATCTCGCACAAAGGGCATGATCGGACCAAAAAAAAAAAATGATTTGTTGGTCTGTCTTTATGTGTATTCAGATATTTCACATCAGCCTCGTGTCATTTCATCATATTAGACTTTATAGACGAAGTGTTAAAAAAAAATTGCGATAAATTACAGCAGATGAACAATAAGTTTTGTATAAACTCACAGGTCACTTTAACAGGAACACCTGTACACCTGCTCATTTATTCAGTTATCCAATCAGCCAATCATGTGGCAGCAGCACACATGGGCATAGATGTTGGTACCAGAGGGGCTGGTTTGAGTATTTCATAAACTGCTGATCTCCTGGGAATTTCACACACAACAGTCTCTAGAGTTTATACAGAATAGTGCAAAAAACAAAAAACATCCTATGTGCGGAGAGTCTGCTGGCTGAAACGCGAGAGATCAGAGGAGAATGACCAGACTGGTCTGAGCTGACAGGAAGTCTATAGTAGTAGTAGATAAGCACTCTTTACTAACATGGTGAGCAGAAAAGCATCTCAATGCACAACACATCAAACCTTGAGGCGGATGGGCTACAGCAGCAGAAGACCACATCAGGTTCCAAACTGGACAGCTGAAGATTGGGTGGGTGGGGTGGAATCACCTGGTCTTATTCCAGTCTTCAGCTGTCCAGTTTGGGTGAGCCTGTGCCCATGATGGCCTCAGATTCCTGTTCTTTGCTGGCAGGAGTGGAACCTGATGTGGTCTTCTGCTGTTGTAGCCCATTCGTCTAAAGGTTTGATGCTTTGTGCATGCTGAGATGCTTTTCTGCTCCCCACGGTTGTAAATAGTGATTATTTGAGTTACTATATCCTTCCGGGCAGCCAAACCAATCTGGCCATTTTCCATTGACCTCTCTTATCAATAAGGCATTTCCACCCACAGAACTGTCACTGTTTTTTTGTTTTTCGCACCATTCTGCGTAAACTGTTGTGTGTGAAATTCCCAGGAGATTCTGAAATACTCAGACCAGCCCTTTTGGTACCAACCACCATGCCATGATCAAAGTCACAGACATCACACTTTTTCTTCATTCTGATGTTTGATGTGAACATTAACTGAAGCTCTCGACCTGTATCTGCATGATTTTTTGCATTGCGCTGCCGCCACATGATTGGCTGATTAGATAACGGCATGAACAGGCAGGTGTACAGGTATTTAGTATCTGTTCTACATTTTGCTCCTTTACTCATTTTCCTAATAGGCTGTTATTGATATTTTAAGGTAAAGTCTGACTGGCAGATATAAAATAAAAGTCAACGTGAGCTCACACTTTAGAGCCAAGTGTAGTCATGGCTGTCTGAATGAGCGGCTCTGTGTTGCTGGTGTCCACGGGGAAGCTGTCGCTGATCTTATCCAGGTGTTCAATGGCGATGCGTGCGGCTTGGTCGTAGCCATCAGCGATGCGGATGGGGTGGATCCCTCTATCCAAGAGCTGCTCGGCCTGCTCGAGAAGAGCTCCGGCAAGAACTAAAGGAAACACCAAGGATTCAAAAATCCAATTAACAAGAGAACATTTCTGTCATGCTATGATGTATGCTTAAAGGAAAATTGAATCCTGAAAGGCAGGCTAAACTGTACAGCCAAACCTCAAGTGGAAAACAGGTGGTTACTGGATATATGCATGCTATATACACTGCATAGGCCGTTATTTAAACTCACGTAGTGGCTAGTCAGAAGACTAAATTTCAAATTTCACAAAAAAATAGTAGTCTCAGGTACAATTAGTGCAGTTTTATAAGGAAATGAGCTGTAAGTGTTACTGAGCATCTTGCAGAAGCAGCCGCAGTTCTTCTGGAGACTTTGACTGTCGACTCGCTTCTTATTTCTTCAGCGAAACCCAGCAGCCTTCATTCTGCTTTTTTTTTTTTTTTTTTTGAAAAGTGTCTCTTATGTAATCTGCTGCTTTCTTTACTGACATACAAACATTTTTCTGTAATATTTAATTTTGTGCTGGAAAACTAATGTTCGGAATCTAAAATGTTTTTGTACTGAATCAATAATGCAGAAGTCATAAAAAAAAAAAATTAGGGTGCCTAAGACTTTTGCACAGCGCTGTATATCTGTAAGGGACTCAGATACAAATCTGAAGACTCCTATTCCTCTCTCATACATTACAGAGATGAGTCTTTGATTAAATTCCACCCTCACGTTGGTCTAGAACTCGGTCTACGGTGATTACGCCCTTCTACTAATGTTTTATGAGGTTGCGCTGCTTCTCACCTACAACCCCAGTGGTGCCATCTCCAATCTCATCATCCTGAGACTTTGAGAGCTCAACCATGAGTTTGGCGATCTGGTGATCCACGTCCATCATGCTGAGAATGGTAGCGCCGTCGTTGGTGACCGTCACTTCTCCGTCTTTATCCACCATCATCTTATCAAGTCCTGCAAAACGGGATTGATTCAAGATACATCATTCCCCCCTCCCATTTTTTCCAACCGTCCAATCCTTCACTCTTATTGTGTGAAATTCTGTTTCAGATTTTAGCTTGGGCTTTTGCAAACTGAGAAATTTCAACTTCGGGTCAAACTTCAATTTCAGATGGTGTCATACAAACTCAAATAATATTCAAATTATGTTCCCCCCTGCATTTAATTTAAAATTTCCAATGCTAAGATTTTAACTCCATACTCTCTCCTGCCCAAATGAATGAATTAAATACAGGAACCTGGTTAAACATTTCTAGAAACCTATTCTCCTTCACCATCCACAAATTAATATCAGTGACTTGGCAGATCTGAGACAGAACCCACTACAGATCTGGATTATGTATGATGTTTTGTCCTACCATTTGGACCCAGTGAGGTCTTCAGGGTGTTGGCAACTGCTTTTGCAGCCATGATGTGTGACTGAAAAAACACAGAGATGCAGTTAAACACATCATGTAACGTTAAACCACCACATTTCCCTGCACAAGTGCATGGTTTAACCAAACCCTACAAATATGATTGTATTTTTAATTATTAAAAACATACATAATTAAAAATATTCAACGTGCATGGCCACACACACGTTTTTTTTTTTTTTTAAGAGATTAATAAATATATTATAATAAATCTGATAATAATCGGATGATCAGTACTGTGATGATCTGCTAGCTAAGCTTCATTACACGGGAAATAAAAGGTAGCACATGGGCAGAGCAGCACGCCGCTAGCTAACCCATGCTAACACCCAATATCAACAGATATTCATAAAAGTATCACACTGCTCTCAGACCGACGAGACATCAACCGTCAAAATATAACAAGTGTAATACTAAATGTCTGCACAGACTGTGAAACTATTAAAACTCAAAAACAAACAAGTCCAGCTAAACTAGCTAGCCGGCTAGTTAGCTCAAACGGCAAAGCACTGGCCGAATCCCAAATAGGAATCCAGTTAGACATAAAGTGCACTACATATGGCGCAGCCGCCATTATTTCACACCAAAGGAAGTGCACGACGTTTAGGCCCCTATATAGGCATTTGGTATGAGGCCGCTGGTTTCAGTGCAGATACCTTAAGCGCATCAAGGCCACTCAGACGAGATTTCTTCTCCTGGTCTTTAATAATAATGAAAGGCCGTCCATATTCATCGAAGGCGAGCGTTCCCAAAGTGGACATTGTGAACGGCGAAACACACACAGCTAACAGGAAAGTATTTTTAGTCTTATTTTTAGAGGACTATATCCACCCGAGGCTGTGTGCACCTCGCCGGCGCTTCTGGAAGAATCTCGGGGCGGCGCGGACGAAACCAAATCCTTTCAGACAAAGACAAAGACAAAAGACAAAAAAAAATTCTTTATTTTTGACCCCACAAAGTGGCAATATACTTTTGAAATATTATAAAAAGCGCTCAAACCATTAACTAAAGGCATTAAACAACGCATTATACACATTTTAAACAAAACTTTAATGATGCAATTAATGCAGATGGTTTGTTCTACTATCGCGATATCTTACTTACTCTCGCGCCACCAACTGCACTTTACCATAGCATGTGGATCGACGGTATGTTAAGTAATCTATGGTGCGGAGGGCGTTCCGTATGATTTAAAGACGGCTGATTTGCACGTGTTTTTGCCATATTGCATTTACGTTGTATTTCCGTTGTGTAACAGAACCTCGTGTAGTGCTGTCATATGTGAAGGGTGAACGCTTCCTGAGGCTGAGATGTGGCTGTTGTTAGTCATGTAAAGGTAAGATTGTGTATCACCTGTCTCTGATGATGATGATAATAATAGCACGTTTTCTACATAAATATCTGCAGTTCTGCTTTTCAACCCGTATTTTTTACAAGTGCTTTATTTAATCCAGGCTTTGATTACATCAGATGAGCCTGAAGTGAAATGAGCTAAACTCTGCGGAAAGAAACAGCGTGTTGCCAAACTTTAAAATGTTTCAGTTATTGTTGGATGATCATTATATGATACAGGGTTGTTTTGTGTGAGGTTTCATCCTCTCTGTTATTGTTTAAACCGACTCTTTTAGATAAACACTGGGAAACGACTCTTTTAGGTGAACGTTGCGAGTCTACTCTTTTTTAGGTGAAGTTTGGGAGCCGACTCTTTTAGGTGAACGTCGAGATCCGACTCTTTTAGGTGAATGTTGCCTGTCTTTTCCCGGAATAGACTCGGCCTAGAATTCCTGACCAAACAGAAAATTACTGAAAGTGAGTTTGACTTTTTTAGGTGAATATTAGGAGCCGACTCTTTTTTAGATGAACTTTGGGAGCCGACTCTTTTTTAGGTGAACTTTGGGAGCCGACTCTTTTTTTAGGTGAACGTCGAGATCCGACTCTTTTAGGTGAATGTTGCCTGTCTTTTCCCGGGATAGGCTCCGGATCCACCATGGCCCTGACCAAACAGAAAATTGCTGAAAGTGAGCGTGACTCTTTTAGGTGAATATTAAGAGCAGACTCTCATTTCTGGACTTTTGGTTCTGAAGATGGTCCTCACTGCAGAACCAAAAGTCCAGGGATGGAGCTGGAATTCTCCTTTAAGCCCAACCATGAGCCTAACCCTAATGCAGGATTTGATTGTACTATGAGGCCAGTCACTGCAAATATGTAGAACCTTGGTGTTGTCACATTAGTTTAAATAGCTTATAACAAACTCAAAGTATAAATTTGTTTTAACGGTCAAAGTGTTTTTTCTTATGCTGCTTTATTTGGCCTTTCATTGGTAATCATAATAGAGAACAATAGAAAATTATGAATGAAATAAAAAAAAAAAAAAAAATACATTAGTGATACAGAACTTTGGGAATTTAAGGTCAGTGGGCTCATTTATTAATCTTGCAGTAAAGTTGTGTGTAAATTTTGTGTAAGCCAAATGGAGCTAAGTTTTTCTGCCAGATTTACAAAAGTATCAGCAATGCTGATTTTCTTCATACTCGTGTGCGTATGTTGATCACCTTTAAAGTGCAAAGCATGTTCCCAACACAGCTCCTTTAAAAGTTTAGTGACGTCCACAAAACTCCATTAAAGGTCAGGTGTACAGAGGACTGGAGGCCAATAAAAGGACTTCTATGCCAATAAAAATTCAGCATTGAATATTTAGTAGTGTAACAGCATCTGAAAAGGTCAAAATCTAGAGAAAAAATAAGAAAAGGTCTTCTTTTTACAGTTCCCTCCGAAAGCATTGGAACAGCATGGCCAATTCTTTTGTTTTTGCTACACACTGAAGAGATTTGGGTTTGAGATCAGAAGATGAATATGAGATGATGGATCAGAATTTCAGCTTTCATTTCCTGAAATTTACATCTAGATGTGTTAAACGACTTAGAACATGGCACCTTTTGTTTGAACCCACCCATTTTTTAAGTGATCAAAAATTTTGGAAAACGTGACTGACAGGTGTTTCTTGTTGCCCAGGTGTGCCCTGTTAGATTGATTGTTTAAACAATTAATAGCTCTGAATGTCTACTCTTGAGGCCTGTGAACACTGCATTTGTTGATAAAAAGGATAAACCAACATGAAGACCAGAGAGCTGTCTGTGGGAGAAAAGCAAGTCATTTTGAAGCTGAGAAAAGAAAGAAACCACTGATGTACCAACAACCAGACTTCAAACAGGTTGGCCAAGGAAAACAATAGCAGGTGATGATAGAAACATTGTGAGGGCTGTAAAGAAAACCCCAAAAACAAAAGTCGGTGACATCACCAACATCCTCCACAGGGTGGGTTGAAGGTACCACAAATCCACCATTTGAAGAAGACTTCAGAAGCAGAAATTTACCACAAGATGCAAACCACTCATCAGCAGTAAGAATTAGAAGGTCTGATATAAATTCACAAAGAAATACAGAGAGAATTGGACTTGCTGTTCCAGTACTTTCAGAGGGGACTGTATATGCTAGTATATCTTTTGTCATAACTGAGTGATTATTTTTTTGTTGTCTTAATTTATGAGTTTGTGTTGTGTCGATTTCTTTATTTTTCATATTCTTTAATTATTGCCAATAATAAAAAACAACAACATTTAGTTTTGATAACATTTTCTTGATGGTACTTTTCAAGCATGAGGATGTGTTTATAATGGAGAAGAAAAAGCACTTCTGTAAGTCTCTCTGGAAAAGGCCGTCTGCTAAATGTTGTAAATGTAAATAAATAATTTAAACTCGACAGTATATTCCATATTCCACTGCACATAAAAGTGCAGTAATCCAGACAAATTATATGGTTGGAAGTCGATCAAGTCGAGCTTTACATTAGTTAGTCTTCTTATGCGTAAATTTACACCCACTCAGGAGCATGAGTAGGATATGAACGTTTTTTTTTTAAATTATGGGATATTCAAGAATACCAAATTTCTTGTGTTCCTACAAATGACTGTTCATATCCAGATTGATAAATGAGGCCCAGGCTTTTTTTGTAGATTGGGTTCTTTTACGTTTAGATATATGAATTTGGACCATTTTTGGTTATGTATCCTTGCTGTGAATATAATTCATTTCTAACAGTGTTTACCAATAAATATCAGTTTAGATCCTTAACATGAACTCACCAGACACTTTAATAGGAACACCCATACACTTGCTAATTCATGTAATTATCCAACAGGCGATGTGGCAACTGAAGCTCCTGACCTGTATCTGCATAATGTTCTGCACTACTCTGCTGTCACATGATTGGCTAATTGGCGAATTATTGCATGAATGAGCAGAGGTACAGGTGTTCCTATTAAAGTGGCCAGTGAGACTGTAAGTACGCCTTTCCATACTACATATGTTATGTACAATTTCAAACCATTGGGCTGTCACTGGACAACTCTGCTGCAACCATTTTTGAGTAATAGCTTTTTCTGCTCACCGCCAACTGTATCTGTAAATAATATCCAGCCAAGATAAATAGTGAGACAAATATTATATATGTCTTCTGCTAAAAAGTCCTTATTGTTGGTACATCATTTGAAAATGGGTGTATAACAGGAATCACAAAGAGATCTAATCGAACAGTTTAAATGATCAATTGGCAAACACCAAAATCTAGCAATGAGTCGTTTGAGAGCTAAAAGAATCGGCTCTTATTGGTGAGCTGGGCTGACTGCACTGAAAAGAGCTGAAATTTCCTTTACTACTTTACGAGTCACAGACGGGTCACATTCAATCTGAAATTGAGCAAATGTCTAGGATAATCACAGAATTCTATTAGTTGCAGCATTGCAATACTCAGTCACAGAAATGAGCAGTAATGGCTCATCTTATCCATAATGATATGATATTCCTGAAGCCAGATGGGACATGATAACCTGCTACACAGCTAAATTACCGTTTAAATTAGTGTTGAATGTCAAGGAGGGATTGCCTTCTTCAAGGAGGAAACATCTGATACATTTATTTTATGAAGAAAATTCAACTATTCATGTTTATTTTTTGTAGCCATTAGAGCTTTTTATTCCCGAACTTTCCACCCACAGAAATCCAGATCAAAACCACAGCATTCAGAAAATTTTGTATTACACTCACCATCCACCTTATCAGTAACACCTGTACACCTGAACATTCATGCAATTATCCAATCAGCCAATCATGTGGCTGCAGAGCAATGCATAAAATCGTACAGATACAGGTCAAGAGCTGCAGGTAATATTCACAAAACAAACATCAGAATGACTTTGACCGTGGCATGTCATGGCCAGACTAGGTTGAGCTAGCAGTAAGGCTACAGTAACTCAAATAACCACTCTTTACAACCGCGATGAGCAGAAAAGCATCTCGGAACAAACAAGAAAACTTGAGGCACATGTCTACAAAGGCAGAAGACCACATCGAGTTCCACTCTTCTCAGCCAAGAGGAATCTGAGGCCACAATGGTGCCCAGGCTTCAACTGGACCTTTGAAGGCATTTTATATTCAAATCAGCCTGTCTGGCACCAATCACCATGTCCTGATCAAAGTCACTCTGATCTTAATTTTTTCCCATTCTGATGTTTGATGTGAACATTAACCGAAGCTCTTGATCTGTGTCTGCATGGTTTTATGAGTTGCGCTGATACCACATATTTGGCTAATTGGATGAATGAGCAGGTGTCAAGGTGTTCCTAATAAAGTGGTTGGTGAGTGTATATTAAGAGCAGTGTTGAAGGGCTTCTGTTCAAGTTGACATTATTTATACCTGCTTTTAAGCTTTTTAAGGTTTACATTAAAACCCCTTCAATTCAAGTAACCAGTCACTTAGGCTTAAATAACTATAATAGCTATAACAACACTGCTAGTGGTTGATCAAGATCTCTCATGGACCTCTTTCTGTGCCCGGTTGCTGTAAATAAGTTCCGGTACAACCAGTTGGAGTCGCGTAATTAGTTCATTAGGGTTGACCTGTGATTTCAGTGTCATATGATTTCAATATAAATTCACCTATTCCTGAAGTTTGTTAAAGAACATACCTAAGCATCATGAAGACCAAGAATCTATCAAAACAAGTCTGGGACAAAGTTCTGGAAAATAATCAGTCAGAGTTCAAACCCAAACTTTGAAAATTCCACAGAGCACCATTAAATCCGTTAGTAACAAATGCTAAGAATATGGCACAACTGTGACTAGAGGAGGTCGTATACCTGGAAGTCAGTGACCGGCTAAGAAGGGCATTAGTCAGAGCAGCAACCAAGAGAGATGATAAAATGGCCATGGTGCTACTTTTTAGGTAGGTGTACCTAAAATAATTGGCCACTTACTGGGGGTAGGGGTTCATCCTAGAGGTATAACCTATGTGTGGAAGTGGCAAGGTTCATGAGATGTATCCTGCATTTGATTTTCAGTCCACAGTGCTCATGTTATCATGCCCAGTGGGGTTTCATCATCTCGCTTCCTGATACTGTACGGGTCGCAGAAAGGTCAAGCTCAGTCTATAGCCGAGCAGCTCACCGATCAGGCTGCCGAGCATGGCTTTGAAGCAGAGATCAGTTGCCTGAGCAAGGGGGACGAGGTAGGACATGCTGCAAGTTTCAATATAATGTATAGCACCTTTTAAAATCCTTAGGATTAATCCCACTGCAGAAGGTGTGTCCTCTGTGCCTGTCAGTTACCATGTGAAAGCATCACAGGAAAACAATTCCATAATTCTGTTACTGTGTCAAGACTTCCCTGAAAGTTTGAAAACCACATTAGACATTAAACTGTTGCTTTGACTCAGGAATAGTTACTTTGAGAAGTAGTATTTTTAAAAACACTATCATGATATTATA
Source organism: Pangasius djambal (assembly GCA_022985145.1). Lineage (NCBI taxonomy): Eukaryota > Metazoa > Chordata > Actinopteri > Siluriformes > Pangasiidae > Pangasius > Pangasius djambal. The sequence goes on from CM040996.1 coordinate 12,740,693, forward strand.
AACTGTAATAAAATAATATCCAGTTATTATGATATGAATATGTAATATCAGCATGATAGCTAATGCAGCTATAATTACATTGCTGATTTTCTCTAAAGCTCAGAGGTTATTGATTTATCTCGATGATTCCTTTCATGTTTGCAGTACAACTTGGAAAAAGAACACAGCCCTGTGGTTTTTGTCGTTTCCACAACGGGAGATGGTGAACCTCCAGACACGGCACTGAAATTTGTGAGGAGGATCAAGAAGAAATCTCTGCCCCGTGATCACTTCTCTCATCTGCACTATGCATTGTTAGGTAAACTGGTGTTGCGCTGATGATAGAGGGGAGCACCAGGTTGGTTCTCAGAGAGTGAGAATAATAATCTTGTTTGTGTCATCCAGCTTTGGGGGACACCAATTATACAAATTTCTGCAACTGTGGAAAAACCATTGACCGCCGTCTACAGGAACTTGGCGCAAATCATTTCTATGCAACTGGCCTTGCTGATGATGGTACAGGGTAAGGACCAGGGTTGTCAAATTACTTATTATAAACTATAATTTTTGCTTCAGGCATGAAGGAATAAATTTCAGTAGTAGTGTTGATTTTGATTTACATAAACCACAGAAGGTGAACATTGTGATGAACAAAAAATGTATGAAATTAGTCCTGTTAGACATTTAGTAAAAATTTAAATCAGTTGTTGGTTCCTCTTCAGGCTGGAAGTAGTGGTGGACCCGTGGATTGATGGACTTTGGGAAGCTCTAAAGAAGATATTTGTCAAAATGTCTGCCTCCGATCTCATTAGTGGCATTTCTCTGAGCAGTGGTCATCAATCAGTGGCGGTACTGGAGAAACTCGAGTCGTCTGCACAAAGCCTTCAGCTACTGGATATTAGCGATGCGGATACAGGGGAATCCAAACCAGAATCTGAAACTGAGACCCGAGATGCAGAAATTCCTTTGGAGGCGTCTTTGAATCGATCCGTTGCTCCTCTTTCTCAGTCTTCACTCAGCATCCCTGCACTTCCCCCGTCTTACCTAGAAGTTTGTTTGGGAGATGTGCCTACTGGAGAGGTGAGATGTTTCTGCAGTCAGTTACAGGAAGACAGACAGAGAGCAAAAGTCAGATACAGTGACTGTAGAATATTATCTAGCTTTGATAGAAGAGTTTTTGGGAGCCACTAGGCCTAATTACTAGCTAGATAATAGCCTGATAGTTAATTGTTTAATTGGCAGAATTCTCGCTGTGCACTCAACACTCAAAAATAATTAATGACATAGTCCTACATCTCCCAAAAAACAGCATCAGAAAACACCAGATAGCAGAAAAGCGCTCACCCTATTGTTGGGAGATTGCGAGTTTAAATCCTGATAGCACCACAGCCAAACATGGCTGGGAGCCAAGGGGGCAAAACTGACTGTGTTCTCTGGGTGGGAGGGATTACCTACTCTATCTCCCTTGTCAATCACAGCGGCACTAGCTGATCATTGGCATGAGCTTGTGTATGCAGATGGATATAGAGTGTGATGCACTGCCCTGTGATGCAGCATGAGCAGCAGTTCGAAAAGATGCAATTAGCCAGCTTTACATGTCTCAGAGAAAGCATGTGTTAGCCTTCACCCTACCAGGCTTTTAGCTGTTGTACGACAGGGGATAGCTGGCTGGTGGGTTGGAATTGGTTGGTGTCCAAATTGGGAAAATGGGCAAAAATCCCCCCCCAAAAAAGAAGACACCAGAGGGAGTGAGAGAGCAGTTTATGGAGAATTAAGTTATTACTAATTGTGTTTGACTTGGAAAAATAGCTGGTGTAGTTACACAACATTAAGGCTATATGCCATCTCACCTAACAGACTTTGTCAAATAAGATATGATAAGATACCTTATAAGATAAATGGTGTATTAGATAGCACAGACAGTAAGGCATTAAGAAATCAAGGCAGATGCCAGCTGTTTTTTGAAACATCCTATGTGAGGAAATTTCTTAAAATGCTAATGTTCTAGTAAGTAGTTCTAGGATTGATTCTGTTGTATGGGATGGAGCCAATAATGTACAAATAGTCTGTGTAGAGTAAAACATGGAGAATGAAAGTCTCCTCAAACCTACTCGGACAAAACATTTTGTGGTGACATTAATAGTAAAAAAAATGCAGCTATAATCGGTTGTACAATATGCAGACATGCAAATGTACAGTTTACTTGTAGCATTTACAATTCACCGAAGGGGAAAGGACATGCAATGTGAACAACGCATCTGCTTCTGGTAGCAGTTACTTTTGCTTTGCGCTGACATTATCGGGGAGAACTTTGACCTTGGTGTTGTGGTCTATTTGTTCAGTAAAAAATGGAAGGAAAAAAAGGAGTTGCAGTAGAGGTCACACTAGACATTTGCCAAGCAACAATAAGAAAGCAGCGGGGTAAAAGTCCAATGTGACCTCTACTGCAACTCCTCCACTATTTGGACATTATCGGCTCTGTCCCATACAGCAGAATCGATCCTAGAAATCTGTCTCATCAATCCTAGATATCTGTCTCATTCACAGCAGTACACTAGGGTTTTTGTTGTACAATGTTTGCAGGTGTAGATGTAATGCAGGCACCCCTGCAATATATCTGAATATTAAACAATAAAATATGTGATAGGAGGTTTACATACAGCTAGGCTAGGCATACAGCTCCACACATTTCATGTTACCATACATTTCTATTGGCAAGTCAATTAGGATTATCTACTTTGTTCACATCAGAGGTCATTTAAAGCAATCATTTAGTCAATTTAGTCAGTTTTAGTTAATTGTATGCAAATATAACAGTTTTGGGACTGCACAGACACTGCATCATTCAGGAAAGAGGCACAAATGAACTCCCAGGGATGTATGAACTTTGGTGCGAAAGGTTCACCTGAACCCCAAGACAACAACAAAGGAACTGGTGAGGGTGAAGGTCCCAAAGTATGTACATCCACTATTAAGAGAGATCTACACTGCCATGGCCTGAAAGGCTGTTACGTAAGGAAGAAGCCCCTATTCTAAGATCAGCATTAAAAAACAGACTGAAGTGTGCAGTTGATCACCAACCAATTGGAGGAGTGTTATCTGGCCAGTTGAAACAAAAATTGACCTCTTTGTCCGTAATGATCAGTGCTATGTATGGAGGAAAAAGTGTGAGGCTTTTAATCCGAAGAACACCCTCATAGCTATGTTGTGGGGGTGCTTTGCTGAAAAAGGACTGGTGCACTTCAGAAAATAGATGGCGTCATGAGGAAAGATTTTCTAAAAGTACTGAACCAACACCTCAACCAACCAGCCAGAACGTTTAACCTTGTATTGGAGTGGCCATCACAAATCCCTGACCTGAATCCCTTTGAATATATGTGGACCGAACGGGAAAAGCATGTCGGAGCAAGGAGGCCTACAAACCTGGCTGAGTTACACCAGTTCTGTCAGGAGGAATGGACTAAAGTTTTGTGAGAAGCTTGTGGAAGGCTATCCCAAGAGTTTGATTCAAGTTCAAACAAGTAAAAGTCAATGCTGCCAAATACTGCCAAAGTGCGTGTAAACCTTTGACTCAGTGAAAATCTAATACAGTAAATAAAAGCAGAAATAAATCAGTCTCTTAACTACTATCTTGAAATGACCTCTTCTGGAAATAAAATAGATAACCTAACTGATGTAATACAGGAAATGTATGGGATTGAGTTTGATATAAAGAAGAAATAAAATTGATGTAAATAAATAGTATCACTAATGCTACAATAACAAAAAGTGTGTTAAAATGCAACATGGCCAAAGAACGCACAGCTGAAACACCACAATCGGAGAAAACCTGACCCGAAGACTATTTTGTATTTCTGCTAAAACACATTTCTCCTGTAGGAGGAAGTTCACATTGTTGCACAAAGCTTTCACGAAGTGCCGCTTTCAAGAGCACTCTGGTTAACTCGAGATGATGCGGTGAAACCTGTCATATTGCTGGAGCTTGATATGAAGGTAGGCCTTCCTTGCTCTCAAATTAACATACAAAAGATATAACAACTTTTCCTGTCATTTACATCCTGCTCTCCTAATTATATTCCTGGCTTTATTCTTTCCTTATAGAGATGTACTAAAACCCCCAAAGTATATCACTGGCAGAAAAACCCAATTATTGTTTTTGGTTGTTTGCCAGAATTCAGTTGCAGCAACATCTCACAGCTGAGAGTGATGACATACAATAAATGAGATGCCAATAATGTTCTTTTAGTTAAAGTGATGACAGGTGCAGTTCAACACATAGGCATTTTTGTAAATGAAATTATGACAATGTTATAACTGAGCAAAAAGGTTAAGCAGTTATCATGATATACAGTGCATTCACATCAATCTACACTCCATACCCCTAATGACAAAGCAAAAACCAGGTTTGTGATAAAAGAAAAAACTGGCACAGATCTGGGGAAGGCTACACTGAAGGTTCCCAAGAGCACAGCGGTCCCCATAATTCTTAAATGGAAGAAGTTTGGAACAACCAGAACTCTTCCTAGTGTTGGCCCAACTTAGCAAACGGGAGAGAAGGTCCTTGGTAAGAGAAACAATCAAGAACCCAATGGTCACTCTGATTGAGCTCCAGAGAGCATGCGTGGAGATGGGAGAAACTTGCAGAAGGTCAAAAATCACTGCAGCACTCCACTGATCTGTAGATTATGGCAGAGTGGCCAAACAGAAATCTCTCCTCAGTGCAAGACAAATGAATACTTTCTGAATGCTCTGTACAGTGTTTAACATTGCCACATGTTTGTTATATCACCAGCTTCTTGAGCATGCAAATAAACACACTCTGATTTCTCATCACTGCAGGATGAGAATATTTCTTATGAGCCGGGCGATGCGTTTGACCTCCTCTGTCCAAACAGAGACACGGAAGTGGATGATTTGCTTCACAGACTGGGACTACATGACAAAAAGAATCATTCTGTTCACCTGCAGCTGCTCAAAAACACCAAAAAGAAGGGTACTGAAACTTTAAAGGAATAACTATGGACATCATGATAGTGTCTCCCTATTTTATATATATGCAGTCAGGTCTGGAAGTATTTGGACAGTGACAGAGTTTTTGTGATTTTGCACCACCACAATGCATCATCAATCACATCAATAAACACCAGTAACCCGTTCCATTGGCAGCCATACATGCCCATGCCATAACACTTCCTCCACCATGTTTGACACATGATGTGGTATACTTTGGATCATGAGCTGTTCCTTTCTTTCGCCATACCTTTCTCTTCCAATCATTCTGGTACAAGTTAATCTTGGTTTCATCAGTCCAAAGAATCTTATTCCAGAACATGGGAGGCTTTTTTAGATGTTTTATGGCAAAGTCTAATCTGGCTTTCCTGTTCTTGAATGTTACCAGTGGTTTGCACCTTGTTGTAAACCCTCTGTATTTACATTCATGAAGGCGTCTCTTGATTGTAGATTTTGACAATGATACGCCTACCTTCTCCAGAGTTTCTGTGATCATCCACTTTAGTTGTTCTCTGTGGTCTTCCAGGCCTTTCGATGTTGTTGAGCTCACCAGTGCTTTCTTTCTTTTTAAGAATGTACCCTGGTGTTGATTTGGCCACACCTAAGGTTTTTGCTATCTCTCTTATAGATTTATGTTGTTTTTTTTAGCCTAATGATGGCCTCCTTCACTTGCATTGAGATCTCCTTGGACTTCATATTGGTAGCTCCAGTCGAACAGCTGCCAAATGCCAACTCAATACCTGATATCAACTCCAGACCTTTTATCTGCTTCATTTGTCTTGAAGTAACGAGGGAATGGACTGCACCTGGCCAATTAACTTCTTGTCAGTCAATTGCCCAAATACCTTTGAGCCCCTGAAAATGGAAGTACTTTGCTGAAAATGGCTGTAATTCCTAAACGGTAAATGCCATATTTTTGTGGAACCTCTTAAAAAGTCTGAAAGTCTGAAAGCTGAAAGTCTGCACTTCGATCACATCTTGATTGTTTTATTTCAAATCCATTGTGGTGGTGTATAAAGGCAAAATCACAAATACTTCCGGAACTGACTGTGTATGTGTGTGTGTGTGTGTATATACACATACAGAGAGAGAGAGAGAGATAGATAGATACATAGTGCCAGAAGTCATCATTTTATCTAAGAAAATAAAGTTTTGTATGAAGCATTTCAATTATGTGCATCCACAGGAGCACGAGTTCCTCCCTACATCCCAGAAAAGTGTACTCTACAGTATCTTCTGATCTGGTGCTTGGAGATAAGGAGTATACCCAAAAAGGTAATTTTACACAAGGATATTTTGTGAAATGTTATTAGAACGCTTTACTGACATGCTTATCCATACTTGGGTGGTGTCAAAACAGCATACTGTACTTTAATACAGCGATTCAGTGAATAAAAAATATGACTAATGATTCGGTAATGCAGAGTCGCTTCAATATGATACACTATGACTCACTATATTTCAGTAATAGCAGTTTGAGTTTAATAAAGTAATGTTGCACACGAGGAGTGGGAGACCACACCCCCTTGACTGGGACTGACAGATGCCGAGGCCACGCCTCCTTCACTTGGATAAAGTATAGTAAATCACATTTAAATCAGTTAATGTTTCAAGAAAATTCAGATGATTCAGAGCCATTTCATTACAACCCAATACACCCTTAACTGGGACTGACAGACACAGTGGCCACGCCTCCTTCACTGGGATGAAGAATAAAAAACAAATTCAAAACCTCAAAATTTATTGCCAATGAGGCAATAAAATTCATATGATTCAGAATCATTTCAGTATAATAATATATGATTCAATGTTGTTCCAACTTTTTAAAATTTTTTTAATAAATATATTTTACATATTATTTAAATGTTTAAAAATGTTAGTGTTGAGGAATGGGAGGCCACATCCCCTTTATTAGGAATGACAGGTGTAGATGCCAAGCCTCCTTCAAGGGGACTGATTGTTTTGCCTATTTTTTAAAATCTTTTTATGTTATATCTTATGCTCCTCTATTATAGTTACACAGTGGAAACTAGCTAGCTAGCTTACTTGCTTTAAAGATTGAGACTGATAGCCTTTGCAGATCAGGGCTAAGCATGTGTGTGTTTGCTCCAGGCTTTTTTGCGATCTCTGGCGGACTGCACTCAGGAAACTCAGGAGAAGAGACGACTGCAGGAGTTGTGTAGCCGTGAGGGAGCTGCAGATTATGACAGATTTGTGAGAAACCCCAGCGTGTGTATACTGGACCTTCTGCGTGCTTTTCCATCCTGTATGCCTCCTCTCAGCCTCCTCATTGGTCAGTTAAACCATCATCACTGATTATCTAAGGGTTTTAGTCATAAAGGTCATTTTTCAGTTGTCCAATGATGTGCTATTGAATATGTTTTTCCTTATCTGAGGACTGTCTATCAATTGTCAGCTTCTTACGAGCAGATGAACCTTCTTGCCAAAAAAATCATTCCTCAGATATCATAATTTCCACTGCTTTAACTTATAACTACTGGACAGCTTTTTGCTTTTGGACAGTTACACCATGATGTACCTATATCTATGTAATTATGAACCTTCAGAGTATCTAGACCTCCAGAAAGATCATATAATTCCATAAAAAAGTGCCTAACTTACAAAATGTGCATGTTAAAAGTCTTATTAAAAAATTATATAGACTAAAGCAACATTTATATGTGATGGGCATGTTTGCATTTTTAACTGTATTGTGTATAATCTATTCAGATCTGTGCAGTATGACCTTAATAAGTGAAACCACTTTAAAGTGATGCTTCAGTGAGTAAGGATGTCTCATTTAGCAAATACATTTGTCCTCGATTCCTCCTGTCCTTATTTCCTTTCCTTGCATCCCTTCCTCTTGTTTTCGGAGGGGGAGCTACGAAGCGAGGAAAGGAAACAAGGAAATGAGAGGCATAAATTAGAATATTGGGATGCACCCTGGAGCATTAACGTCCATAATGTCCCAAGTTGTTGAATTCTCAAAAAAGTTCATGTATTTGTGAAATGGTTCCAGAGGTGGAAATATGGTTATACAGTTCCCTCTGAAAGTATTGGAACAGCAAGACCAAATCTTTTGTTTGTAATGTAATGCAAACTGATAGACAGAGTCAGACACACACAGACAAGCCGAAGTAACAACAAAAAGCATGTGCAGTGGTTTTGTAAGACAGGTAGCACTCTTGCATGTTTTTGGAGATGGTTTCGATGACTCACTAGGTGGCAGTATAATCACATGAAATCCAACTCGCTCCCTAGCGTCATTTAAATATCCGTGTCTCTGGAGAGTAAAAATATAACACAGAGAAAATGTTTGATTAAAACCTTTAGAAGAGTATTTTATACACAAGATAGATGGATAGATAGATGAATAGATGGATGGATTTATTGTAACGTACACAAGTACATACACTGACTGGTCACGGTTGCAGTAGATCCAGAATCTATCCTAGGAACACTGGGTGTGAGGTAGGGGTACACCCTGGATGGGACACCAGTCCATCACAGGGCACTACACACACACACACACACACTCACTGACACCTACAAGCAAATTACCCATCACCCTGCTGACATGCTCAGTATGGAACCATGGACGCTGAAGCTGCGAGGCATCAATGCTTCCCACTGTATCGTTGTGGCACCCTATACAAGTACAGTACAGTGAAATTCTATTCTTCACATTCACTAGCTTGTTAGGAGGCTGGGGTCAGAGCGCAGGGTCAGTCATGATATAGCGTCCCTACAGCAGAGAAAGTTAAGTAGCAGCTTGGCAGCACTGGGAATTAAACTCATGACCTTCTGATCAGTAGCCCAGAGCCTTAACAACTCATTAAACACAAGCAACTGGCTGATGTGTCTCTGTAGATCTTGCTGCCATAAGGACTAACCATGTTATTATTATTAGGCTCAACTCACAGTCCAGAGCAGAGCAGACCAGATACGTAACAGCTGCTTGAAATATTTAATCCTTAAATCCAAAATTGATTTGCCTTTGCCAGGCAGACTTTTTTTTTTAAATTATTAAATGTCTGAATTTGTACTGGAGCTACAAGGCAGATGTAGCTAACAAGTACTCGAAGTTTACAGTCACCGCTTCAACAGTGTCCAAATTGCACATCTAAATAATTACATACTTTGTTGATTTTTTTTTTAGTGCCTAAAACAAACTTGATCATGTGATTTCTGAAACTGTATGACATAGTTATCTATAAAAACATTCGAAAAGATGTTAAAAAGCTAAAACAGTAGCAAAGGCTATCTTGGAGTGCAGTTTCATTTCACGTCCGTTTCATTTGTGTAGTGCTTTTTAACAATAGATAGACAGAAGGAAATACAGAAATCTGGATGTAGATTCAGTTCCCTAATGAGCAAGCCAGAGGATTGTGATGACATGAGGAAGAAAACTTGAGAAGAACCAGACTCATAGGGAAACCATCTTCTTCTGGGTGACTTCAGATAGTTGGATTGCACATCATCTTCTACAGCTGTGTGTTATAAATTCAAACAGTACCAAGTGTGTAGAATGGATGTTCAGTATGTGCATATTGTGAGTGAGTCCTGGGATGAGCACAGGACAGTGTTTTTGATTACAGCAGCAGGTCTTAAGTACAAGTCTACAGTATCCAGGCGAAAGTATCCACTGAAGCAAGGGTGAGACTTGGGCATATAACTGTTTTTGGGGTATGCAAAGCTTTTGTTTAGGGTATGCATGAGAGACCATGCAGAATGTGAGTCACAAGTGCAAAAGCTTCAAGAAGAAGCATTTTTTGATCACTTTTATAGTCAGTGTGGTATCCCTACAAGGTACAAGGCTTGGCTCAGAGCTTGAAAGCAGAATTGTGTGTTAGAAGCAATTTTAAAGGCACTGTCCTGAATACGAGGACTACAATAATGTGAAATGCCATTAATGCCATCTTTATATGTCAGCGTCTGTAACCTCATGTCCTTTGCTTTATTACAGAACATTTACCGAAGCTGCAGGCGAGAGCATACTCAGCCGCAAGGTAAGAAGCTGCCGTATTCACAGCCTTGTGCTCCATTTGGGGCAAAGCTGCCTAAGCAGGCAGAATATTTGGGCAGCATGTAAACATCTGACACGAAGTCTGTCCTATTTAAAGTGTGGAATAATAAAGGGTTCTTTATTAAGGCAAATTTGTAAGATCATGTGGCCTTCTCAGAGAAAGCAAAGTCCTTATTCCTGTGTTGGACAGCTTTTGCCTGCACATTCAAATTCAGATTTTTGCATTTAGATTCAAATTTCTAATGGAATTATTGTAGCTCCAGATTTATTCATCTTCAGTAAAAGATGGACAAATACCAAAATGTATGAATTTAAAGGATCAGTTTGGCCAAAACTGGATTGTACACAGTGTCCTACAACCACTTACTTTATTTGTAGTTGATCAGCCATGATGTTTGTTGTCTTAAGGAACAAAAAAAAATTTATATATACAAATCAAAGTGGAAATGTGTGTGTAGCGGCCAGGGAAAATACTTACACCTAGTGAAATGTACACATTTTCTAATATATACTGTACAGTTCTAAAAACGACAGATTTTCCTGAAATGTGTTTCTCTTTTTCGTGTATCTCAATCACATGTAAAGTTATAGCATTTTTAGAGTCGGATTACTCACAAAAGTGAAAAAATTGCTGGTGCAGGAGTATCGTGTACGTTTTGTGTAGCTGATCACAAACTGAACTTTTATTGTGCAAGGCCATGCAAGGTTTTAGCCATCTTTAGGCAATTTTATAACTGGCTCGTTACTCAGTGTGATCCATGCAGAAAGATACTCTAGGCAAGATTAAAAAAGTAAATGAAAACTCTTCCGTGTCATTTTCATGAAATATATTCGTGGTTTCTGAAATTTCAGGTGTCAAAAATATGTTATAGGCAGTAAAACACAATTTTGTGTCACATCATCATGCCAAAGCTTTTTCCAGACCTCCACACATATTACTACCTAAACCACTTCTTACCTACAACTCCGCCTTCAGACTTCAGGCCACATCTCGTACCCGAATCTTACATGGAGTGACGCCAGACTATGCGCTGAGAAAGTTTCCATTTTCAATTTTAAGATGCCCGGTACTACAGTTTGTATATCTTTTATGTATTATTGTCTATTTTTATAGATAAGAATGGCATGATATAGTGTCAGAAATGATATAAGCAAAAGTTTGAGATACCAAACAACTCGACAAAGCAGTTTAAGGCAAGTGTGTGATTTTAGGCCTGCAAACTGCACAATGCTAAACTGGTAGCTATAAGCTTCTCTTACTTGGTAGCTACATGAGCCTGTAGACACCAAACGTGTCTTGGCTGATATATTTTGGCACATATATAATATGTTTGGCGTTATTATTTAAGGCTGTGTGAATCATTCTCAAAGGTACAGTATTCTTTGGGCTGCACTCCGGCACTGAACCAATTCGTTCTTATCAATGGAGGGTGAGGATGCTGCATTTCAAAGTGCCTGATGTGCTCATTCGTTTTCCGTGAGGCTCCACGTCTGCACTAATGCTTATGATGGAGTGTAATGATGCTGCTATGGGTTTTTTTCCTGTCCAGCAGCAACATTAGGCCACTGAAATATTAATGTCTGGTCAGCAGGGTTCCACACAAGTAGACTGAAAGATAATGATGTACAGTGTACAAGAGGTCTAACGGTTCTGTCCTCATAACCTTGTGTGTTATTGTGCAGCTCGAGTCTGCGCCACCCTGGAAAGGTCCATATTGTGTTCAGCGTTGTGGGGTTTCCGGCATGTGCTGAGCATCCAGAGAGGACGGGATTGTGTACAGGATGGCTAGCGGATCGCGTGTCTACCATCATTGAGCCCTATGGGACTAAACAGGCTTCACAAGAGAGTGTAGATTATGCAGCCTTGCCCAAGGTTAGTGCACTAGCACACCTCCATAGTGCATGAGGCCGTGATTAATCCTTGAATGGGAGAACAAAATTCCAGTGGGATTGATGTGCTAAATTCAAAGTAGGATAATTATATAATCTAATATCAAAGATTTTAGGACATCACAGTATCTACATAACACTGTGCATGTAGTGATTTTGCTGAGCGACAGACATCCCTGGGTTAAGTCTTAAATCTGAGTTAACTCTGATAAACAAACAGTAAACCTAATCGTTTGACATCACCACAACCATCTACCTAACTTTGCTAGCTGGCCACTTTTTAGTTACCTAATATACCTGATATATTGAGCACATGTTCAAGTATGTTATTGTTTCTATAGTAACAAATAATTCATAGAGACTTGTATGGCGGAAGGTTGATATAAACTGATTTAAAAATCATGGCGTCTATGGTGAAGTTTTTTTTTTTTTTTGAGGAGACATTTATTTAACATTTTTAGAAGGAATCTCCAGTGTCAGTGTTTTAGAACAATCAGAGACTTATCAGGACAGGGTTTTGCACTTTCTGGGTTCTTGGAACATGGCAAGCTACAATTTCTGTATTATTAACCTCAACTGAAAAAAGAGTGAAGGAATGACAACACCACATGTAACAATCAATGGATAAAAAGTAAATGGTGGCATTCTTTATTAAATAAAATTTTTTTAGTCAAATTGCTATGGTGTAAGTGGAATAAAACACATTGGGACATGCTTTTATAGGAAAATAATCAGTGTCAGGGTGGTAAACAGTAACTCTACTTCATGGTGGCTGCATCACACCACCCTGTAATTTATTCCTTACGTAACATTACTTAGCTTTTTCACATTTCTTCATCACAGTATACAATTGTGTCTATATAGTGTATTATCACGTTTTTAGTGCAGAGTACCTTAGGAACAAGCACCTGATCCATGTAGATAGTGGAGAAATATCAACGTTAATTATGATTCAATTATGTCTTGTGTTGCAGTGTGCAGTCATTTGAAATAAAGGAAAACTCACAGTCATTAACATATTTTCTTCTCTCAGGTCCACATTTGTCCTCGTCTCAATAACAGCTTCCACTTGCCCTCTGACCCCACAGTTCCCATGGTGATGGTAGGACCAGGGTCAGGTGTTGCCCCCTTCATAGGCTTCCTTCAGCAAAGGTACAACTTTCTCAAATCTCCATTTCCATTATAGGAACTGAGACAATGAACATTTGCAAAGACAATCCCATTGAATGGTTTTATATGGAGTTACAGTCTTTGGCTTGTATTAGCTTGTGTATTCTAAAAACCCTAACAAATGAGCTGACTATAATAAAGACGGCTACTATAAAACCCTAACACATGAGCAAATTACTGGCAGATAAGCCACTGGATAGATGAATCTGGAATAAGTGACAGTTGTGTAGGTGTTTTGAATTCTCTGATTATATCTCACACCGTGGAAGCACTATCCTTTCCCCATCGTACATTTGTAATCCTTTGGCCGGTGCTCTCAGATTGATTTTCCAGCTTGCGAGATACTGTCTGTGTGTGTGTGTGTGTGTGTGTGTGTGTGGGGTGCCCTCTGAATACACCTATCCAGGGTGTATTCTCACATTATGCCCAGGGGTCCCTGGGATAGGCTCGGGATCCACCGTGACCGTGAACAGGATAGAGCAGTTGCTGAAGAGAAATGAATAAATTAATATTCATGAGTCTCCGTGTCACTCCTGTGAGAGCATGAGGGAAAACATCATTTCCGAATGTTCACTAGTGGAAGTATATTGGCAAATAATAATCAGAGCATCAGCAAAGCGAGTTTGCACTTTGGTAAATGCCTTCTTGGAACATTTAATCATGTTAGTCAGACATGTCTGTCTCTACAATGACAGAAAGAAAAGAGAAAATGGGAGAAAAGAGGGCCAGGGTAGATGTGTGCTGCTATTAAATGCATTAAATTTTCATCATAATAATTTTGTCTTGTCACAATTTATGATATTACACCAAAACATCATTACTCATTTGGAGTGACAGTTCTGTCTGCCATGATTATCAAAGTTTTCTGGAACATTCAACTGGTGAACAGGAATATAGGGATGTCTTCACTGAGAAACAAATCAAAGCTGAAACTTTAGAAGAGAGAAAAAAAGAAACTTTCTGTGATGGCTGTCCTGCCAAATGGGACTAATCTGGGCAGTGTCCTCTAAATGAAACATAAGGCTAGCAACGATATTCAATCTTGTTTTCAAACTTATTATTGAAGATCCTTAAAAATATCACAGTTTATCATACAACTAATTATTAGCTATAGCATAACTCCTAGATTAAAATGGTGGTTTTAACTACCTAATAAAACAATTAGACTAACATTGGCTTGCTAGTGGGCTTGGTTATTGTTTTTAATTGCACAATAACATAGTGGATTTTTAAAGGTGGGATTAAACCATCTGTCAGACTTTTAATGGATTGTTTGCCTCACTTATTAGTACCTAATGTGGCAAAAAAGAAAAGTCTGGTGCATGTTGCAGCAAGCAAGCTAGGTAAAAGCGACCATAGAGACTGGGGTCTGAAAGGAAAATGTGCTCATGACAGTTTCATATCCTCTGCAAGGACAATTTATGTGTCATGCTTCAGAAGTGACTCTATGATTTTATATAAACTGAGCTGCCCATGTCATCTGGATGAAGCAAATGTAACGCACTGCTGATCAACAGAGCAAATCTCTAACCACGCACACTGTGTTACCTGTCAGAAATCTGTCACCGCTTCTGTGGGTTAAAAATAAGCTGTGTGTGTGTGTGTGTGTGTGTGTGTGTGTGTGTGTGAGAGAGAGAGAGAGAGAATATGAAAAGGTGTGTGTGATTGTTGTTGATATCACCTCTGTGGAAAACAACATAAAAGCTGATGAGTGGGGAATGGTGATTTATCTGGAACACACACAACATAAAGCATCAAGGCTATAGTAGCTTCTGATATGTAGCAGATAACATGTATTTGGTCACAATTCTTGTGCGTATTAATAATAATAATGATAATAGTAATAATAATAATAATTTATATCCATAAATACTCTGGAAAGTAGTTTCTTGAAACACCAGATCGTGCAACATCTCATCAGTGGTGAACCCAGGGTCATAGGGTGTTTCAGGTCTTAGATCATCAGACACCTTCACCCAGATGACCCGGGGGTGATTAGTGTAGTTGCGAGCTACACCATGGATCACCCCTCTTGATCCACAGCCACCTCAATGCTTTTTCTACAGCTTTGATGATGTCTTTGGTGGCTCTTCTTTCCTGCAACCCTCTAATGCCAAGGAGACTGAGTGTCTGATGTAGAGACTGCCCTGGAGGTGGAGGTGTGCCCTGCCTTCAACACCTGGTATGGTGCCACCTGCACCTCCCCTCTCCCTTGAGAGATGGGCTCAGGATGTGCTCCAAGGACCCTCTTCTCAGGAACAGTGGGCATGCTGCAGTGTTGGCTAGACCCAGACAATGAAGGTTGATGCTCTTGGGAGGACATCATACACTGACTGGATCAGAAGCTGGTTCTGACTTCCAAAGCTCTGCCCAGGTGATCTTACGGGCAGTTGCATGGTCCCAATTAGTCCAACCTGTTTGTGCATAGCCACTGTCCTACTGCAGTGTTCCTCTCCCACCTCTGCACGGATCTCTTCCTAGACCAGCTGAGGTACCTCTCTTCCCTGGGCTTTGTCGTAGCGAGGTCTTGTGTACCTGCCAAGCCCAGCTCATCTGGCTGCCACAGAGCCTACCAGGATGCCACGTCTCAGCCTCACTACTGCCTGTTTGACTGCCTCCTGTGCCCACCACATGCTCCCAGTTCTAACTGTGATGCCTGCAGAGGAGACTCTGGTGTTGGTTGAGTCTCTATAAAGTAGTACCTCTCTGGCTCTGGTGACATTAAATTCCACTGTCAGGCCTGTTAAAGGAAGCTGCAGCTTGTTGGTGTGCCCATGAAAGGCAATTCTGCTTAGGCTCTTTGGTAGGCCCTGCCACCTGCAAAAGAACTGGCTGATGTTTCTCTCGAAGGCCTCCATGATGGTCATTGGAACTTCATATATCAGCAGTGGCCAGAAAAGACCTGGCAGGATATCATGCTTATAAATCTCTTGAACTTCCCTGGAAGGCTGACTTAACCACTGCTGATAGGAAACCGTTAGTGCTGGAAAACATTCACCTTAAAATTTCAGTTCAGAAAAGCAGTACAAACACTGTTAATATTTATCATTACATAATTAACATAAAACATGACGTTTATAAACGAGGAACTCACAAGAAACGAGGTGTTCTTAGTTCAGGTTTTGCAATAAATAAAATTTTTCAACTGGCTCAGACCTCAGAACTTAAACTTTCAAAATATAATCTATCTATCTATATATTTTTTAAATTAAAATATTTCATAGTACAAGAACACAGCTAGTAGAGGTTTTATAGACTGGTTGACTTGTTGACTAATGCATTCATTAGTCACTGCTCTGGAGATGTTGCCTAGTTGGGACAGATGGTAAGGAAAGCAAATGTACTTTGTTAGTCTGAAATATTTCAGACTATATGCAGCCAATTGTACAGTCAGCTGCACAGTATGTAAAACTACTTTTTTTAAAACCTTTGCTTTAATAGAATGTTAGATATCACTTTGTATGAAGTGTTGATGTGAGTAAAAAAAAAAAAAAATTATATATATTTAAATCCCACTCGCATCTGCTGCTGTAAGTTATTTCTGTTATTTCCCTTATTCCGATATCTCCTGTTTCCCATAGGTTATTTCTGTCATTTAAAGCTAAATAAAATCCTTGCACTGAGGCATAGTGAATTCTGTCATGACCAGTGCTGTGTGAAAGAGCGCATTCCATGCCGCTGGTTGTACTTCACTGTCCACTCCCACACAGTTAGTTTCGAGTCAGATCAGCAGCGCATGCGAGCACATAGAGGCCTTTTATCCAGACTCATTTTCAGATGGATTTGTACAGGGCAGTTTAACTTGCCGGGTTATTAAACCTCTCTTGCTGCTGTGGATCTAGCATCCTCAATCCAAGGAAGGCTGGTCATTGTGCGATAAAGTGGACTTTGTTGACGGATATGAGCTTCCATGCAGCGCGCTCTCGGTTTCAGAGTGAGAGCGCTTTAATCTGAGTTGCTTCATCAT
>CM040996.1:12765124-12887565 GCA_022985145.1 Pangasius djambal
GATTTTCCAAAGTGCTTTCACAGTTATGACACTGCAGTACAAAGCTGAGTTGTTGTCACAGTTGTAACCAACTGAGCACCATTTCAAGTTCCACCTCACTGTGCTAGAGCTCTCATTTATAAACATCCTCCATAACCAGGAACCAGGAAAGACAATTTAGCCAGGCACCTGCTGTCCATCCATCCGCATGCACCACTGAAATATCTCGCCAAACTGTGAATTCTGCCTTGTTTAAAGGTTATTAGCTTCAGGTTTGTCCCAATCACAGACCCCTTTGATGCTTGTTGTGTATAAAAGATACTATTAAGCCAGCAGGGCAAAAGGAAGCCAAAAGCTCTCTCTTTAGCAGTAAAACAGCATGGGACACTTCGATCATCCTCGCCATGAATCGATGACTGGTAGCATGGCATTGCAGTCACATTGTGCAGCTCAGGATGAGAACGAGCGAAGAAAGAAAGAAAATGAAAAGGTCAACACACACCAAAATCTATGTGGCTCATCAGTGAGAAGCCGTGTTAAAAGACACATGATTCAGAGCTAAAACCAAGAAACAAAAGCAAAGAGCTGACCTAAATATCCAGTTACTCACGAAACCCCATAATGCAACACAGCATGTAGTGTCCACACTATCTATACAAAATACCCATAATTCAGTGTATACCCCTAATAATTGCCTAAACAGTTAATGTGTCTGGATTGGGACACTCCTGCAGTGGAGTGGTGATGATTAGGCATTTAAAATGTGACCAGAATAGTGAATAGTTTGCGTTGTTTGGGACACATCCACAGTGGACTGATTATGGAAAGATGATCGTTGTGGTGTTTATGTGAACTTTGTAGTAAATAGAATATGTAGTTTAGGATGTATCCACACCTGACTGTTAATGGGAAGATGCTTGTAATGGTGTTTATGTTGCCTTTATAATAAATAGAGTATGTAGTTCGGGACACATGCACTGTAGACTGAAGATGGGAAGACACTTGCAGTAGTGGTTTCGTGACCTTTATTGTAAATAGGGATTGTGATTTAGGACATGTCCACAGTGGACTGATGAGAAGAGCTGTGTGTGGTGGTGTGTATGTGACTTGTATAGAAAATAGGGTGTACTGTTTGGGACACATGAATCGTAGACTGATCATGGGAAGACCATTGCAGTGGCGTTTTTATGACCTGCATATTAAATAGGGTGTGTAGTTTGGGACACGTCCACAGTGTACTGATGATGGGAAGACACTTGCAATGGTGTTTCTGTGACCTACATAGTAAACAGGGTGTGTAGTTTGAGACGTGTCCACAGTGCACCGATGATGGAAAGACACTTGAAGCAGAACTCATCCATGCTATTAGTTTATGAATTATTTATTCATTTTATCTTGTAGTGTGAGGGGAGGACACCACAGCCGAAATGTTTGCCAACAGTTTGGTGACTTTTTGTTGAGCTCGCAAACACACTGTGCTAAATCAAAAACTTTACCAGGAGAAGATGAGGATTATGATTACACAGTCGTTCCCTCACCAGGAATTTATATACTTATTAATTTCCCTTAATTTGTATTAATGCACTTGACTGGCTATCTAGGTGGCCATATATTATGTCATTATGTTAGCTACTGCTTTTTAGTCTTGTTAATTAGATTTCTGGACAACCAAAACATGGGACTGGGCAGTACACTGGAGCTTTTTCTTGCCTCGTGGGCTAGCTTGTGAATTTGTCCACCCCTGATAGTGAATAGGGAGCGATTTGGAATTCATCCATAGTGTTTGTGATTTAAATGATTAACAAATCATGTAGTGAGCCAAATCCATTTCTGAAATGTCCATTCTATTCTCTGGATGATAGTCGGTCTCTTGTGATGGTGTTTATTTGGCAGTTATAAGAAATAGTTTGTGTGGTTTGGGACATAGCTGTGATGGTGTTTACATGCTCTATATAGGGAATAGGAATTGGTTTAGGACACGTCCGTAGAGTTAAGCATGTATTAAATAAAATCCATTACTGAAAACGACTTATTCTGTGCTACATAATGCTGATGTTTCAGTGTAGGAAACAACATGGAGTGATTAGGATGAAACTACATTTGCTTTCAAGTCAGATGAGTCATGTGACCAGCCGTTATAGCTGTCTTCATCAGCCTACACCTGTAAAAATAAGGTTGGAATATCAAAGTGTTCCAATCTCCTAGGCGCTAGAAGAGTGTTCGCATGCAGGGCACATAACACCTCTACAGAGGTAAAGAGGGAGGATGATAACATATCATGATGCTCAGGAAAAAGTAATGCGTGGGTGTGATGGCTCTCATCCCAGTTGTGACCTCCAGTGGTGTCATTTGTCTGATTTTCTTTCTAAGAGGTGCACGGTGTCCGTCTCCTCTGTTGATTTGTATTCAGGATGAAACTGGCTTGGTGTGCATTATTATTTGTTAAAACAGTATTCAGGTTTTTCATATTGGTATGGATCCCAGTGGGCAGCATAAATCCACATTAAAGCTGGGTTATTGAAGGCCACATGTAATGAATTAGGAGTCCCAGATTAGTGAGTGTTAAGAACAAAATAATTGCCGTTGCTTAAATGTTTGATGGCAGTTTGATGGCAGTTTTCCTTTGCTGTTTCTCCAACTGTTGTCAGACAACCAAAATATGTTTGGTCTCTTCTTTATTTTGCACTGGAACATTGAGGCTAATATTAGCTAACAGGTATAACTTTTATTATGCAGTTTCACATGTACTCTGCATGTCCATATGGGTTTCCTTTAGGTTGTCTGGTTTCCTCCTACCTCCCAAAAGTATGCCAGTAGGTGGATTGACTATGCTATTGAATAAGTTGCCTCTAAGTGTGAGTGAGTATGTGCATGTATGTGTGCATGGTGCCCTGCAGTGGTCCCATATGAGGTGTATTCCTGCCTCGACCCAGTTTTCCCAGGGTAGACTCTGGATCCACCGAGATCCTGACCAGAATTGGTACTCTTGTCTATTTGTTACGCATTATCATCCCTGCTGTTATCAACTAAAGACACACTATTTTATACTTATAATAGTGAACAGCAATAGAATCTTATTTGTGTTCACTGGTGAAATAATAGTAACAGTAGTGGACTCAGACTTTTAGCCCCTACTGTAAGTATGCTAGCTCAGCTCAGCAATCCCCTGGTACTTAGACCTGGATGTAATGGGTCACTAAAGGCTGCATATGAAATGAAGCAGCACAGATTGCTTTTACTTGAGGAGCAATCCTGTTCCCCCAATCCCCCCCCCCCATCAGTCAGTCCTGTTCTGATTTGGTTCATTACTTTTCTAATTGTAATTAGACTGAGCCGTCTGTGCAGGCAGCTGATGCTTGGATCATAACAATGTGTTTAATTCAACCTGCATTAGTATTGCTGTGAGGCATGCAACAGACATTGACCGCTAATCAATTACACAATCTATGTGTAATTTCTTTGGACACATTCATATTTTGTCGCTGTTTGCAAGGCAACTGGAGGTCATCGTTATTTTGGTTTGAAGGAGACAGTCTCATAATTCTGTCCTCGAGACAAGAGTTTTATGAAAGACTGAAAAACATTGTGGACAGAAGCTTAATGTGATTAAAATGGTGGTTCCCTATGACTAATGTGTGAACTCTAATTACCTTATCACATTAATCTGTTGTACCTAAATGTTTGCTCTTGTTGTCAAAATAAGAAATTTGCTAACCCTACATGATGCTGAGAATCTACTTTATGCTTTCATATCATCTAACTTGGACTGTAAGAGAAGATTGTGGAGCAAGGATTGTTTGGGGAGATGCAAGTAGCAAAAAATTGTCTGTTCTGCAAAGAGAACAGGAGGTATAGTGTAAAGAAACTGCTTTTTTATTTTTTATTTTATTTTTTTTGCTGTGTGTCAACAGGAATTATATTGTGTTTGTTTTTCTGTTCCTAACAACCATTTCTGTATGACATGCCAAATCATTTCTTACAGAAGAAATATTATAGTTCTTACATTAGTTTTAGCTTTTGGCTAGGGATAGAGGGGTTGGTCACAGGTCCCCAAAATTATTCTGTGACAGGGAATTCAAGCTACACTGTCTTCCACTGCCTTCTAAGCCAACTAATATAAGGTTGCCTTATATTATCTTGCTGAACTCCTGAAGCAGTATCTCTCATCTAAGGGATCAGTCTCAGCTCAGCCATTGAAAAATGTTTTCTTGTATATTTCCCCTTAACTAGGAAATAGTGTTCTGGGTAATATTAAGAATTAAGGTTGTCTTATATTGTGGACTTTTATATATGAGCAGAGTGTGGAAAATCACTGAGATTATTAATACCAGGAATGTGTGCTTAAACCATCAAGAAATTAAGTGTGAAATGGCAGACACATTTTATACTTGGCAATCACAGCTACCTTTGTAGAAGAAAAAGGCTGGCACATTGAGCAAAAATGCAGCTATGTGGCAGACACAAATTGGAGTTAAACATTTAAGGTTTAAATTGCGTGGCTTAGTAACATGGTCTACCACATGGTGATCTGTTATTTCTGTCTAGTACCTTGATTTGACAAACATCCAGGAACTGGATACACAGCATATACACAGCATACGAAGGCACAACTGACATGGTCCTGGCGTACATAGTCCCCTATGTATGGAGACTTTTGGGACACCCTGTACTGTCAGTAGTGCACAATTTGACACACAGGCTTAACAGAAAATCATTAACATCAGTCTGTCTCTAGTACCACAAAATCAGTACATGGTGTGTGTTGTGTGTTGTGTTTGGATGGCCTGACCCAATGCTGGCACTCTTATCTACTCAAAGCCATCAGGCACGAGCAGGTGTGTGAGCACAGAGTGCCTGCTGCTTTTGTGCCACCTCAGTGAAAGGCATTCTGGGAAGGGAGCCAGACCTTCTGGAGGAATCATTCTTAAAGATGCCTTCTGGTCTTACTTCAATCCCAGTTCTGTTCAGCAGTTAAATGCCCTTAAATTGTAGAGCGATAGGAGTGAAATAAAACACCGTATGCCAAGTGGAGTACGCATGGAAGACATTAAGTGAAAGGCAGTATGGGATGCTTATTATATTACAATTTAATTCAGTATCACAGTATTTAACACTTCAGAATGTTTCATCGGGGGAGTATGAGCAGGAAAGTAACCTTTTTTGGACAGGTTTTGTACTCCTGGCATGAAGTCAGTCCTATTTAGGAGGCAGTACAGTTTTTTTTCTAAGGGTCCCAATTTTGGATAAAAGGGTTTTGTCTCTGTCCGAGAAAGCAGTCCCATAGTTCAGTTCAAAAGGCGAGACTTCCAGGAAAGCCTGAAAATATGTGGTATAAAAATATATCTGCACATGCTTAACTATAAAATTGCAATATTAATCTTACATTGTGCTTTAATCACATGAACTTATGTTAATGACCGTGTGCACTGCAGATGGTGGTATAAAAGTTAGTGAAAACCCCATAAGGTGTTTGCTTTTAAACCGGAGTTGTGCTTACTCATGCATTTTTTTTTTTTTTTTTTAAATCATTATTTTTTTTAGGAAACATTGTTATTAGTGCTGATGTGATGTTGCTTTAACAGGGAAAAGGAGCGAGCGAGAAATCAGGACAGTGCTTTTGGTGAGACTTGGCTCTTCTTCGGCTGCAGACATAAAGACAGAGACTTCATCTTCAGGTGTGTGCTTTTTATACACGCACGCACGCACGCACTCACACACATATACACACAAACAGACACTAAGGACAGAGAGACAGAGACTTTATATGCTGTATACATAACTACACACACACACACACATACACACACTAAAGACAGAGACGACGTCTTTTGTGTGTTAGTGTGTGTGCGTAAAGTCTCTGTGTGGGTGTGTGTATGTGGGTGTAGTTGAGGTCAGAAGTTTGCATCTCTCATGATTTTTTAACTTAAAAACATAAATTTATCTCAATTTTACAATTTATCTACAAAAAGCAGAATTCCACAGTGGGTGTATCCTTAAAAAAAACACACAACAATATAGACCATACAGCATAGTCAACAGATAAATAGTTTGAGATGGACTTTTGCCAGATTTGTTTTGAAGAAGGCAACATGACATCTGGCACAGAACTAACAGATGTGTCAGGAAATGTGGAGGGGTGCCAGTTATTACAACCAAGTAGATGATTTCTTTCTCCTCAAGCTTCCTCACTTCATTGCTGCTATAACAACTAGCAACACTAATGGATATTGTACTGCTGCTGAAGTGTCTTGTTACTGGAACTGAGCGATCATTCATTTTATAGCTTATATACAACCTTCAGCCAATCATCTCCCGTTTACCTGATGTATTGCCAATCACATGTCTTCTTGTATAAACAGTGATGGGGGACAAGCTCTGATCCTTTAGGGACCATTAAGCTTTTATTTATTAATTCAGCCACTGAATCCATTAGGATTAGGGTATTAATGGTGCTGTTAGTAAAGCTGGGTGTAGCACGTCTACAGCTACAGTAGTGTAGTTATTATTAGACAAATTGTTTATTTCACTTCTGCAAGCATGTCTCTGATGCTTTTGTCTCGTCTGTTGGAGATTACTGTGAACACTTTCAGTTGCACTACCATCTCAAAGGGTTTTGTAGGGTTTTTTTTAGTAATTTGGATGGTAAGTGAGCACTAAAGGGATTCTCTCTGTCTTTGATGGGGATGGTTCATACATCAGTTCATCAGTAGGATAAGGACAGGCCCTGGCTTCCGTGACTTCTTTGGGAAATCCACAATTTCTTTAAAGGACCTTTAAGTCTCAGCTATCCAGTTCTGTGTTTGGACTGGATGTTGACACATTTGAATCATTGTGGATAAAAGTGTCTGCCAAATGAGTAAAATAACTCATTGTAGAGCACCACATATTAGTGTCTGATCGTTGTGACCTCAGTGAAACGGTGTGCAATGTTCCACTCGTCCTAGAGATTGATAAAGTGAGTAAATGTGCCGAGCCTTTTACATTTAAAATGATTGCATTTAACGCAATATTTCTTTTAAAAAATTTTAATTGAAATTAAAGGTTTGTTTTCTCCAAGAAGGGGCATGGGATTGTATTATTAATGGCACAAACATCCAAGAAAGAGAAAGTCACAGTTTTCACTAGCTGTTGCCAAATAGCAAGGTGGCGCAGCAGGTAGCTTAGCTCTGGTTCAGTCCTGAGCTTCTTCATGTTTCCGGTTTCCTCCCACCTCCCAAAAAACATGCCAGTAGGGGACTCTAAATTGCCCCTATGTGTGCATGAGTGTGTGAATGCGGTGCAATGGACTGGCGTCCCATCCAGGGTGTATTCCTGTCTCACACCCACTGTTCCCGGGATTGTACTGTGCACTGGATTTAGCATGAGCGTGACCAGGATAAAGCAGTTACTGAAGATGATTGAATAAACTAGCACTAGCTGAGCTCACTTTCTGTCAGAAACCTAAACTACAATACCATGAATTACAATTAGATACTTCTAACTTGAATATCTACGAGAGTACAGAAACACCTATTGTGTGACTATATAATTTATTTAATAAATACACAAAAAAATTCTTTAGGTGCACTTTTTACCCCTGAAGTTATTTCAAGAACTTTACAAATACATGAAAAATAATCAGTAAAATACCAACCACATTATGTTCCACTAGGAGATGCCCTATCACTGTGAAAAACTGCTTCAATTTGTCCAGAATAAGTAGTTATGTTGCCTATTGAAGAGGCGTTCACCTGCTGCCCAAAAATGCTGCCTACTTTGAAGTAATAGTAACGCTAACAATATAGCATCAATCAAATGTATCAAAATGTTCAAGAACCAGTTATAGACACATGCCTAGTGCCTGTGTGTCATGGTTGAGTGCCATGGCTTTCCCTCCCTCTGCTCAGCATGATGAAGAAGGAGAGTTCTTTTAGAGTTACTCTCAGAGTTAATGTGCATTAATAAAGCCCAATCCCCATTAGTGATGCACCACACACACACAAAAACACACACACACACACACACACACACACACACACACACTATACCCTGAATACATTTACTCTGTATCTTTTCATGTTTGCCCACATGGTATCGTGTACTGAATTAATGAACTTCATGAGGATTACGTTAATTATCTCTATTTCTTTCTTTTTTCTTTTCTTTTCTTTTTTTTTTTTTAATTTGACAAACAGCCAAACTGTTTCTGTCTGTGTGGAGTTTCACTTGTTCTCCCAGCGTCTGCGTGAGGTTCTCCGTTTTCCTCCTACCTCCCAAAAAGATGCCTGGAGGTGGATTGGTGAAAATTGCTTCTAGGTGTGAATGTGTGTGCATGGTGCCTAGAGATGGACTAGTGTCTCAATCAAGCATGTATTCTTTTGTTATGCCCAGCATTCCTGAGGCTCTTGAGCCATCACAGCCCTGACCAGGATACAAACTGACAGTGTTGTTATAACTGAAAATAGGAACTCGTTTAGTCTAAGTAAGAAGGCTCCCTCCCATCTAGAGCCATTTGACAAATATTCAACAAACAAAATATCATATCCACACATGCATTTTGTTCATGAGTAGGCTCCCAAGGTAGACAGAAGTATCATGGGAGGACAGAGCTGCTCATAAGTGGTATGGCACAGTGCTCTATATCTAAACTTCTACCTGGTGTATGTGATGTAAATGTGTTTTACTCAGTGTGCTGGTTATTAAAAATGAAAAGCTGACAGTCTCTGGTGGCCACTTGTAGTAGATGCTTTATACATTACTGTGATTTGAAAATGTAATATCTACACATGCCTACTCCAATCTTAGATTAAAAGCAGTTCTTTCTCTATAGCTCACAGAAGGAAAAAAGCAACCTGCAGTAATTCTTAATGGCTATGGTGGAAAAGGGGTCAGCTTGACCTTGTGTACATTCCCTTGGGTTTTATAGGCTCACAATACATAAAGAGAGGAGAGTTTCAGGGTTGCTGTTTGCTCAAGTGGGTTTTCTCAACACTTAGCATTTAGCATCAGCTGAGGATCTGGACCTGATAAAATCTAAGCATACTAATGCATACGCTACAAGTTAGGCCCAAAACAAAACCATACTGAAAAACGTGACAGTCCTGTGTTCTGATACTGCATTGTTTTAGAAAGTGGAAAATATTATGTTAATCCCAGTTTTGTCCAAATTTGGTCCTACCCACTAGTTAGTTCTCCCCTATCACATAACATGATTCCACTGAGCTTTGCCACCATGCAGCTTTGCCACCATGACCACGCCATGGTTGGTAGCAGACACGATTAAGAATTATTTTGTAAAGTTTAGACGAGTGCTGATTATTGACTCATACATAGACAGTCACAAAATCCAACATGTACAACATTGTTATAGTGGCCATTCAGAATATTACTGTCCATTCGACAGTGGTTGCTTAAGTAGGCAGCATTTTTGGCACGTGTTTTTGCCTCCAAATTTCTAAATGTTTTTAGGTTAGTTTTGTTGGTTAGTTAGGACATTGTTAGGTCATTGGTTGGGTAGTTAATTAGATGAGTCGTTGGTTGGTGGGGTAGTTAATTGTTTTTTTTATTGGCTGGTAAGTTGGTTAGTGGGTTAAGTAGATGGTTGGTTGGTTCATTTTAATCAGTGCAATATGTAAATTATTGGACAAGAACAAATACATCACAGACATAGACATGAACTGTATCTGTGTGGTGAAATGGTGGTATTCTCTACTTGATATAGAAGTCACTTGTGTTTCTTTTTTTGAATATCCAGTACTTCGTAAAAGTCTTAGGCACATGCTAAGAAATGCTGTAGAGTAAAGATGCCTTCAAAAATGATCATAATAATTAAAAGTTTCTACATTAAAAATACTATAATGAGCAGTAAACAGTAATAAAAGAAACCGTGACAATATTTGCTGTGATGACCCTTTGCTTTAAAAAAAATTAGCCTTCTCTGGTACGATTTTTTATAAGGAAATGAGCTGTAAGGGTTACTGAGCATTTGCAGAAGCAGCCACAGTTCTTCTGGAGACTTTGACTGTCATACTTCCTTCTTATTTTTGCAGCAAAACCCAGCAGCCTTCATTATGTTTTTGTCTGAAAAGTGGTCTTTTACATAATATGCTGCTTTCTGTACTGACATACGAACGTTTTTCTGTAACATTTAATTCTGCAGGAGACTAATGTTTGGAAATTTAAAATGTTTTTTTGTACTGACTCGATAATGTAGAAGTCACAAAATAAAAATCTATAACAAAAAAAAAAAAAGGGCTGCCTAAGACTTTTGCACAGTGCTGTATTTCAATTAGAAGTAAAATTATAGCACTTTAAAATCCGCACTGCCAAAAGTGAAAAGGGAGAAAATTACAACACAGGAGCATCTTTTTAAAAACTGAATTGATTAGGCTTATGTCTGTTTTGCCATGGCGCGTAGTTATACAACGAGTTGATCAAAGTGTGAGGAAATTGCACACAACTAGCAAGGTTTTAGACATCTTTTAGCATACTGTCTGTAATTACTGCTGCATTTGTTAAACTGGCTCCTTTCCCAATGTGACCTTTGCACGAGGACAACCTCAGCAAGATTACAAAGTAAACTGAAAAGCATTTTGACTTGTTGTCATGAAATATACTTACGGTTTCTTAAAGATAAAGTGTTAAAGTATGCTACAGACAGAAAGACCCAATTTTGGCAAAACCAATTTTCTTCTTTTTTGAGACGTGTCCAGAATTGCCTCAGTGCTATCCAGTGTTATACATTTTATAAAGTCAGGTAGTAGGGTTGTGGCTTGCAGTGATACTGGTTATAGTTATCAACCGTGTTACTGCACATTATATGTAACTTGGAATAATGTATGCAGGCACTAAAATTGCAAAGCAGAGTGCTTGCTTTCTGAACACAGTGTTCTTTGGAAAACTTTTTCCTGTGGCTCATGTGCATTAGTATTTTCAGCAAAACATAAAGACAGATCACTGAGCTCTGGCGAGCACCAGCCAGCTGACAGAAAAACAGAGCAACTGACTGTAAAAAGATAAAACCTGGAGCCTGACCTTCTTTTTTCAATCCACTGAGTGAGTGTGTGTGCTTGGAGGTGGGTCTGATGTAATGCATCATCTGAAGGATACTCAACCCAAACACTTGTAGTGAATTGAATTGAAAATTGAAGTTTGAGAGAGAATCACACCAGACCCTGACCTTTCAAAGTATATAAGAAGTTTTAGTTTACTTCCTCACAACGTGACAATGTATAGTCTGTTTTAAAAGTTCCAAACCAAGAACTGTTAATATTTCATCCGATATTTCGACAAGATTTTACTCACTGGAACACATTTTTTATTTATACAACAGCTAGTTCTGGTCCGCTAATTTGATTGAACAACGGCGTTCCAAGTGTGCTGATGTTTAGTTTAATCGAACTGGTACATTCCACTGTTTGTATCACTCTGCTTGTCTCTGTACCTAAAATTCCAATTCTAGCCACAGTTCATTACATTGAAACCATTACTACATTTACTACGGGCTGTCATTCAGTCTGGCATTCTCATGTCAATGGCAACATGCAATGCTATATCCAGCTGCGGCTTCTTTGGGAACTATTTCCGTTGCCAGAGCAAAAATGAACCAAATATTTTGCTTTATTGTGTCAGTAAATGTCAGTTACTTGATATTAATTTCTTATTAATAGAACTGTTGTATAAAAGTAATACTCAGTATAACAGCACTCTTGCTCATGCAATATTTCCTAATTCGAAAAACATACCATCTTTCTATGCTTTGTCTGTAGAGAGGAATTGGAGAGGTTTGTGGAGAACGGGACACTGAGCCATTTGAAAGTGTGTTTCTCTCGAGCTGAGACGGACAGAAATGGTTCAGAACCCAAACCCAAATATGTCCAGCATACCCTACTCCTTCATGCCGAGCATGTTGCCCGCATTCTGCTCAAAGAAAACGGTTGTCTCTACGTTTGTGGGTGAGTTGGTCAAATTCTTATTGATTTGTGAATCCATGCTTAATACTAGGCATGTTCAGTTTTCATGTTGTCTAGTACAGGCATGTGTTATGTAAGGAATAAAACACTTGCGGGCTTGCCGTTATGGGAAAATAATCAACATGGGATGGTGTGAAGTCTCCCCATAAGGCTAAGTTACTGTTGATTTATTTTCCTGTAAACAGCACGTCCCAAAGTCTGTTATTCCTCTCGTTGCCAGTGATTGTAGTTTTTAATTTATTAACAAATGACACTTCATACTTTTTATTCATTTATTGTTGTGGAAAGTCCATGAAACAAGTTCACTTACGTTATAACAGCTATAATCATTCATTTCCTCACCAGCCCAGATGTTAATAAGACGTTAATAAGACGATGTTAAAAAAAAAACGAAACACAAAAAACACCACAGTTTGTCATGTTACTGAGAAACCAGAAAGCCCTTCTCCGGAAGACTTTCCATTGGCAGAAAATTTACTGACTGTTACAAAGTACTGACACTAGAGACTCCTTACATAATTGTTAAGTGTAAAACGCATAAAAACATTAATCAGCGTCAATGATTAAATATTTTTCTTTGTTAAATAACAACAGGTGGTTTATTATTAGTCTTATATTATGTAGATTGCAAGCCATACATGTCCCATACATGTCATAGAAATGATAACATATAGAATGAGCACATTAATATAAAGCTGTGATTTGCTCTGCAGGTGGCACTACTGTCAGAGCTGCTGTTGTAGAAAATGAATCAGCATCTTCTGACCAGTCCGAATTGAGCATACATTGTGGTGAAAATAATATAAATACAATATTCAACATGCACAATATTGTTAATGTAATAATAAATAAAAAACAATAGCAATATGTAATAATAGATAAAGGTAGAGAGTGCCTAAGTAGTCAGCATGTTTGGGGAGGGTTTGTGCTCCAGTGATGAAGTCTGTTCCAAAATGTCTTACTTGCCACATGTCCTACTTGTTTTGGACAGATTTGAAGGAACATTGTATGTATCGTCTTTGGAAAAAGTTCATGAAAGTTTGAAAAACATGTTGGACAGAACTCGCACTGATGCTTACTTAGGAACATATTATGGTGACATCGCAAGCCATGATTTAAAAGTTAAACCCAGATTGAAGTTTGTTTATTGTTTATTAATCAGGAAAGCCATAATGGGACTCTGTATAGCAGACATGTAAATAGATGGAATAATACACTGCAGTAAAATATACAGTATGGCACTTAAAACTTAAAATAAAAGCTCAAATAGAAGAGAAATAGATCAGAAAGTTATTGTTTTGCCATTGATATGTTGACATGTATGTTGATGGTATGCCTTTTTTTTCCCAGAGATGCTAAGAACATGGCAAAAGATGTGAATGATACTCTGATGGAGATCATAGGGAAGGAGCTTCAGGTGGATAAACTGGATTCTATGAAGACCATAGCGAAACTGCGAGAGGAGAAACGATACCTGCAGGATATCTGGAGCTAAAGAGAGAAATTCACAAGCTATGGTGGTTATATTAATTATATATACTTATGTAATTATGTAAGGATTTTAACTGCACTATCGCATCAACCACAATAGACCAGACATGTACCAATACTGAATTTTGTTACCATGGCAACTATCTAACACATTGGGATAGTTTACGATGTTGCCAGTTTGATATTGTGTATTAAAAATAGTATTAAAAAAAGACACACCTGATGCTGACTTCGTCTCAGGTGCACAGAATGCTTACCAAAAATGCTGTCTATTTAGGCAGCTTCTATCCAATTGGACACTGATGCTTGAAACGTCCACGGTAATATTGTATGATTTAAATACCTAATTATACTGTATACCAGACAGATCAGTCTGTGCCTTTTATGCATTTTAATCACTGACAGTGGCGTGTTCATATGGAATTTACAGGTCATAAAATGTAGCATATATGGATGTAATGCATCAGATATTCACGGATTTATTTCAGATGTGTAGAACAATCTTTAACAGCACAGACTGTGTGAATACCATCGGTTCCCACCTGTTTTTTTTTTTTTAAATCTACAATTTGTTTTAGACAAATGCATCGTTCAGATTCAGCTGTGGTTTCTTTTGCCACGTATGTCTATTTTAAAATGCCTCTCAATGCTGCAGTGACCTTTTTTTTATCCATTACAAGGTTCACTTTCTCACTTCTGATTGAATAAATACTTTACATGACTGAAGTGTCAGTCTTTTTTTTTGTTGCAGGGAATAAAGTCATGAAATAAGCCGGATTTTTGTGTATGATAACATCAGACCTGCCAATGTTCACACATTTTGTGTAGGAGCTCCATATTTATGTTGTTTATCACACAAAAATATGTACAAAAAACTACTCTTCTTTTTTTTCGCCCTCGTGAAAACGGCATGTTTTACGGTTGTGTAGGTGTCCTGAACTCTGTCAACCTACCAGCTTGGAAGCCCCGCCCCCTTCCCCCATTTCACATTAGTAATGTTTTAGCCGATATTCTCCTCTCGATTCAGTTGCTCTGATGCAGTGCCCTCGCATTCTGTTAACGTAAATGGACCACTTTTGTGTTCATTAATGTGGAAAAAAAACCTATCAGTGAATGTTTGAATTAGACAAGTATGTACTTCAAATCAGTTAACTATATTTATTATGGATGCACCAAAATTTTACCTACTGAAAATCTGGACCAAAAGCATATAGGTCAAATTTTTCACTTTGCAACTACTGTACTTTGAATGGTAATGATAATTATAGAGTAATGAAAATGCTGTGTTTCCTTTGCTCAGGCATTTTCCTTAGGTCAGGTGCATTCAAACAGTTTGGAGAGCAGCAGCAGGTCAACGGTGGAAAATATTGGCCATGTGGAAACGTTTCAAAGTTTCTATGAAGAACATTAGACCAGTCATTTGTAAAAGGACTATATCGAATACGTGTGCACATTTTACTTCTCTAGTTGAAATGTTCATTTTTGTTCTGGCCTTCCCTCAGATATAATTCGGGGTCCTCTTGACAGAACTGTTATTGCATGTGGAAGAGTCGAGGTGAGTGTGCTATAAACCCCTGATCCAGCATGGACACTTCAAAATAATGACTCGGTTCCACAGCTCAGCATGTCACAAGGCTAATGAGAGTTATTAATCATGGCTGAACCAGCAGCTCAACCCAAGGTTACAGAGTTGATGAACCCATGTCCGTCATGTCCAGTGAAGTATAATATCGTTATGAAGATGAATAAAGTTCTGCTGAATCCAGAGTTTGTGCTGCTGCAAAAGACTGATTTGATTAGTTTTTTTTTAACACGATAAAGCTGCAGTGTTACTTAGTTTTTCTACAGTTTCAGAAAGAATGCAGCACCTACAGAACCTTGTTCTGTAAACCAGTATAGTTTGCAAAATTATTTACAAATTTAAAAAAAAGCAAACATTGTGGTTGCATAAGTATTCACCCCCATTGCTGTGAACCCCCTAAATTAGTTCTGTTGCATCCAGTTGCCACATAGTCACATAATTATTTGAATGAAGTAGAACTGTGTGCAATTAAAGTGTCATATGATGTCATTCGAAATATGTTAGAGATCATACCTACACAAATAGTATTAGGAAGACCAAGGAGATATCAAAACAAGTCCCGGATAAACTTCTGGAAAAGTATCAGTCAGGGTTTGGTTATAAAAAAAAAATCCCAAACTTTGGACATGGTGTGGAGCTCCATTAAATCAATTATTAAAAACAGGAGATAATATGGCACACCTGTGACTATGCCTTCTGGAGGACATTCACCAAAAGTGACCGGAAAATGTGGTCATTAGTCAGAGAAGCAATCCAGAGGCCAAGGGTAATTCTGAAGGGGATGGAGAAATGCACAGCTTATGATGGAAGAAGCTTTTCACCAGACAACCATAATTCGGACACACCACAAAGCCGGGCTTTATGGAAGAGTGGTGAAAAGAGAAAGACAGCCATTAAAGTTTGCAGCCATACCAAGCCACAGTGAAACATGGCGGAATTAGCATCATGTTTTCAGGATGATTTTCACCAGCAGGGACTGGGAAATTGGTCAGGGATGGAATGATACTGTGTTGATGTTGTGTTGATGATATTGTGTAGCCATCTTTGTTGGCCATGGTGGCTACCCCCATGAAATTACAGTATTCAGCACTTTTTTGATTTTGTTAGCATTTACATTTACTTTTATGGCATTTGACAGATGCCCTTATCCAGAGCAAGGTACAGAAGTGCTTTGAAGTCTCTGTCAATAAATACACCCTGATACTGGTTCACTAGGTCATGGGCTAAGAGTACTATCAGTCTAGAAAACTCGCTTTTCTTTATATATGTTTATAGGTTTGGATGACAGTAATGAAAACCTGGATACAGTTTGAGGCAGATATTTACAGAAAAGATTTTCTTCAATTTTATGATGATGAGTAGTAAGACTAAAATTACATGCCTGTGTGTCATATTCTGTTTCATAGAGAACTCTAACACATTTAAAATTGGTTATTATATTTTCCGGATATGCCTAGAAGGGATTTCTACCAAATTTCATTCACGTAACCACTCTGATCTTCTCTCTATTTGAGCTGATGACAACAAATCATTGCCTATATTTTCAAGGCCAATTTTGTTGGTGTTGTGCCTCTAAGAGTCATGTTTATGTGCGCTATTTGCATCGCTGCCAAAAACAGAGCGTTCATTTCAGTTCAGGCCAACGCCGCTCACAGCTGCAAAGGCACCAGAATGAGTCTGCTAATGGATGCCCTGCATTAAGGATAAATTAAGTTCCAAATTACACTGTCTTAATTAAAAAGGTTCAAGGTGCTTTCAGAGCCATGGTGCAAGGACTCAAAAGGGTAATCTGAATAAATCAGAGGCTACAAGCTTGCAGTAGGGCGCTTGCTAGAATGATAGATTCTCCTGCACAAGATGGCTTAAATGAAGCAGAAAGATGTATGCAGAAAGTAATGAGTGTCATTAGATAAGACTCCTGGCTAGCCTGCTCCTTTGACTCTACCTCACTTTTAAAAACTGGACTCTCGTGACCAGTAACAGTAGCTTCTCTTTGTGAAAAATGATATGCCATCCAGTGATGATCACTGTGGGGTGGTACGGTGATAAAGTCATCAAGTTTGCCAAATGCTGAATACAGTCATTTTAAAAGGTCTCTTCATAACTTCAGTTGAACAGATTCACTCCTTTACAGGATTGATTACAGGCCTGATTTTCATTAATATCCTACAGCGGAATAGTTGATCTCAAAATATAGGCTATAAAAGCTTCACCAACAGTGTGTGAACGCTGAATGCCAGAGGCAATTGTGTGACATAAAAGTTATCTTAGAATTCTGAACAACTAATAGCCACTTAGAAAATAATGAGCATGAAAAATTTGACATGCTGTAGATACACTGGGTAAATAGAAAGTTGATGTTATATCTTGTATTCAGTAATTACAGTGCATTCAGGAAGTATTCAGACCCCTTCATTTTTTTCACATTTTGTTATGTTGCAGTCTTATGCTTAAATTACATTTTTTTTTTACATCAATCTACACTGCACACCCCATAATGACAAAGCAAAAACCAGATTTGTGATAACTTTGCAAATTTATTAAAAAGAAAAAAAACTGAAAAATCACACTGACATAAATATTCAGACCCTTTGACATGAAACTTGAAATTTAGCTAGACACGAGAAAGCATGAAAACATGAAATCTGAATTTTTTTTTGCAAATTCTAGAGGGGCTTTCATTTGTCTTGCACTGAGGAGAGGCTTCTGTCTGGCCACTCTGACATAATCTACAGATCAGTGGAGTGCTGCAGTGATGGTTGACCTTCTGCAAGTTTTTCCCATCTCCACACATGATCTCTGAAGCTCAACCAGAGTGACGATCGGGTTCTTGGTCGCTTCTCTTACCAAGGTCCTTCTCCCCCCGATTGCTCAGTTTGGCTGGGCGGCCAGCACTAGGAAGAGTTCTGGTTGTTCCAAACTTCTTTCATTTAAGAATTATGGGGACCGCTGTGCTCTTGGGAACCTTCAATGCAACAGTGTTTTTTCTGTAGCCTTCCCCACATCTGTGCCTCGACACAATCCTGGCTCTGCAGGCAGTTCCTTTGACCTCATGGCTTGGCTTATGCTCTGATATGCAGTTTTAGCTGTTAGAACTTATATAGACAGGTGTGTGTCTTTACAAATCATGTCCAGTCAATTAAATTTGCAACAGGTGGGCTCCAATCAAAGTGTAGAAACATTTCAAAGATGATCCAGAGAAATGGGAAGCACCTGAGCTAAATTTCAGGTGTCATAGCAAAGGGTCCGAATACTTATCAGCGTGATTTTTAAGTTTTTTCTAGTTTCTGAATGCACTGAAGCTACCCAGCAAATTAGCAGTTGGCCCATCAGAAAGCACCCTGTCCAAAAAACTCGACACAGCCAATGGAAATTCATTCCACCACCTAGGTGCCAGGACAGGGAAGAGTCTTGATGCATATCTTCCTTGTAAACTGAGAGATTTTGGGTCCAATTGAGCAGTTCTAAAGATTCAGAAGGAGCATAATGCAGATTGAGGTGTGATAAGTGCTTTAAGGTAGGATGGCGCTGGCCCATTTTTTGGCTTTGTAGGCAAGCATCAATGTTTTAAATCTGATGGGCAGCTACAGGAAGCCGGTGGAGGAAGCTTAGTGGAGGGGTGGTGTGGGAGAGTGGGTGTGTGCAGGCTGGAAACAAATCTTGTAGCTGCATTTTGAATCAGTTGCAGAAGTCGGATGGGGTGCTGAGCAGACCTGCCGGGAGCGAGTTCCAGTAATCCAGTCTCGAAATGACAACGGACTGAACAAGCACCAGAGTGACCTCTGTGGATAGAAAGGGCTGAATCCTCCTAATATTATAGAGGAGGAACCTGCAAGAGTGAGTCAATTTAGTGATGTGAGGCGAGAAATACAGTTTGTTCATAGTTACCACAAGGTTTCTATCTGCAGAACATCTGCTCACTGGATGTTTTTTTTTGTTTTTCACATCATTCTGTTTAAAATCTAGAGACTGCTGTATGTGAAAATTCCAGGAAATCAGAAAATGTCTGGCACCAGCAACCGTGCCTTGGTCATAATCACTGGAATCACATTTTCTAATGTTTGATGAGAACATTAACTCAAACTCTGGACCTGTATCCGCATGATTTTATGCATTGTGCTGCAGCCAGATGATATAGTGGATAAAGGCATGAATGAGCAGTGTGCATGTATTCCAAATAAAATGGCTGGTAAGTGAATATTGAAAATAATTAATAACATTAAAAAATAATTAAAATAAATCATCATTATGATTTATGGGCGCTAGTTAAACACATTTTGTATATTTTTTAATTCTATGCTTTAAAAAACCCTCAAACCTCTTACCTAAATGCCACTAAAATGTAGCCATTGTCAAAGCTATTAATATAAAGGGTGAGACTTAATACAGCTGCCATACAGCTGCTTAGTTAGTTATGAGGTAACTAACATTAAAGGTAAAGTAAAAGTTTGTTAGTGAAAGTTTGTTAGAACTTGACATTATTGATCTGTGGGGCTGCAGTTACAGTAAGAATTACTGAAAAGTATGTTTGGTGTAAGACTTTCATTATTTGAGACATTAGACATTACATAATGTTAGAAAACATTAATGTAAAACACGTAGGTAGTCCAAAACCCAGCTGTTAGATGGGCAGTGAATCAGCACAAACTTCACGAGGGTCCTAATGCATAATGTGTAGGAGGCACTTGTCAAACATATTGCCTAATGAGGAATGGTTCTTTATTTTTCAAAAGAACTAAAGTATACTCTAAGCATTCTAGCAAAGCCCAGCTCAATTATTCTGACTTCGAGGACAAACAGTCTCGGGTGTGCCCAAGTGCTCCTAATTACTAAAAAGCCTTCGGTATGGAACTAATTGATTTTCCATTTAATGAGAACTGAGGTAATGGTGCTGCAGAAAGTTTGCTTGCTTTAAATATCTACTAAATATCTAGCACAGATGAGTTTTTGCAGGTACTGTAGTGCTTTAGGTTTTGAACAGCATGAAGATGGCCACTACAAACCTGACATCAGCAAACTGTCAGACTGTCTCATCAATCTCCATCATCTCTGCACCATTTTAGGAGACACAAAGTGTAGATACAGCCAGTAAAGTAAGCTTCATATAACATGAGTTTTAGAAGGTCACACTGTGGGATAGCAATGCATGCACAGCTTTCACACTCTCAAACCATCACCACACTATGCTTGAATTAATCCTATTTTCTAATGTATTTATTAATTATTATGTGGTTAAACTAATATTCAGTTTAAGCACATACACTGATCAGCTATAACATTAAAACCACCTGCCTACTATTGTGTAGGTCCCTCTTGTGCCAGCAAAACAGCTCTGACTCATCAAGGCATGGTCTCTACAAGACCTCTGACGGTGTGCTGTGGTATCTGGCACCAAGATGTTAGCAGCAGATCCTTTAAGTCCTGTAAGTTGCGAGGTGGGGCCTCCATGGATCAGACTTGTTTGTCCAGCAGACCAATCCGATCGAGCATTTGTGGGAATTTGGAGGCCAAGTCAACACGGAAAACACTTTGTCATGTTCCTCAAACCATTCCTGAACAATTTTTACAGTGCGGCGGAGTGCATTATCTTGCTGAAAGAGGCCACTGCCATTAGGAAATACCATTGTTATGAAGGGGTGTACTTGGTCTGCAACAATGTTTAGTGTCAAAGTAATATCCACCTGAATGCTAGGACCCAATGTTTCCCAATAGAACTTTGCCCAGAGCATCACACTGCCTCCGCCGGCTTGTCTTCCTCCCTTAGTGAATCCTGGTGCCATCTATTCCCCAGGTAAGCGACACACACGCACCCGGCAGTCCACAAGATGTAAAAGAAAATGTGATTCATCAGACCAGTCCACCTTCTTCCATTGCTCCATGGTCCAGTTCTGATGCTCACGTGTCTGTTGTAGGTGCTTTCGGCAGTGGACAGAGTCAGCATGGGCACTCTGACCGGTCTGTGTATACTCAGCCCCATACGCAACAAGCTGCAATGCGTTGTGTGTTCTAACACCTTTCTATCATAGCCAGCATTAACTTTTTCAGCAATTTGTGCTACACAGTAGCTCTTCTGTGGGATCGGACCAGATGGGCTAGCCTTCGATCCCCACACACGTCACTGAGCCTTGGGTGCCCATGACCCTGTTGCTGGTTCACTGGTTGTCCTTCCTTGGACCACTTTTAGTAGGTACTAACCCCTGCATATTGGGAACACCCCAAAAGACCTGCCATTTTGGAGATGCTCTGACCCAGTCATTTAGCCATCACAATTTGGCCCTTGTCAAAGTCACCCAGATGCTTATGATTGCCCATTTTTCCTGCTTCCAACACATCAACTTCAACTCGCCAACTTGCCAACTTGAAGACTGTTCACTTGCTGCCTAATCTATCCCACCCCTTGACAGTTGCTTTTGTAACGAGATAATCAATGTGATTCACTTCACCTTTTAGTGATTATAATGTTATGGCTGATCAGTCCAATTACAGCAATGGCAAGCTGCCACCAAAGTGGCCCTATTTAAGTTATTTTTTAATTGAATTGAAAATATGGGTCAAAAAAGGCTAAATACATCCCATGCTTGTGCACCATGTGAATTTTGGGTCAGAAATAGTCAGAGCTGTAAGCTTCTTATTTGTCAGGCGGTGTGTGGTAGGAGCATAAAATGAATAAAAACATAAACAAAACCCATTTCACACATCTCATTTAATTGTTATACATCAAAGAGGGAAAGATAGCACATGGGTTCATTATATTTACACATTACACACACTGCACTCACCCTGTCTAATGAGAGGACTGAGCTTGTGCGTCAGAAGTGTAGTGAAAAGTGTACACCTCATCTTGTCTGTTATATCCAACATAGATTTCTACTTTGATTTGAAGCACACAAGGATACTGAACCCTGCGTCCCATAAATAATTAGCAAATGGTACCAACAGTAGCATTTTTGGGTTCACATACTGCATTTCACAAAATTAACATTTGTATATACATATATATGTATATGTTGTATATGATTACAACGTTTGTTAATCCATTGAGATTTTCACTTTTACACTCGCAGTTAGACCTTTTATGAAGTTTGGATTTTAACCAATTCCAGGGCTGTTACAGTAGGCCACAGATTGAAATATCGTCCATGTGCTATTTATTTTACTGGCATATGCTGCAAAAAATGAATGATGTTTCTAGCTGGAAAACTATGAATGTGCTGTGCAGAAATGCTTATTTTTATTTTTTATACAACAGTTAGTTCCGGTCCACTAATTTGACTGGTCGAGCGGCGTTCCAAGAGTGAGACATATCACTGTGTGTATCAATCTGCTCTTCCGTGTTTGCTACATAAAATTATGCTTCCTAGCTCAAAATAGTTACTACAATAGTGTTATCGATATGATCAGCGGACATGGCAAATGATACTTTTCAGGAATATAATTTGTGGCTTAAAATATGAAAGCTCATCAGTTGAAGATGAAAAGGAAGAAGGGATGCCATTTTTCCCAGAAGCACCTTTAACAGGCATATATAAATCAATGTGAGCTAGCTAGCAAGCTAGCCAATGTGCTATAAAATGAGTATGGCTTCTTTGGGCTTCTATTTCCACTACTGGAGCAAAAATAAACAGAACATTTTATGTCCGAAATGTTATTTACTCAATATTAATTTCGTGTGGTTATACAGAAGATCGGCATGGCTGTGATTCATTGCAGGCACGAGCTCGCAGGGCAATTGGTAGATATTCAGTATAACCGCACTCTTGCTCGTGCAATATTGCTTAAAACTAGTTGCTCTGCCAGTGTCTGGTGTAAAGGCCACTTTGATTAACATCTGCTGCAGTCTGATGTGAAATGGGTTACAGGTTTTGAGCTAATGACCAGAAGGTTGCAAGTCCTAGGTCTGCCAGAGGTTGTTCAGCAATTTAACAAGGCACTTAACCCTCAACTATTCACCTGTATGCTTGTACTGTTTTCTGTCACCTATAAGTAATTTAGGCTAAACACATCCAAATGAACAAGTGTAAATATATAAATATGCCTCCGGGGGATAGCAATAAATGAATATGTAAATTGACACATACTATAATTATGTAGCAACACCACAACCACACCTGCTAGGAAATGTCACACAATTTATTTTCACTAAACTTTTACTTTTTACATTTCGCTAAGCTTTTACATAGTATCATTGGCTAGCTCACCAACACTTAGCTAATGATAGCTAGCTAACCAATATTAACTGCTTGCTAAGTTAGTTAACGTTATCCTGGAAACTCCTGTTACTGTAGGTAACAGTTCATTGTACATAATGTAAGTAATTATGTGATTACAGCATTTAAAAAAAAA
This sequence comes from Pangasius djambal, assembly GCA_022985145.1. Classification (NCBI taxonomy): domain Eukaryota; kingdom Metazoa; phylum Chordata; class Actinopteri; order Siluriformes; family Pangasiidae; genus Pangasius; species Pangasius djambal. The sequence continues at coordinate 12,788,471 of CM040996.1, forward strand.
AAGATAGGTAATTTATCTACAGCAAATATTCTGTGTTCATACGTCATCTTTCACACATTTGCTCAGACTTCATCATGAGTTTTCAGTCTAGTCTGAGAATGTTACAGAGGTGAGATCTATCCGCATGGCAAAGTCAAGATAAACTAAACAATCAGCTCTATAAGTCTATCAAGTCTATAAGGATCTCATAGAATTAAAATTGTAATTCAGCTCTACACAGCTCTCAGAATACAGTGTTTTTTTTTAATTTTTTATAACAAGCATTATTTACTACCAAGTTCACTTTTTCCAAATTCTTCACACATCTCTCTGCAGTTTGAAACATCAGTTTATTTCATATCCAAAATTCACTGAAACTATCAAAATGCAATAAACATGTTTCAGAAGAGACACATTTATCAAAACACCAGTGCTACTTTTTTCCACAGAATGGGCCTAATTTATAAATCTTTCAGTAAAGTTGTGTGTAAATGCTTTTGTAGGCCAATCAAACAAAAATTCCTGCCACATGTACAAAAGTTTCTGTAATGCTGATTTTCTTGGTACTCATGAGCATTCATTGATAAACACCAATCATCTGTAAATTATCATACTTATACATGGCAGATGATGATTTGCCATTAGTGATGGCCACAAAACTCCATAAAAGGCAATGCTCATAGAAATCTGAAAAAAGGTGAAATGACAATTAAACAGTAAAAGAGCGTCTCCTATGTGTGACGTGCCCTGAATGTTCTAGTAATGCAGCTCAACCACTGCAGCAATTTGGCTATAGACACAATAACTCTTCCCCCCTTGATATGGTGGCATTTATTATGTCCTAATTAGATGGATAGTCTTATTTGTCTTAATTTCTGGATTTGTTTGTTTCTGGATTGCTTTCTTTAATCTTTAATATGTGTATATAATAAATATACACTATAATATAAAATTAACACAATATAAAAATCATTGTCTGTGTAATTGTAACAAATAAGCTATTTAAACCTTACATTGTAATCTGTAAATAAAAGTAAATTACAGTAAATTACAGTAACTCATGCCAATTATATAATTTGAATATCAACTGAGGTTCACATTAGTGAATAAATTTACATAGTCACAGACTGGATTTTCATGAGTACCAAATTTCTTTTGTAAAGGCTCCTGTGAAAAACTTCAGAAAATATTCATTTGTATCCAGCTTGGTGAGGCCTGTTGACCCTAGCACAATGACCATATATACAGATAACATAATCATGCATGCAAATGTCATATGCAAAGGCCTATTTTCTTACCACTCAAAAGTATGAAATTTGATGTACTGATTTAAATTTGACTGTACTTATTAATTATAATAAGAACAATAATTCATATCCATTTAGGTTCGACCTTGAATGTAATCAGTTTTGAAACAAAGTATGTAAGCATTTGACACTTGAGCTATAGAATTGGTAAAATTCAAGTTGGAAACATCTGCATGTCTGCTGAATGCATTTTGGGACAAAGCAATGTAAAACGTATTTACAGTTCAGTTCACATGCATGCTGAAAAAAAGCATGTTAGCAATTGTAAAATAAAACTGTAATCAACCTCACATATCTTCTCTCTTGTTTTTTTCTCTTGACTTACAGAAGAGCTTTGTAGTCTCCATCAAAAACATAGTCTCATGCTAGTACAAGTAGGTCAGGGTCTAAGAATGCTGTCAAGCTAAAACCATGTTAGAGATGAGTTAGTACAGAAAAGACCCACACAAATAAAGGGATTTTTAAATCAAATTAGTTCTTATGTGAGTGCTTGGTGAAGTAGAAAAGAACAACTAATGTTTTTCCAATCTTCAACTGACCAGTTTTGGTGAGTCTGTGCCCACTGTAGCCTCAGATTCCTGTTCATGGCTGACAGGAGTGGAACCCGATGTGGTCTTCTGCTGATGTAGCCCATCTGCCTCAAGGTTCATTGTGTTGTGCATTCCTGAATGCTTTTCTGCTCACCATGGGTGTAAAGGGTGGTTACCTGTCTGGCCAACCTCCTCTGAGCTCTCTCATCAACAAAGTGTTTCTGCCTGCAGAACTGCTACTCACTAGATGTTTTTCATTTTTTAACGCCATTCTCTGTAAACTCTTGTGCGTGGAAATCCCAGGAGATTGGCAGTTTCAACAGGTTTTTGTATTAAAATAAGTGCATATTGTATGGCCTGTTTGTTTTCTGTGTTATAGCTACCCATTGGATGATTTACTGCTGCCCTTTTTGTCTTTAAAGCTAGAATAACTGTTATGTTTTAACTGTAGGTCAATGTAGTTTCAATTTGTTTTAAATTCTTTTACGTAGCTAATTATTGTACAATTGATATCTATTTGGTTTTGGACTTGACAGCAATCAGAGTCTGAAACATTTGCAAAGTGAACTGTAAAAACACATGGTTTTACTGGTGGTAGGAATCGAATATAAAATGTATGCAAAGATTTTACTGCATTTTGTGCCAAAGCAATGAAACTTATACAAAGTTTTAAAAGCAATAAAAAAAGAATATTATTATTTTCAGAATACTAAAAAAGTGTTCTTTTTCTTTTTGCAATTGTTAAAAAGACTATAAATACTAACAGTGTTTAAGATGAAATAAAAATTAGCATAAGGACAGAATGTGTTCTGGAATTAGCACTTTCCATGTCCAAAGCATATTTATGCAAGCATAAATACTGAGACAGTTTTTTTTTTAAAAGAAGCTACATTTGTTTTGCATTAGGTCATTATTATTCACTATTTTATAACATAGGCCAAAGAATTTAAACATAACATTTTTTTCTGCTGCTCTTTAAAGCCCAAACTATAATGAACTGAACTGAAATGCAGCCTCAGCGAACGCTGCTGTCATTGTCTTAGTCCTCATTAGCCAGAGGCAAAACAGCACGCAAATTGTTTAGCGTTTAAATATCCTCAATGATGCATGTGAATTGGCCCGGATTTATGATCTCCTGCTCTCTGACAACCATAATGGCTTATGCAAATGAATGATTAATTGGATTTAGGGGAGAGCCTTGGTAAATGAGCTGAGTAAAGAAGAACGTGTGAATAAATGAAGAATGATAAATATAGAATTGTGATGTTCATGTTTTTTGGACACCTGCTCATCAAAGAACAACATTATTCTACACACTGACATCAGTCCTGAAGCATGGTGATAAATAGCATTGATTGATATACTGAACCATTTGTTTTATGTATAGACATTGACAATTACATTGACAACTGACAATTACAGAACCCTTTATATAGAAAGGTCTTTTTAAAATACAGGGATGTGATAAGTGTATCTGTCATTCACCCTAGCATCAGCCTAAGAAAACAGTATGGAGTGTGAGATCATTTTCTACTTTCCATGTTTAATTTACAGTATAGTAATATCTCGGAGACTGTCTAGAAAACTCTGCACAAACATTTCAGTTGTTGGGATGCTCATAACTAACTACGAGGACACTGAGGTCTGGACCTCTTGGAAGGTTGGAAGGTTTTGGTTATGTTTTTCCTCCCACATAGCATCTCCAGGTATCAAATTTAATATGGCAACATCTTGAGCAGCTGAAGAAGGCATTTTACTTTGGTGCACTTAAGGTTAAGGCTTAGCTTTCAAAGGATGCTACACTACAAGACTTTAACTTGTTGTTGAGAGATATGCAACAAATCTCACATAGCTATGATATAAATGTTTATGTAAAAACATATGCTATAAATGTGAGTGTTTAAGAGAGCAATTGGCAGTTTGTAAAATGCAAAATACTTGCAACATTGCTAGCAAAATCAGCTTGTTTGTTGCAGTAACGTTAGCTGATGTACCCTGTGTTAGCAGCGAGGTACATGGGATTTTTAATGTACTCTTTTTTCAGTGAGGAAAAGCAGAATTAGCACATACACCGAAAAAAAGATAATAAGAAACTAACTCAATAATATTAAGCCATCTAACTTGAATCAGTGCAGTTAATGGAAGAAGGGAAGTATAACACAATGGAGATTAGAAATGAGCAGTTAATATAGCATACTGTTCGGCTTGGTGGTATATTAAATATGAAGTGGGAAGACATTCTTGAAACATTCAAGGCTTGTTGTACTTTACACTCTTTACTTAACCCTACAAATAATGTCCTTTTAACCTTCGAGGAGGTTCAGATGATGTCCTGAGGACATCTTTCAGCTAGCAGGGTTAACAAAATAATGCGGAAAGGTGTTAGTTTCTTGTCCAGACTTGTTTAGCCTACTGTCCATGGCAGTAGCAATCTGCCCTGTAGTTTATTGAGTCCCATTTAGCAGTCTTTGATATTGACAGATATTGACCATATTAACTGCTTTGTACAAAAGGTCAGATTTTCCTCATGCCTAATCTCTTCTATCGAAGCATGTGTTTAGAAGACACTCTGATGGATTTGATCTCTCTTTAGAATTTTTGGATGGAGTCTCCAGTGTCAACACTTTATAACAGTCAGAGGTGTTAAGCTGTAACTTTAGGTTTTCTGACATGGGAAAGTCTACAGGGTAGAGGACTGCATTACATTGTTGACTGATATTTTCATATATGCTCACAGTGTGTTTTATACTTTACTTAGAGTAGGAATTGAATTGAATTTTATTGTTGTACATATTATAGGATATAAAAAAAAGAAATAAAAGGATTATAAAGCAAAAGAATAGAAAATACTTTAGTTTACTTTTTTCTTGATTGATTAAAAAGCACTCAAAACCAAAAGCCGTGGCAATATTAAAAAACTATAGACAGGTGATCGGCATATGGACATAAATTATAGAATGATAAATAAGCAAGAGTCAAACCAAAGAAGCAAATTGGTAATGAACAAGGCTTACTCAGACTTCACAAGGTGTTTTTGAATGTCCATGCTATTTAAAGGGAATTGTCTGATTGCCACTAATCTTGTTACTGGTAATCATGTGCCAAGGTTGCCAACTGTGCATCATGGAAATTAAAGTCTGCAGTGTTCTAGTTGCAGATATGAGTGTCACACTGTTATGGTTTGGTACACTTATAAGAATGTGAAGGCTTAACTAAGACTGAACTACAACTGTATTTTTATGTAATGAGACAGTGTGTGGATATTGTTAAGGATACTGGGGATAATTGGGAAACAGAATTTGCCTCTTTCTATTGAGGATCTACTGTATTTGCTTGTGGTCGAACATTTTTGCATCAATTTATGCAAGTTTAGGACCAAAAAACACATCATATATCTTCTAGGCCAGAAAACAAGGTCTATAGAGACACATTTTTTGAATAACACACACTCTATATGCAGTTAGTGCCCTTGATTATTTGGAAAAGGGGTAATAAGGAAGCAAGAAAAACAGCGGTGTCCATAGAGACACTTTATTAAGGTCTGGTTTGGAGATAGAACAGACTAATGAGAGTAAGTTAATTAGTTGTTGCCATTGGTGAAGAAATAGGTCACATGTTTACATGTTAGTGAATGCTAGCATGAAAGGAGATTTTAAAAAATCCCTTTCGTATGAAGCCTCTTTCAGAAATATGCATATTATATATAGGAGGCGTCAAAAGCAAAGTACACATTTTGACTGTATACAGTGAACCTGATCTTATGCTAAATTCTAACCATTCCTATTTGCAAACCATGATGGCTTGAGTGAAGTAGATTTTTCCTTGCTTGCTATTTACCATTTTACAAAAAATACAAAAACAATTTAATCACACAGAACCAATAGCCTTAAATAAGACAGGAAAACAGTCATTTCCACCATTCCAGGAGTTTCAGGAGGGTGTGGAATTGCATAATAACATTATCAACTGTGCAGTCTAGAACTTCTTTCTGGTAGCATATATATACACCCAGAGTTTTCAATAGTTTGCTGCTTTTAGTTCCTGTGGGATATAAATGACTCTAGAATACAGTATGTTTTTTCCATATTGCTTAGTATAAGGTTTTCTGTCAATAGCCCAAGGTTAAATGCCCTGTCAGTGTATATGCGTATGAAGTCTGTGGTGAAGAAGTGTGGAATTGCTTAAATAGCTCAAGGTTCAAAAACCACTTCTAGAAATTATAAGCAATGACTGCTCTGGGCAGCCAATGATAGAGCTCGGACCAGTAATTTCTTCCAGTATCTAATGTACAGCCTCTGATTGGTGACTGTTCACTCTGAATAAGATGGATAGTCCAATCTAGAAGTATTCATAACTTTGTGCAAGGACACTCTTATCATGAGGCATGAGGTCAAATTAAATAATCAGAGGCCATTCAAATGGATCCCTACTACAGTGAAAAAGGGGATATCTCTTTTTATAACACCACAGAACTATCAAGAATTCATAAACTATTTCACATTGAAGCCTGGGAAAAGGACAAATGTCACAATAAACGCATTGAGCGCTTCTTCTTTTTTTTTTTTTTTTAGAGACGATGTGAATTTTCATTCGGTACACTTTTCCCTCATGGAGACAATGACCTAAATTCACAGGAGTGAACTTTGCATTCAAACGCCTCCCTCTGCCTGCAGGTTAATACATTCAACGTGGAAAAAAGGCTTTTATAGTGTCTCTGTCTAAGTTTCAAAAGACATTATATTTAAAATATTCCTCATATAAATGACTGTACACAACTTTCCTCAACGCTGAACTCACAGTTGCTCTTATTATCATTCATGAAATGCAAGCCATCATAGAAAAACTGGGGGTTGTCAGTATATCATTACTAGTACAGAGAGAGAGAGAGATAGAGAGAGAGAGAGAGGGGTGGACAAAAAATACACAAAATTCCTAACATCTTTCCAATAAACCTAATATGCAACCTAGAAAATAATGATGAGGGGGGAAAAAAGCATTATTGGCATTATGTGAAGTTTGGTATCTATGCTAAGAGACGATGTATTAATTAATGAACTAATTGATTAATTCATCTTCATAATATTGTGTTAAATTTTTGGGGGTTTAGCACATGTATTAAATTATTATCCAGTCACATTGTGACTTTTATTGGCAAGCCATTAACTTGCCTTCACATATTAATTTAGAATCATTTTTGATATTTTGCATGAGTCAGATGAGTTAGATGTGTGATATGTGTGTGTGTGTGTCTTTGAGTAACTTTGATCCAGTAACATTAACCTTTTGTGTACATGGAGACTATATCAAAACAGAATCCCACAAGTTGATGTTAACCTGAGCTAGCTAAAGCCCTACACAATTTTTGGCATCCTTCATAAAAAAAGAGGAAATATTGTATATAATTAACACACAATAATTCAAATTTTCCACTTAGTCAATAGGAAACTTTTATCTTTATCCTTGTTCAAACTAGAAATATTTTAAATACAATTTTAAATAAATGCAAACAAATTGTCATTCTTGAAAAACTTATTTTACATTTGCTCTTGAACTGTTTCCCAAAAATATAACTAAATAACTAAATAAAAAAAATAAAATGAAATGGATGCTACCTAAAAATAGGTACATAAACAGTTAAAAATATTATTGAGCACAATTAGGACTCAATAAATAAAAGTCATTACAATGGCAAAATGTGGCGGTGACTCAGCGATTGGTAGTTCAGGGTTTATTGTGATGGTTGATCAATTTATCATGCATAGTTTAGCCCAAAACCTGTTGCCTCTGCCAGGAGGTTCAGACGTGGTCAAGGCAAACATATGTCCAAATCAACACAGAAATTATTAAAGACAATCTCAATGACAATCTCAGTCTCTGGATTCAAACCCTGGATTGAAGAGGGAAGTCCACATGCACAAACCTAAGAATATAAAGGAGCTTAAAATATTCTGCATGGACTGAGTTCCTCTTCTGATTTCATCTTTAGGACTTACAGAAAGAGACTGTTTTTCTCTCTAGGGCAGGTGTGACGAAATATTAATTGTAAGGATTATTTTGAATTTTTTAAATTGGAAATATAGCTTTTATATAAATATAAAAAAATATAACTTTTTTTATAGCACAGAATTTTTTTTGCATTTAAAAAAAAAAACTCTATATATCTGAGCTAAAAAATCATGGAATGCATGTATTATGTTTCTGATCATTTTCCTGAAGTGTGCAAGTAATTCAGGAGTGAACATAGATATGAAAGCTCACAAACTTCACTGGTAGCTCCAGTCGAACAGCTGCCAAATGCCAACTCAATACCTGATATCAACTCCAGACCTTTTATCTGCTTCATTTGTCTTGAAGTAACGAGGGAATGGACTGCACCTGAGCAATTAACTTCTAGTCAGTGAATTGTCCAAATACCTTTGAGCCCCTGAAAATGGAGGTACTTTGCTTAAAATGGCTGTAATTCCTAAATGGTAAAAGCCATATTTCTGTGGAACCTCTTAAAATAAAGCTGAAAGTCTACACTTCAATCACATCTTGATTGTTTTATTTCGAGTCCATTGTGGTGGTGTATAAAGGCAAAATCACAAAGACTCTGCCATTGTCCAAATACTTCTGGACCTGACTGTATATAAACACCATTTTCACAGGCTCAAAAGTAATCGGACAGTTGACTGATAAGCAGTTTCACAGCCAGTTTTGGCCTGTTTCCTCTTTACTTCATGACAAATTAAGGAAATAAAATGTCTGGAGTTGATCCCAAGCAATGAATTTGCATTTGATAGCTGTTCATGTGAACTCTCAATATGCAGTTCAAAGAAGTGTCGAATCAAGTGAAGGAGGCCATCATTAGACTGAAAAAACAAAACAGACCTATCAGAGAGATAGCAGAAACTTTAGGAGTGGCCAAATCAAGAATTTGATACATTCTTATAAAGAAGGAATGCACTGGTAGGAATGCTCTGACCCCAGCTTCCCATGTGACAAATAAAGTCTTCTACTCAATGCATTTTGTTAATATGATCTTTCATACGATATATTTTTGCCCTTATTTAGGGCTGCCCGTTGTATTTACATATCTTTAGTAGAATCAGGAAGAGTAATGAAGCTCTCAATGATCATTACTCTTTAATATCACGTTTCCACATACGTCAGAAGAGGTCAAGGACATGGTCATGATATTCACTTCCAATTCTGGCTCATGGAGAAGGCAACCAAAATTAGATGCTGTATATGGTAATCTACTTAAGTTATTTTGATAATGTAATTAAGACATCTTGTTCTCTCACAGCAGGGTGAGATTGATTAGATTATGAAAGTAAATTATAAAGACATTGAGGCCTAGAGGTGCTATGAGTACTGACAAATTGAAGACTGCAATGTTTTCAAAGCTTATGGTATAAAACTGATTATTATACAAAAGGGCTTTAGAATGCTCTTCTGAATAAGAATTGCATAACAATTTTAGTACATAATTTAGCAGGAACATCTGACTGCTCATCATGAACTGCTCAGAGAAGGTGAAATCATTTTAAACAAATTGTTAATACCTTGCAAAATCTACATGTAAATTGAGGTCACTGATGCAAACAGAAGTGATCATCAATCTTTTTCAATCAATGCTTTTTTTTCCTGAGCTCCACTCTTATGATATGGATGATTTCATTAATTTATGAGTGTGGATCAATATGTTTCAAGACGGAACATATTAACTTACACTGCCTTTCTACAACTTCATACTGGTAGAAATGCTCATTATCTATGAATTATTCCCTGAGTTCAGATGTCTACACTTATTTCTATCTCTCTTTCCCTTACGGTCGGTGTCTCTGCAAGTCATTGTAGTTGCAAAACTGGGACACGACAAACTCTTCCTAAAACACCTTGTTACTGCAGATACATGTTTGAAAGGGCCCCCTCTAAGATGTCTGCTAAGGCCAAGATTTATTAAAGCAAGACATTCACCACAACAGCCACCCAGGAGAATGACAAAACACAGTCACCTTCACTCAATAAGCAATTTTAAATCTGTGTACTGAAAAAATGGAATTATTACTTACTTCAGTGCTTAGCCTGTCTTTCCATACATCCCTTAACCATTTTCTGCAATCACATCTCATTAATGATGGAAAAACATCATGTTATTGTATATAGGAAATCCAGTACTGTGAATACATAGGTTGTAGAGGGTGCTTAACAGTGAGGAAAAATCCTAATTATTCAGAAACAGCAGCTAGGACCATATGGTGCTTTTCCATGACTTCTAATCCTGTGCTGTTGAAATCAGTTGTACAAATCAGTGTGATTATCTCACACCTCCTTTGCCTCTGGTCTTAATTTGCAAGGGATATTTAGTTCAAGCAAAACATTATCACACATCGATATTCATACTTTGTGTGAGATTTCAACTTACTGCACTTCAGTGAGTCTGCAATTACGCATTAACAACTCCAGCCTGTGGGACGTTTCCTCCTACACTGTGTTCTACATAATGATGCAATTCAACGAAAACATTTTGATTAAAAATGGATCTTTCTAATCGTGATATTATGTTTTTTGTGCTCATAAATTTTGGAGCACGCCATTTTTCATGCCAGACTTTGTCTTTTATGAGCTTTAAAATACAGCTAAATAGTTTCTAACTGTTATATTAATAAGCTGTTCTAACACTTTAATTTAAAAAGCTGTTCTAAAATGTAACTTTTGTTCTATAGCTTTAATAAATGTAAAAATATTTTTGGTTTTATATTTAATTGGCCTTGCTATTTATTTATTTATTTATTTATTTATTTATTTATTTATTTATTAGGCATACACTCATGCTCTTTAAGCTTCAATTAAAAAAAAAAGTTAGCATTATTATTGGAGAAGTCAGGGTTTATTGAAGTCAACATTTCAGTGGCTTGGAATTCCTGTAATCCACTGATTATTTTGTTACAGATACTTAAACAGACATTAATTGTTGAGCAGTGGGGCTCTGCACCGCGACTGCATTGATCTCGCTTAGACAGACCACACCACACACTGTAAATCCAGGTCAGTCAGTTATGTAAATCTGTAAATCCAATCACTCAATCATATGACAGCAGCACATAGAATTATGTAGATGCTTGTCAAGAGCTTCAGTTAATGTTCACATCAAACATCTCAGTGATTTGACTGTGGCATGGTTGTTGGTGATAGATGGTGTGCTTTGAGTAATTCAAAAACTGCTCTCTTGGGTTTGTCACAAACAACAGTTTACACAGAATGCTGCAAAAACAAAAAACCTCCGGTGAGCATCAGTTCTGTGGCTGGAAATGCCTTGTTGATGAGAGAGGTCAGAGGGGAATGGCCAGACTGGTTCAAGCTGAAAGGAAAGCTACGGTAACTCAAATAACCACCCATTACAACTGCAGTGAGTAGGAAAGTAGAAAATCCGTGAGGTGGATGAGCTACAACAGCAGAAGACCACATAGGGTCCCACTCCTGTCAGCCAAAACAGGAATCTTGAGGCTACAATGAGCACAGTTGAAAATTGGATTGAAAATGCCACCCGGTCTGAATCCATGAACCCAACCTGCCTTGTGTCAACAGGGATTGAGGAGGACTACTGGTGATGGAGTAATGGTGTGGGGAGATTTTTATTTTTTGGTGAACACTGGACGAAAGTCCATTCCACAAAAATCTGAGACTGTTCTGAGAGCAAAGGAGGGTCCTACCCAGTATTCATATGGTGCCTAATAGTGGCCGGTGAGTGTAAAAAAAGTCGCTGTTTAGATTTTAATAGGCAAATACATAAGAGTCTATGAATGGATCATTATTAGAGTGATTATAATGTTTCTAGTATGTTATATGTTTGGCAACAGTTCTTTTAATCTTAAAAGATGAAGCGTGTAGCTTTTTAGTTCTTTAATAACCACGTAGAAAGACGTATCATGGCCATATTCCAGGACGACACTGCCGAGATTCATCAGGGTGAAAATTGTGAAAGAATGGTTCAGAGAGCATAAAGAATCATTTCCACACATGAATTGGCACCTCTGAGTCCTGACCTTAACCTCAGTGAAAGTGTTTGGGATGTGCTGGAGGAGACTTTACACAGTGCTCACCTCTTTCATTGTCAGTACAAGAGCTTGACCAAAAATTTATGCACCGCTTGATGGAAATAACATCACAACATTGATTTCCATCAAGCGGTGCATTCATAGATTCTTATGTATTTGCCTATTAAAATCTAAACAGCGACTTTTTTTTGGCCGGGCAGTGTATAAAATAATGTATTGTGTACATTTATAAACAGCTTTCGGTTTTCAAAAGGTAATTGTATGGTACTGCATTAACTTATGGGCAAATATTCAGTAATTTTGTGTCAATGTCTTATGTTATGAAAAGCTAAAGTATCTTAATGCCCCTTAAGATTGGTGATGGAGTTGAAATTATGAGGAGAAGTCAATAAGGACTAGTTAAAAGGATTGGAATGCAGACTTTACAGGATTTTAGAGCCACACTAATCATCAAATGAGTTCCAGATTGCAGGATGGTAATAGTTGTAACACTATTTGATGCATAAAACAATTTGACAAACATATGAATCATGAAGAAGCAAAAACTGAGAATTGCAGTAGGGACAGCCATTGAAATTTACAGTGCACTTCAATCATGCACAGAGTATGGGCTGCACATTACAATAGCGGTAAGTGAACATTACACAAGAGAAAAGGCCATTAATATGTAATCAAATCCACGTGAAGGAATTCTGAGTCCATGAAACACTGGAAAATCAACATAATGGCCCTTATTCATCAAAGCTGCATAGAAACAACCATAGATTTAAGCACATAGAATGATGTATGAATCAATTCATGTGTTCAAGTGTTGTATGACATCAAAACAAACACTGATTTTAGCGCAACTGATGAATATGCTTCAAAATAACAATATTTCAGTGAAGCCAAGGCAGAAGTGCTTGTGTGCTGCAAATAAAGATATACATTTTTTGGTATCCTAATAAATGGCATAAAAACTACACACAAAAAAAAATGAAAACTTGAAATAAAATAAAATCTACACTTAACAGAGTTAAATTAAAATTGAAATTGCACCATAAAAGTGTGTAATATGCAAGCACCTTTTAATAACGCAGACTTGTAATTAGTCTGCTTACATTTTAGGGTCCTGCATGTGAAATTGTGATTATTAATGGTAATATTATATTATTATATTATATCTATTTTTATTATTATCCTAAAATCAATGGTGTTGCTTTTCATTAGTTAACAGTTATTCAAACATTTTCCAGGTTGTTAAAATGTTATGCTCAAATTGACATGCACTTTGATCAGATAGTACAGGTATGCCAAAGATTAAACTGCTGAATATGAAAACTGTCGGTGGAATTTGCATACCCTTATTTTACAATCAGATTTGACCGTATGCGACTTTAATGAATAAGGCCCAGTGTGTATATTTAGGAATAACATCAGCTCACACTGCAGTAAAAGGGAAGTTGGAAAATTGACCTTGGCCTTATTGTACACAACACTAAAGTAAATGATCTCCCAAAGGCATTATTACGGAAGAAAAACACCCTTTCTGACATGATGTCAACTTTATTTTATGCAAGATGGGTCTTCAAACAGACCATACACAGTATTAATTTGGAGCACATTGTGGGCTGTCAGAGACCTTGAGCAACCTTCCTTCAAATTAGCGTTCTTTCTAAAGAAGCAAGAAGTAGAAGATTATACATTTGCATGCCCCAACTGCAGAGTAAAGTTCTGAATGGTTAAGGTTAAGGTGAGGGACGGGAATTTAATGATAATCTTTATTTATACAGCACTTTTTCATTTTGAATCAAAAGTGAAAGGAATATTAAAGGAATAAACCAAGTATTTATAATACAGCACATTAATGCAGTAGTTCTCAAAGTGGAGTCCCAGTGAAGCAGTGTTGGAAATCACAACCAGCCATTATTATTATATTTATTATTGAGTTCTTATAGTTATTAGTCTGTTTGACTGGTCACTTAAATTGAAAGGGTTTAATCCAAACCTCAATAACTCAATAAGAATTAGACTATAAATAATGTCAACAATATCCTAATGTGTTCTGTCAGTGGAAAGTTCATAGGAAGCTCTTTGGCTCTAATAAGTAGAAACCCGTATAACCACGGGGATGGCTCTGCTGCCTACATATCTAGTCCTTCTTGTTACTAATTCGTATGCCCAAGATACTCTTAAAATCTATTTCAAACAGGAAGGAAGCTTTTGAAGAAAAACTATTTCGTTCATATGAAATCCACCAAAATCATTCTTACAAATCTGGCATGAATTCAGGTTGGATAAAGAAATGGCTCTGTCCTCATACAACTTCTGTCTGCTGCTTAGGGCCTGTGCTTACTTAAGGAGCAGAAATCAAACCTGCTAATTGGTATTTAATGGACAAGAGATGAGTTTTATTGACCTGTGCAGCACACACGGAAGCTAAAGGAAATCCCTCTGGATTCTTCTAAAGCACACTTTAGCTCAAGCTGACTTGGCTGAGCAGGGGATTGATCTGTGGGCTGAGGAAGAGATTGATCTATGGCTGAGGAGGATGTGCCAAGTGCTTAAAAGAAGCAGTGGCTGTCATGCATTTATAATCCGAACTAAATTGTAGATTCTTCAGCACATCCTACACCCTGTATTAAACTGATTTCTACTTTGAAAGAGGCAAAAATGGAGTTCAAGACACTGAGCATCAGAGTCAGACTGCGGTGAGGTTCACAAGGGCCAAATCCTCCACCTCTGCCCTCGTTTCTCCCCCATGTTTGTGGTTTATTCTCTATCGATCTGCACAATGGGGAAGCCACTTGGCCTTCAAGCTCTGGCTCTGTCATTATTCTTTTTAACTCTGGTTTAGATTCGCACTGGGGCATCAGGAGAGATTATTAAACGTGGAGATGTAGCTCTGTGGGCAGCTAATATCATGGGGTTTTCTAGAAGAAAATTGGAAGACACGTAACACAACAGGGTTCTTATATAAATCTGGTATACTATTCAGAATAGACAAGTTTTATATACAACCAGTCCTCTTGCTAACCAAGTATAGAAGAATCTCTTGAGTTTATCTAGTCCTTAATAAAATGTACTGTGGATTTATGATACTATATGTGCTGGTAACCGAATTTAAGTACACTATTTGGAACGAACAGATAATGTGTTTTAAGCAGATACAGACACAGACAATTGTACAGAAGGTACAATTAATTTCTTTTAGAAAGTTTGTCTGAAAGGTTTACAGGGCATCTGGTTGAGACTAGAAGTATGCATTAGGACTGGGATCCTGCAGGATGGACCAAAAAATTGTGTAAGTGGGAGGTTTTTCAGGTTTTTTTTTTAATACAATGTTGTTGGAAATTGAACCGACTAATTTTGTCAGCAAACATTGCAGGCATGTACAAACAAAACTAAAAAGTGCACAAGTGCAATTAATAAAAGCAGTCGTGCTCACATCACTAGATGTGATTAAGGAACTGTCAGAGCCAGAATTCAAAAACCTTGCCGAAGTGCTGGCATTTTTGGCATTTTTTTGGCATTTTGGCCTACTTTGGGTTTGATTCCAATTATAGATTTGAGTAAGTTGTTGCTTAGGGCCCCCAAATGTTGTGATTTTTGTCTTATTAACTGAGAATGAGGGAATGGCAGTTTGTATCTGCTATAACATAAGTGATAACAAGAACTAACTTGTCTTGCAGACGTTCCTCAACATCAAATATAACTATAAATTGTTAAAAAGCAGAAAGTTGGCAAATGCCTGTGGTATAAGAGAGATAACACACTTCGGTCAGATGGGATAATAATCCACATCGAGGTCGTAATCCCCATTGTGGATTATTTTTGTATAATAGCATGCCCTGTTGTGTTTTATTCCTTACATAACAAGCTGTACTGTAACCATCTATTGCAAAGTATACCATTACATTAATGGTAAACTTTGTAAATACTTCATGCTGTATACAACCATGCCAAAATCTCTGTTTGATCTATGACATTTTGCATTACCAGACAAGAGAGCGTGGCCTTATTATATCTCTATGATGTGCCATTGTAGTGAGTCTGGTAATCATGGACCATAACTTTTCATACCAAGAAATCCTTACGAGTGTATATATCCTCATAGCAAGATACAAATAAACAAAAATGGAAAAAAAATTGAGTATTTAGGTGAAAATACTCATGGCAGCATTGTTCACTGAGTAGTTTTTGGTTGTAGCTAATTTTGCATTGGGTAGGCATTCATTTTATGCTATAACCTAAGGCTATGTTGAAACTATGTTGTTTGGTGCAACCATAAAAATTTTTTAGTAGATCACAATCTCAAACATTTACGATGGAGACTAATTTCAACTAGTGCATCCGGCTGCTGTTCTTTATTTCTGGACAGAGCCAAGTAGTAAAGAGGAAATTCAGTGGGTGTATGAGAGCTCAGGTCAGTTTGACTGGACTGATGAAAACAGTTGAGCTGGTGCTAATTAGAAAGAAAGGCAGGCTGATTGGGCTCCAGAATTACATCAGTGACCTTTGGGATGTGCTTTGCTGATACATTAGCCATGGATGCTCATCAGCCAAACAGGAGCCTGACAAAATCTAATGAACAACATGCTCATTATATTTTTCAGTCAAAAACAGGCAGTGTGTGTACATGGTAGAGGGCATTGCAGGTACTGTATTAACTGATGCAGCACTTAGGTAGGAATCGGACATGCACTGAAAACTCTCAATACACCATTGTGTGTAATCTTCTGTGATGAAACAGTGCTTTCATTAATGCTTCATGGTCACACTAGCTCTGTCTTCCTCTGTGCTTATATATCTAACACAAACTGCAGGAACTCAAATAGATTTTGCTTAAGAGTCTTTTGCTCAACACCAACCTTTGTATTTTCCACGTATAAAGAAATCCATGAATAAATCCATGAATCCATTCAATAATTGATTATTTGTTGTTAGAGAATTAATTCATTTACTTTTCATAACCCTTTTAGCAATTCCCACCACTAATTCTGGAGAAGACTTTATAAGCAGCTTCAATGATATTATGATAGTATTGTTTTGAACAGAATTTTTTTTCCTGAAGTCTGCAGTGATGTTGATTTGATCCCGCAAATAACACTCTATATAGTAAAGTAACTTGATGGGCCAGCTCTTAATCTGGTGGTGGAGATTCGACAGGAGTTCAAAAGGAACTGACAAGTGTGTGTTGAAAGCTGTACTAGAACAAGGCAAAACCAAAGTCAGACACAAGACAAAAACAAGGTCAACCTACCAGTTATGGGTGCATAATTATGGTGCACATAAAGTTTCTAAATTAAATCATGTTTGTTTTTATCCAATTTTAATAAACCTTTAATTGAAGTGTCTCTACGGCACAAACACAGCAGGCCCACAGGTCCACTGGGGTTTACATTTACATTAGTTTATTAGGAGGTGTCTGAGTGACTATTAATATCACACACACGCACAAACACACCATATTAATTCAGTTATGCTCTGTATCATCATGCTCTTCCTTGTTGTCCTTGTTATTACGGCAAAAATTATCATATTTAGGTTAAGATATACATATTCAATCAAGTTCTTAATTTCATTTAACTTTTTTCCACAGCATGATTTACTGACACTTTACTGACACAATAAGAGCATTGCAAGAATGAAGAATGTACTGTGTAGATTTACTTGCTAATACAAGAACCCTGCTCTTACCTAACCAAGCGTCGAAGACATCAGTGCTGTAAATAAATCAGGCACATCTATTTCAGTCTGCTGGCTCATTCTTTTATTGATGGCAGTCATCGATTGGCACTGCTGAAGTGCACATACTTAAACTACCATCCATAAAATTAAGATTTTATTGCTGTTAAGGGATGAAGGAATAACATTACGGGTAAACTTCTGGGTTATGAGTGTAGAAAATTCTCTGGTGAGAAGAGCATGCCCCTGATGAGTGTTATAACATGGTCAAAAGGCTAAGCATTTGCAAATTAATTTGTCTATTGTGTTCTATTTTGAATAATTTTAATATTCAGAAAAATTCAGTGTGATGCAGGTCTTGCAATTGTTTGGAAAAGAAAAGATAATAGATAGAAAAGTTCTGTATGACTTAGAATACAAGTGACTTTGACATGATAAACGTGACACGTGGCATAAATTCTGGTACAGTTGCTACAGTGTAAAGCAAATGATTAGAAGAAATGAATGAACCATGAATCAGCCATGTGCTGTTCATAGCTTTCTGATAAAAAAAAAAGCTTTTCCAGTTCAATTTCAATTTGTTGATGTCATTGGGCTACATTCAGAGTTGGTGACTTAACTCGGCAACTTAAGCTCAAAAGTTATGTCAACATTTACGTTGGAAGGGCTCAAAAAAAATATTGCCCTTTCAATCAGCGATTGAAAGTTTGAATCTTGACAGGATCTTGATCCTGAGAGTCCAAGAAAGCAAAATTGGCTGTGCTCTCTGGGTGGGAGGTGTGGCATACTCTCTTTCTCCTATGAATCACTGCGACACTAGCCAATCATGGGTGTTTCTGAGAGCCCATACAAATGGAAAAGGGGTGGATAATGCTTTCTTCCAAGTGTGTTATGCCACCCCCTGACACAGCATTAGGAGGGAAAGAGGAGGAAGCACATGTTACCCTTCTCGCTCCTGGCTTGGTATGATAGAGGAGAGCTGGCTGGTGGGAGGGAACTGGCCAAGACTTAATTGGGAAAATTTACATTGGAAAAAGTGTTGATTAATTGTCTATAACTGCAGCTCTAACAGTTAGGCCAGCTACAAGGCAAATCACAAGTTTATATTAATGATATCATTCTAATACATTATCATTTCTATAGTAACAGCTAATTCACAGGGATTTATATGGTGGATGCTCCACATAATTTAAGCCTACTAATAAACATATTTTTAAAAAGATGTTGTTATTTAATAATGAAAAGCATACACACTTTGAGTAGACACTTTCTGTATAATAGCTTTTTTGTAAGGAGATGTTTATTTGACAGTTATAAAACAAGACAAATACGTGTTCCTATAGGTTTTCTGCCATGGAGAAACTTTGCGGTTTCTTAGTTATTAACTGTAACATTAACACTAACATTAACTGTAAATGAATAAAATAGTATGTTGTGCTTCTTTAACAAATAAAAATTATAACCATTGGCAAATTACTGTAGTATGAGAGCACTTTGGGGTGTGCTGTTGTTGGAAAATAATAAACTTCACTTTGCATCAGGACACACCACATCATACCACTCATATCTATATATTTAATATTGCCCTCAAATGTATTTCAGGGTTACAACCAAATGTCAGAGAGTGACACTGGACTTGACACTGCTCATCGGAATCACATCCTGCTGAGACACACAAACTCCAGTCAATTTGAGACAAAGAAATCCGCCCCAATAGCACCCAGTCAAAGTCTTAAAGTTAAGTCTGAGATTTTGAATACCAGCATGCACAATATTTAGGTATTACTTCCTCACTGTTTGCACTTATATCAACTCTGAATACGGCCCATTTTCTTCATAACTGTCATTTGAAACTCGGGTACACATCCCATCTCTATGTCACAAATGATCCATTCAACAGAGGAAGAAAAAAATCAATGTGTAAGCCTTTGAGATGGATATTCACCGTCTAAAAGCATCTGCGGCGTGACAATTGGGAGAATAATACATTTCTTAAAGCTATCAAAATCCAATCTGACAGCATTCTGTTTCCGAAGTGCATCTGCAATGAATCACGCATGAAAACTTGAAAAGAGTAACAACTAACAGAGCATTGTGATAGAGCATTCACATCGTTTTAAATTAGAGCTCTGTGTCGTCTGAAGTGAACCGCTGTGGTCAAAGTGGCAAGACGTATTTCCTTGATGAGAAATTAATGTTCAGATTAATTTTCCTCCATAACACATGAGAATGATGCTGATACTCCTCTAACACATATTACATACTAATTTCTGATTTAGCCAAGCAGCATGTTCACTGTTCTGTCTTTTCAAATAATATGTAAAAGCGAAAAAACCAAGTCACTTAAAGACATACATTACTGGTAGTAAGCACTTAAGATGGTGATTAATGCTCAACATAGGTGCCTGAAGAATTTCAGTCTACAAATGCGTGACATCATACAATTTCAACAAGGATATCCCACCCCGATATATTTAAAATCACCCATTTCACCATGAATCAGACCTATTCCCAAAAATAACAAAAATTCTGGCCAGAAGGGCATCATTGTATACTGATGTCAGAATATGCCTCAAAACAATATTTGCTATTCTAGAAAGGTGTGTTATTTTGGTTAAGCCCAGGGGTAGCATTGCTCCAGGGTTCCTGGTTCAAACCTGAACTTGGGTTACTATCTGTGCCTGTGTCTGCATGGGTTTCTTCCAGGTTCTCCAGTTTTCCCCCACCTCCCGAAAACATGAGGGTAGGTGGATTGGTTACACTAAAATGCTTCTAGGTGTGTGTATGTTGCCCTGGGATAGACTGGTGTTCCATCCAGCATATATTCCTGCCTCACACCCTCTGTTCCTTGGATATTCTCTGGATTCAGCATGACCCTGAGAACCATAAAGTGGTTATTGAAGATTAACTAAGGAATGAAATTCCCTAGAAGCACAGCAAATTTCACTGGCTGGTTTGTATCTGGAAAAAAACCACAAATAATATTTTCCAAGGTTTCCTATGTTTTCCACTTCACTTCTGATGTGCAGAAACCTTTTCACAGTGCTTCCCTTGTGCACTTTACACTGCTATCAGTCGGTCCAGCTCCTGCCACTGTAGATTGCTGACTCCCATTGAAAATAAATGATTTCTGGCCACTTTGTCATGTTGCTGCCAGTAGTAACAAAAGACCTGGAGAGGAAATATTACACTTCAACAAGTGATAACACTGATATTATTCTCCAAAATGTGTCCAAAGTGTGACATTTACCATTATGTCCTTACCAAAGTGTGACATTTAGCATTATCTGTAAAAGTCTTTCTCTTGAGAGAGTATGCGAAGTGAAATAAATATTTTTATTCTAACAACATCAAAAGAAAACTTTTGAAAAAAGGTTTCAATCAAAAAGCATTTGTAATTATATCTGTTGTAAAGATATTGTGATAGCTATCATTTCAAAAAAATTACCCAGGATCCTAAGTGGCACAACTGTAAAATGTGGCCAGGAGCCAAGGGAGCAACCTTGGATCTGCTCTCAAACTAGTAACCTGGGAGGGATGGCATAGTCTGTCTCCCCTGTCATGTTAGCCTTCACCCTCCCTGGTTGGGGCTGTTGTATGATAGGTGAGAGCTGGCTGGTAGGTGGAAATTGGCAACTGACCAATTTGGAGAGAAAATGGGAAAAAGGGTAAGCAGACACTCTTTAATTTTTTAACAGCATACGTGGGTTGGCCAAAAATAGCCTACATGCAACAAATGCTTGTGTGGAATTTCAATTTTGGGTTGAATTTTGTGGCCCAGCTGTTAACATATGGTCTCATCCAGGCTAAACTGTGCCTGTTTCTGGCAGATTTTGATGAGCTCGTTGCTGTCATTCCATGGTGATATATGAGCCAGATAAAGTGTAGGCCATCACTGGGCCATTCCTAATTTGGTCTCAGGATTAAATCAGTTGGTTTTTGGTCACAATTGAGAAACAGATGGTCTTTTACAATGTGCACATCATAATCATGCACTACATCATCCATTACCATTACATTGCTATTTTATTTGATCCACTGCAGTAGATACTTCAGTAAAAAAATGTATAGATGGTGTAAAACATGCAAAAATGAAAAAAAGAATAGTACACAGAGTTTCCGGAGAAACATCAGGTTTCAGATGGACATGATTCATTAGCTGTGCAAGCAAAGCACTTCTGAGGAAAAAAGGCACAGCTGATGAAGGTCATCCATCTGAAACTGCCTGTTTCTCAGGAAACTTTGTGTTCTGTTCTGCAAGTTTTACCTCATCCATCTTATCTATTAGAGTAAAAATCTTTTTCAGCGTCCAAGTCATTTGAGTCTGTACATCTAGTCTATTCATTTGTTCAGTACTTCCATTTGGCCCAAATTGGTGTCCATCTTGATCACTTCTACAGCTAATGTTTTAATAAGTATCCTGATTCTTTCAGACACCTCCCACCCAGTGATGTATATACTGCTAATAGTCATTACTAATTTGTGTTATTTTATAATATGCCAATGTTGTAAGTCTTAAAAAAGAATTTCTTTTCAAATCCCACCACACACATTTTTATAATAGCTTACCCTAGTCTGCTGCTCTTGGATCACTTTGTCTGGGATTTTATGCTTCTTGTTTAGTGATTCTTTCATTCAGCCTGTGAGTTGCAAAGATTATGATCAAGACTTGTTCAGACATTCAGTCAGTTTTCCCACCTGATGACAGGGTCCTGTAAATCTATTTGCTTATGCTTTTACCCTGACAGCAAATGAGTAATGACCCAATATCAGTCCATTTACCATTTCATCCAGGCCACATACTGCAAAATCAGGATGCTAGAGCACACATACAAGTCAACCTTGATTAGCTGTACCTCAGGCACGGTATGGAAAAAAAGCTTACATCTAGGTCACCTTTGCACCAAAATTAAAAAGCTGCACATGTTGCATTTGGGCTATTTTTGTTACAGATTCCAAATAAAAAAAAGATTTGTGGCTGCTTACATTTGGGCTATTCCCATAAGTGCTATATGTGCCTAAATGCAGCTATATTTGGCCTGGATTCCTCTGCTATTTGCAAGTCAGTCAGTCAGTCCTAGGTTGTCCAGTTCAAATAAAAAATAAATAAAAAAAATGCTTTCAGGGAATGAACAGAACAAGTCAGTGCACATCTTGAGTCAGAGATGATCTCATCCAATTCAGTAATGTAGAACAAATGAACTAACCCACCCACCAGTTAAGGGAGCAGTTAAGATTCTTACTAACTGTTGAGTTGTGAATTGTGAATTATTTTGTGACTTTATTTTTGATAACATTTTCTACCAAATTAATGCTCACTATCCATAATGATTAAACTCTTTTTTTTTTTTTTTTAATTTTCTGTTACATCCTAAATTCCATGTAAACAGTCTTATTTTGGTGCTGTTATTCACACTGTGTTTTTGCTGCATGCTCCAGTTATGCTGGTTTGCTGTTCAGCATTGAAAATGAATGATCTCATCTATCTTCCGCTTTCAGCTGGCCGTCGTGGTAATGGAGGCCCAAGGTGGTGCGTGTTTGGCCTCCCGATCTGTTTTCATTTGGGTGGCATTTTATTCTGTAAAAGATGTATTTCCCTTCAGTGCCATGCAAGTATCAAATGACAAGTGTGAAGAAAATGAGGACAAATATTTAGCAACAAAAAGAGAGACTGAAAAACCCTGTTTACATGAAAAAAAAACACTCTCTACCACCAATTTGGTAACACATGGCTACACTCAGCCTGGTTCATACCTTCTGGTAATTTTCTTCCTTTCCTCCGAAGCAGCTATGAAAATGCACTTATTTGAAAGGTGTTTTATCATAGTGTGCTGCACTTTCACCATTACAATACAAATATCAGCTGAACAATGAGCAGGATGGATGACTATACATCTAATGCTGAGGAATCAGGAATATACAATGAAGTCACTGCTTAAATTAATCATTTCATTTCGTAATTGACATTGCTTTCCAGATTTAGTCACAAAAGCATTATTAATATGAATGCTTCAATTAATCTCATTTTGCCCTTTTTTTTAAATCTGTGTATATCTTCATGAGAACCCCAGCCCTCAAATGAAAATGTCATATTTTACTTTGTGTATATGTACATATATCCTTATGAGACCACCAAACTAGATATTTGGTAAGATATTGCAATGCATGCAACACCATATTCAGCTTTCAAGACAAATATATAACCAGATGTTTCTGGTGTTTTTAGTACTCATGGTGCCTTGCATTTGTTTAGCTCAATTTCTCGAAACGTGTTGCCTTGTTGCTAGTTCTTACCTAGTAGTAGTTCCTAGAGATATAGTCAGAACCGCCATTGTCAAGTCCAAGACCAGGACTAGCCAAGATAGAATCAAGACTCATAGGAGGGCCAAGGCCAAGTCAAGGTCAAGTTCAAATGAAAGAGAGACCAAATAAAGATTGAGACAGAAAACCATCCAAAACCATCCAAACATTTACTTTGAGTAATTGGCTTCATTTTTGCATTGTGCCAATGATTAGGCTATGTTTTCTACAAGAATGAATTACTTCTTCTAAAACTTTTATGCATGCAGAAAGACAGCACAACCATGCTAATATGCTAATATGACAACAAAATGCTAATATGTCTGAGACAAATCCAAGTCGATGCAGAAAAGTTCGAATCTAAAAATCGAAACTAGACTTAAGTCCTGAAGCCCTAGTAGAATGGATCTGCCACATGTTAAACTTGTCTGACCCCCACTATAATCTATCACCCTGTCCTAAACAGTGCACCCTTGCATGCATATGGTGTCCCATTTCTCGTTTTGGAGTTCAATAAGCTCTTAATTCACCCTTTAAGCTTAGTTTGCATCAATGTAAACTGAACAGCAGTCTCCTAGAAATAATTCCCTTTGAGATTGGCTAGAATTGATCACAGAGGATGGGTTTTATTAGAGCAACATGCAACATCGATGAAGAGAGATATTTTAATGACATCTTTAATGATTTAAAGATATTTTACTAAAAACAAAAAACAAAACCTGAAACCAAATATGAATACATTATTTGTATTAAACAGAAAATGTATTCTAAACAGATAGGAGAATAGGAGGCACGATATGAATTTTTTTTTTTTAGAAAGCTTGCAGAATACAGATACAGATAGTGCCATTGTGTTACACCCTACAAAAAACCTAAACTAAACAAAACAAACAAACAAAAACAAAACAAAACATACAACCCTTAATTAAAGCAACTGAGATAAATTAATAATGAACCTAATTCATCTATAGTGTTCATCGATTGATCTAGAGCAGCTGCTTAGGCTATGAGGTGATTATCAAGGGTCTAACAGAATATCTCTGAAGTTCAGTCAACTTCAAATGGACACAAATAAAAGATTGTAAAAATAAAGAGACAATCAGATAATGACAGCACTGTATCCCAAATGCTCAGATTTTTACTCATGAACCCTTGATGTCTTGGTCAGCATTTATGTTGAAGGCAGACTGCAGGGCTAAAGGTGCTATTTAATATGAAGAGACAGGGTTATATCATCCTGCGTGTGGCTCCCCTGGGTTACAGCCCTTTACAGCCAGTGTTAACTTGTGAGAGAAAAGTTTTCCCAGACAGAATCTAGATGCTGAACATTACATATCTGAGGCTATAGACATATCTCTTAGGTAACTCCAGAGACACTAACTTTTTATCAGTAGTATTGATTCTTGTGATGCCTAAGGGCCAAAGCCAGCCTTTATTTCGCTTTATTTATTGATTGTATTTGTTATGTTTTTAGATTTATTTCTCAAACTTCAACCTCTGTGGTT
Organism: Pangasius djambal; assembly: GCA_022985145.1. Taxonomy (NCBI): domain Eukaryota; kingdom Metazoa; phylum Chordata; class Actinopteri; order Siluriformes; family Pangasiidae; genus Pangasius; species Pangasius djambal. The sequence goes on from CM040996.1 coordinate 12,813,802, forward strand.
TGTTTAGCTTCTCTTCAGTGTGACCTTACACATTCATAAGAAATCACCAAAGCTCAGGTGTGTTGGTAGGACAGGTTTTGTGTAAATCTGCCGTACGTAACCTTTTGTGTTAAAAATGAAAGATCACTGAGTAAACACACAACTCCAGTGGCTCTAGTGTTTTTCTGATGTTCATTATTCAGTCTTTGGTTTTAACATCACTCCAAAAATGTCGCTTTAATGGTTATGTTGTAGGTGTGGTGATGAATTAGGTCTATAATATTTAGTGCTTCTGATGAAGCTCTGATGCAGCTCTTCCCTCTCTGGTTATGTTTGAGCATATAAACAGGTGAAAATAATGATACAAAAACAGATTAACAGTATAGCTTTGCTAAGTAACTTCAATTTTACTTGTATAGATTGTCACAAAGCAGCTTTACAGAAATCTGGATCTAAATTTAGTTCCCTATTGAGCAAGCCTGCATTATTTTGTCAAATTCTTATTTTATAAACTGTTACTCAACCATTGCTTTTCATGTACCATTTTAAGATCAAATTTGTGCGTACAGATTTTTAATAAATGAGGCCCCTGTTTTCTCTGTTGATATGGAATATTTCATCCTGTCTTGGACCATGTGGGGACACACACTTTGGAACCATAAATTTACTCCAAAATAAACTCTATAAGTGTGTATAAATTATGGTTTACATTCATACAGCGCTGTCAGATATTTATGAGCTTTCCCTGCAGCTGATGCCAAATCTTGACTAAAATCTTAAAAACTTTGACCATGGCTATGACGCATGACTAAAAGCCACCAATGGGAGGATGGCAGAATGAGGCAAAAATCATGGGACAGCTACAAATACAGTAATGTTGATTTGTGAAAAATATATGTTTGATTAATTAATATAAAAAGTTCATAGTGGTTAACATAACTTTACCAGCCTACCTGCCTGGCCTCCCGTACAATGAGTAACAATACAGTGGGAAAAAACATCCTTATTACACCAAGCTCAAGAATGGACGTTCCATGTTGTCCTCAGTTACCCAGCCATGAATGGCTCCAATCACTTCTCTTTTGCCTTTTAAAATGTGTCTTCTCTAGGCATAATATTGCTACTATTAAACCAGGGGCTCGTTTCTGTTTATCATGATGTAAGCAGAAGGTAGTAATTATGTTTAATGGCATTAAACATAGAGGATTTTCATCCTTTATATGACATGAAGACCACAGGTTATCGCACAGGCCAAGATTTTATTAGGATAATCTCTTATAGTGTGACATGTAACAGTCTTAAAAGACTGCTGAAATCACACAGTGTTAAACTGGCTCTAGTCACCAGAAGGTTGTCAGTTCATGTCAAGGGAATGGTTAGATGAAAATAAAATATACACAGTGTTATTGCATTTGTCAAGACATGTTTGATGTCTAAGGTTTTTCTTCAGTTGCTCAGTTGACTTATGGGGCTAACGTAGATAACTAGTAATTAAAAACATACCCAGAATTTTCAATATAATTGCTTAAAAAGCCTATAATAATTAGGTTATATAATCATCTTTTTAATTGATTAATTTAGTAAAAGCCCTGTGATGGACTGGTATCCCATTAAGGGTGTAATACTGCCTCTTACTGAAGATGAATGAATGACTGAATGAATGATTTTGTAAAATAGCAGAGATTTGATTACCATTCAGGTTCTGCTCCAGCAATACTGCACGTGTGAAATACTTCAGTAAATCAGGACCTAATAGGGTGAGAAAACCAAGGCTTTGAAAAAAGCAAGACCATCTTTGATTATTATATTATATGACTACGCTATGAACATACAGTATTTTGCTTAATTGTACTACACTTACTGTGAATATTCAGTTTAACCTTTCATGAAAAGTCAGTTTTGATATATAAAAATCTGATGCCTGTGCACACTACCATGCCAAGCCTAGAGCTAGAACCTCCAATTTCCTACTAATTATCATCCTCACTGATAGATGTGTGTGCTTAAATGTCCTGTAAAGTTTTCTAAGGTTAGGCTGTGTTTACCAGCACCAACCGCCATGTTGACAAAGCCTCACTTAATGATGATGATGATTAATGAATGCAGAGAAACTTAGTGGCCTTTCAAGTGCCCTTAATGATATCGAGGCCGTAGCCTATAGTTTTTCTATCTTATAGCTCTTTAATGAATGCAGATTGAAGTCATTTGTCAAAGTGGACATTTGATGGGAGAATATTAACAATGTGGCTGGGGATTCTTCTGACCTTCATTTACAAAATGCTGGAGGATTAATGGATAAAACTAGGCAAAACAGCCCAATTCAGAAACACCAGGATGCTTTCTTTTTAAGCTTTGCAGAATTATAGTATAGCATTTGATTGCTGGAAATCAATAGCTCATCTGGTATCTCATTAAAAGCATAATGGAAGGTTAAAAAGGAAACGTTTATCCATATCGGTTCCTGTCTTGCATATAGGTTTAGATTAATCTTATAATCTACCCAGAGAGAAAGTGGTGGAAAATGAGAATTGATTTTAGGAGGCAAAACGTCCAGCAAGAGCTAAAAATTTTGTAATTATTTGCATTCACAGCAGGACTTAAAGGGTTCAGTGAAGTTACTGATATTGCTGTTACAATATATCACTGTATAATTGCATTTCTAAGGTACAATGTTGACTGTAACTGATTTTTCCTTCTGCACAGATATAATGCACCAGTTCACACAGTTAGAGTTTTTTTAGTCTTCACTTATCATTGTTATCTATACCAGGGATGTAAATCATATGGCCCAGCCTGATAATTTAGAATCCGTGCTCTGAGTAAAAATTGTCATGTGGCCCGTAATTGACCTGAAAGTTTCTTCTACTAGGGGGCAAAATAGTGCAAAATAGGAAGTAGAAGTTCTTACATTCATTCATTTTCAGTAACCACTTTATCCTGTTCAAGGCTGCTGTGGACAAGGTGGCTATATACCCTAGATAGGATGCCATTTCACCACAGGGTACCATGCACACACACACACATTCACACCTAGGGGCAATTTAGAGCAGCCAAACAACCTACCGGCATGTTTTTAAGATGTGGGAGGAAACTAGAGAACCCAGAGGAAACCTATACTGACACACAGATAGTAACCCGAGCTCATGATTGGATCAGGGACCCAGGATTTGTGAGATGGCAATGCTACCCACTGCACCACCGTGCCACACAAAAGTGGAAGTGTGCGATTTTATTTACTTCTATGGCGTTTATGCTTCATGTAACTGAGTTGGGTGAGACAGATATGATTCTTGAGCTGGTCTTGAAGAAATATGATTACAAGAATGCTTGAATTGGCCTTTTGTTTTTCACATAAAAATCTAAATTCAAATCACACACCCCACATTTTATATGCTGTGAACTGTATTCAGTGCTGGATGCTTGTGTAAGGCCCTTAACTCTCAAGCACTCAGCTCTGTGTTTACATTTGATTCTGTCCGTTTTATTAGTCATCATCTTATCTGCCAAATGAATACATCTATAATGTGGCAGCTTTGTTCCCCCAAATGCTAACAGTCTGCATGTTTGCTGAAGAAATGCCGGGAAAAGAAAAACAAGTAAAGGAAAAAAAGACTCACGACTCCTCAGCCACAATTAACAGGTGCATTAATATTGCAGTGTTAAGATGTACCTTACACAATAATGAGTTTTTGGAATGTGTTTGTATCGTGAGTTGAGCCAGATGCTGGATCATTAAGCTCCATCTTTCTTCTGTTATAGGTAAGCTCCTCTGTGAGCACCAGTCCCTGTTGTTATACGTCCAGATTCAGAGTGAGACCATTAATCAAGGCAAAGCATAGGGGAGGCTTGCTGACTGCAAATGCTTTTAAAACAACAACAACAACAACAACAACAACAATGACAACAACAACAGATGTATCTCACATTTCAGCATAACAGGATTTCTGCAAGATCAAGGATGTGATGGAGCTGCCAAAGCCCATCAGTTGATTGCCCATCAGTTTTTTTAACCTGCTGAAGGTCTTTAAAGGTATAAAATGAGAATGTAAGTTGATTCTGCACATATGGTTTTATAGCATATTTCTTTTTAAGTTTGATCATCAGTGAAGGGCTTCAGCAAAACATCTGACCTGCATAAGTAACAAATCTTAGTTCTTCAAATCTTACTGCTGCAGTATGTGTGGCAACCAGGGAAAACCCTTCACATTTTCTACTATATGAAGTTCTGAAAACTACAGACTTTCCCAAACTGAAATATGCTTCTCTTTTGCCTCTATCTGACTGCAGTGCATCACAGACCTTTAGACAGCCGGTATCTGATAACAAACTCAATTGATCATGCTTATGTCCATTTCACCATGGCATGTACTTGATCAAAGTATGATATTCACTATGTGAGGAAATCAGCTAGCAAGGTTTAAGGCATTATTAGGTATATTCATACCAGTACCACAGGCTCTTTACCCAACATGATCTTTGCAGGAACATAGCCTAGGTCAGAATAAAATGTAAAGAAAATATTTCCATATTAATTTGGTAAAATACTGTATATTAATAGTTATCCAAAACCCAATTTTCCCATCTTTTTTTGGCTGTTTGCTGATAATAAACCATAGCAACATAAGACATGTTTTCCATTATATAATAAATCAGTTACTGTAACAGCATACAAGTATAGTCAAGTGTCCATTGACTTCATGCTTAAAAAGGTAAAGAATAAAATAAAAGATAAAATGAAAATACCTTACATTCAATGTTTGCAAGTCAGTATAAAATGATAAAAATGATTTTTTTTCATATATATACACTCACTGTCCTCTTTAATTGGAACACCTGTACCCCTGCTCATTTATGCAGTTATCCAATCAGCCAATAATGTGGCAGCAGCACCATGCATAAAACAGGCAGAGCTACAACAGCAGAAGACCACATTGGGTTCCACTCCTGTCAGCCAACAACAAAAATCTGAGGCTATCATGGGCACAGGCTCACTGAAACTGGACAGAGAAAAAAAATGGAAAAAGACACTGTGATTTTTTCTTCTTCTAATATTCAGGTTCCTGTTCTTGGCTGACAGGAGTGGAACCCAATGTGGTTTTCTGCTGTTGTAGCCTATCCACCTTAAGGTTTTATGTTTTGTGCATGCTGAGATGCTTTTTTCTGCTCACCACAGTTGTAAAGAGTGATTATATGAGTTACTATATCCTTCCTGGCAGCTCGAAACAGTCTGACCATTTTCCTCTGACCTCTCTTATCAACAATTTATGTGCCATTTCCAAACACAGAACTTTCCCACACTCAATCTTTTTTGTTTTTCACACCATTTTGTGTAAACTCTAGAGACTGTTGTGTGTGAAAATTCCAGGAGGTCAGCAGTTTCTGAAATACTCAAACCATCTCATCTGGCACCAACAAAAATGGCCACGGTTAAAGTCACAGGGATCACACTTTTTGCCCATTCTGATATTTGATGTGAACAAATTTGGGTTTTCACTGGACATTCACAGACTTGTTACAAACCTGGATTTGAACCCAACTAAACATGACCCTGAAAATCTGCTTTGATTCGGCTGTATTTTGGGTAATTGTTATGTTGGAAGGTGAATAGTTACTACAATCTGAGGTCCTGAGTGCTTCTGAGCAGGTTTTTCCTAAAAGATGTCTCTGTTCTTTGACTCATTCATCTTTTGCTCAATCATGACAAGCCTTCCAGTTACTGCTGCTGAAAAACATACCCACAGTATGATGAAACTGGTTTCTTCCTGATGTAATGCTTGGCATTTAGCCCAAAGAGTTCAATATTTTTTCATTAGACCATAGCATCTAGCATCTAGATGGCCTTAGACCACTTTTCGAGCACTTCTAGAGCACTTTTAGAGTCCTTTGGGTACATGTTGTCCTTTTACTGAAAAATGCCTTTTGTCATTGATGGTTGTCTTTCTGGCAGGTTCTCCTTTATTCACACAGGACCTCTCAGTTTCTGTCAGAGTGACTTTCTGGTTCTTGGTTAATTTTTCTTCCTTTTTCCCCTGTTTGTTCAGTTTGGATAGACAGCTAGCTTTACGAAGAGCATCAGTGATTCAGAACTTCCATTTAAGAATGATGGAAGCCACTGCGTACTTCAAGACTTTCAAAACTGCACAAATTTCTTTGTGTCATGAAATAAATCTTTGTCTTAACACCATCCTGTCTTAGAGGTCTTACAGAAAATTCTTTAACATCATGCCTCATTTTTTGCTCTGCCATGCACTGTTAGCTTTTGGGGTTTATTTAGACAGATGTGTGCCTTTCCAAATCTTAATAACTGAATTTAACAAATCAACTATGATCAAGTTCAAGAAACATTTCAAAATGATTAATGGAAATCAATCTCAATTGCCATAGCAAAAGGTTGTTAACAACTACCATCTGATATTGAGTCAGTACACTCCTATTAAATTACCTACAGATTTTACTAAAAAAGCAAACATTATTTTGGCCTTATTCTGATGAAGACTGATCAAATCTTGCTTGAAAAATACTCTTAAAAATCTAATATACAACAATTTTGTCTTATTTGTTCTCACACTTTCAACAAAATGTCACTTCATGTTTCACACTAAGCTGGTATGTTTTATACCCCACAGCCTGAGGGTGATGAAAACAGCACTGAATTAAGTCATGTCTGGAAAAGACAAAGGATCTTTGACACCGTGAGTGAACTGATATTGTGACGTGATCATGCCAGCGGCAGCATAACACTCTGTTTTGCTCGACTCCAACATTTTCGTGACAGGTAAATCTCGCCGTTTCCAGAAAGGCAATTATCTCTATGAATGAAGCAATAAATGACTGGCATCAGTGCACAATGAAGATGAGCTCAGCGAAACTCTGGCTGGAAATGGGATACTTTTTCTATTTCCTTCATTGTGTTTTGTGCACCAGTGGCTTTCTGATTCACTTTTCTATCTAAAGGAATGTGATTCACACTCTTCCCCAAGGCCTTATGAATGAACTCTATATATGTATAATTCAATTCGGAACAATACATTAAATACATCACACAGTCAGATTATGTGGCCTTTCTCAAAAGTGGTTTCAGCTGCAACAAGAAATAATTTACGATGGTCATATTTTGATGCTTTCAGCAGAATGGACTACATAAGCAGATTTAGATACAAAGGTTTTTAATCATCCAGGCCATTTTCACACGTCAAGTAGCTTTTATTCAAAGATAAAACTAAAGCTGAGACAGTTAAGACCTTGCTCGGTGCAATGGTAGTCATGGGATTTTACAGATTAACACCATTCTGCACTTTAACACAGAATGTTAACTGCTAAGCTACCATTGCTAGCACCTCTGTAACAGTCAAGTATGCTGAAAACTTCTAGTCACCTGAGGATCAACAACCTTCGGATTATGAGATTGACATGCTACATACTATGCTAACAAGACCACATTCCTGAAGACCAAATCTTGCTCCACATCCAGTGGGATTTGTATTAACCTTCCAGGCACTAGCACAAAACCTTAAATACTGGGCTAAAGCTGTGTCTAATTAAACATCCTGCATGGACTCAAATGCACAATCCTTGGCTTAAGCTAAGAATGCCTAGAGGCTAGATGTCTTAGGTAGTCTAATCGTCTGAGGAATGGTGAACTATTCCTCAGCATTACATGCAAAGATCTAAATTAATTTACTCCATTTGCAAGTTCAGAATAATGTGCTTATACATTGACCCTGAACTCTGTTGAAAAATCAACATTTATCTCAGATGTGTTAGTAAATGACAGAGAAAAGATTCTATGAGTTAAATTCTGACAATTATACTCTCCATCAACTGAACATTGACAGCATATTGCTGCAGGTGGTAACATCGTTACCTCATAGATCCAGGGTCCCTGTCTCGATCTTGAGCTCAGGTTAATATCTGTGTGGAGTTTTTAAGCTTATTTTCCCAGTGTCACTTTGGGCTTCTTCAAGGGGTTCCCTGGCTTATTCCCACCTCCCTAATACATGCTGGTAAGTGCATTGGAAAATGATTCCTGTGACATAGTTCCTTTGATGTAGTTCCTGTTTTTGAATCATTTGCCGGGAGTTTCTTGCTTGTGTTTGCATTGAAACTATACATTTTTTCATCATAAATCATTTCTATGCTTTCATTTTCATTTGTTCCATATTTTTCCAGCCTCTTCATTTTCTCTTTTTGATATTTTATGTAAAGACATCCATGGCCATCCATGTCAGATCTGCCTAAAATCATCACCAGAAAACTATGACTAAAGTATGTTTAACATCTAACATGACAAACATTGAGCTTGTTCAGTGTGTTGAGTGAAGGATGTTTAGTAATCCTTCTAGTGCCATTAGTATTAGCTTTATTACTGCTCCGGGCTATCAGAGAGGTGAAGCGCAACTATGTAGAAAGAATCTAAGGTCACTTCATGAACACAAAGGACAAAAGGCGTTTGTGGCAAGGCATTCAGCCCATCACAGACTACAAAGGTACGCCACTTGTCTGTGATGGTGACATCTCGCTCCCAGATGCACAGAACAATTTCTATGCAATAGCAATTTCTATCCGAAGCACAGAACAACATGTCAGTGGGGAAGACCACCCCAACTCCCACCAACAAAGTACTTTTGTCTGTCTGCTGTAGATGTCAGGAAAACTCTGTCCAGAGTTAACCCATGGAAAGCTGCTGGTCCTGACAACATACCTGGCTGAGTGCTCAGGAAATGTGCTGATCAGCTTGCAAATGTCCTTACAGACACCTTCACCATTTCCCTGAGCTAAGCAATTGTCCATGTGTGCTTGCAGATGCCCTTACAGATTTTCAACATTTCTCTGAGCCAAGCAGATGTCTCTGTGTGCTTTAAGATGACCACCATCATCCCTGTGATGAAGAAATCTTCTGTGCCCTTCCTGAATGACTATCAGCCCTTTGCACTACAACACCTATCATCATGAAGTTGAGGGGCTAGTCATGAAACACATAAAGAGCAGTCTTCCCACCACACTGGACCCATTTCAGTATGCCTACCGGCCTACCAGCTTAACAGATGGACGTCACATCCACCTCTCTCACTCACCTGGACAAAAATGACAATTATGTAAGGATGCTGTTCATAGACTTCAGCTGAACATTCAACACAATCATCCCACAACAACTTATAGGAAAGTTGAGCCTGCTGGGTTTGAACACCTCCTTCCGCAACTGGATTCTGGACTTTTGGACTCCAGTCCATCGGGACCAGCAACACCACCTCCAGCACCGCCACACTGGAGGCACGCATTGATAGCCTGTTGAAAGAGCTCTGGTTGTAGGACACTCTATTCTACAGCACATGAAATTAGATGGGCCTTTAGGGGCACCAACTGCTTTAGTTAGGTATATACCAAGAGCCAGGGCACCCATTTTAAAACAGACCACTTGAAAATGAGAACGTAAATGGCATCACATGAAATTGGTAGTACTCTAAGTTGCATGGAAAAAGAGGCTTCTTAGCTATAGAAAGGCTCTTAGTGCTGCTAAATCAGCATATTTCTCCTCCTTAATAGAAAACAATAAAAATAATCCTAGATACTTATTTAATACAGTAACAATGTTAACTAGGAACAAGACCACCACAGAAGTACGAAAACCAACAGTATGTAGAAGCAATGACTTTATGAGTTTTTTCAGTGACAAAACTGAAAATATTAGGCAAAAAATTCAGAGTATTAACTTAAAGTCAGAGCATTAGAAAACTAACGATGTATATCGCTATAACCATATCAGTTTAGCAATTAGAAATCTTTACTCTGTTCCAACACACCAAACAAATTTCACTCATTTCCTTTTCAAAATCATCAACTGCCAGACACATTTCCTCAAACAGATACTACCAGAAGCAATCAAACCTCTATTAAAAATAATAAATTGCTGTCTTAACACTGGCTATGTAAATAAATCCAATAAACTAGCAGTTATCAAATCCCTGATTAGAAAACCTCAACCTTTGTAATCTGTCCAACTATAGGCCAATATCAAACCTCTCCTTTAGTTCCAAGATCCTACAAAATGTTGTAGCACTCCAATTAGGCTTATACTTGTACAGGAATAACATTCATGAAATCTTTCAGTCAGGATTTAGGCCTAATCATATTACTGAGACAGCACTGGTTAAAGTGGTAAATGACCTGCAACTGGCATCTGATCCGGGTTGTGCCAAAGACCTTAGTGTCTTGATTATTGACTCCAGCCTCTCATTTGAAGCTCATGTCGATAAATTACTAGGATAGCCTTCCAATTAGTGTTCCGGTCTCAGACACAGTCTCAATCTTTGCTAGTCAAGGCTAAAAACTATTTGTGTAGTCAAGCATTTCGTTAATAATTTTTCACTTAGGTAAATGTGCAAATCTGGAAGGTTAATAGGCATAGAGTATTTTGGTAAACTGGGATCTTTGGATGCTGTCACCCCCTCATTCTCACGTGTTCACTCAGGTTTGTTGATGGTGGAGTGGCTGTCTGCTTTATGTCCCAGGGTGCCCTCATGTCTGTGTTACCTTCTTGCTGTCCCTTTTAGTTATACTGTTATAGCTAGTCTTTCCGGAGTCCCTGCTTGCACTCTGTGAACAATGTACATCTTCTTAATCCATTAAAGGCAAGAGCATACCTAATAAGCTCTCTCCCACTCTCTCTCTTTCTTTCTCTCTGTCAAACTAAATATGTTACTCCTGTTGCCTAATGAGATGCCTGCCCTCCTGTCCTGCCTGATCCATCCTGATGCTCTACTTTTGCTTGAAGCCCCCTTCACTGGAGAATCACCTGCTGCTGAGGGTGGCCCTACATGGATAGCCTAAAGTTCAGAGATTGCTGTGGATGGTATCATATGGTTCCACTGAAGATAGCAATGTTCTTACTTCAATAGATTAAAGACCACACTTGCTAAAAACAGTTTATGCTCAAGTCCCAATCACTGAACAGTGGATAACTTCTCTTTGATATTATAGACTTAAAGTTAAAACTAATGAAATCAAAAATGTCCCTGATGCTCATACTCAAGATTCTTTCAACCTCTGTGGCACTGCATGACTCTATAATATACAGCTGTGGCTGAGTAATGACTTATATTTGCACTATCCAGTGTCACCCAGAGGAGGATGGGTTCCCTTGTGAGGCTGGGTCCTCTTAAGGTTTCCTTGTCATGTTGTCTCAGGGTGTTTTTCCTTGCTATTGTTGCCTCTGGCTTGCTCATAGACAAATTTAAAAGTACATCTGGATTTCTGTAAAGCTGCTTTGTGACAATGTCTATTGTAAACAATGCTATGTAAATAAAATCGAATTGAATTAAATTGCCCCTAGGAGTGAATGAGTGTGTATGTGTTCCTGGGATAGATTCTGGCTCTGTGACTCTGACCAGGATAAAGTTCTTACTGAAGAAAAATGACCTTTCATGGGTTTCATCATATTGAGAAAACTCAACCTTGAGTTTTGAAAATTCATACACTAACTGTAATGGGAAAACAGGAAGTGTTTGTACTAATAATTATTGTACATAAGTACATGATTTGAGACACAACTCCAAGTATTGCGCCAAGCAATGCTCCAAATGTCCACAGGATACATGAGGTAGCCATCTTGTGTATGCATAGTTAAAAGCAAGCAAAATCCAGGCTTTAATCTTCAACTGCTCAGCTTTTTGCTTAGATTGGATAAACGCATTTGCCTAATTTAAATGTACTATCAACCCTCTCAAGAAGTTATTTTACAAAATCTCCACTCTTCTGGTCTTTCTAAATGGAAATGTCATGACTGGTTGGTTGGATTGTTCTAGAGATCTTGACCTGGCTAGTGATAAGATGAAGCATGGATGAAGGCTGTGATCCAGAGTTTATATGTCAGCTATCATATGGAGAGGTCATCTTCAGGGTGATGCTCACCCATGTTCAAAGCCCAGAGTTAAGACAGCTTGCCCGTTAGTTTAATTTAGAATTTGGCCACCCTTATGAAATAACATTGAGACTGATGAGAATACCCAGCTGGCATTTGCCATTGACTGATGACTGCAATGAAAAGCTGCATCCTTTTTGAACTCAGTGATGGCTCACAGGCCTTTGAGTGCCATGATTGGAAATTAAGGTGTTTTTTTTTTTGTCCTTCCAAGTAAAGCAGTCCATGTGACATTCATGTCATCACACCATCTTCTGGAATGCAATCAATTATGTAAGTAAATGAAGTGACATTGAATTATACTCCAATAGAATAATATCATGCCAGACATTTGCTGGAGAGTTCACAAAATCTTGGTTCAGCTTATTCTCCAAAGACTTTTTAAAATGTTTCACCACTCTGTTTGTGTACAAAGGTTTCCAGAGTTGAAGTTTGCTCAGTAATGTCCTCCAAAAAAGAAAGAGCATTTATCAACACATGATATCAAAAGAGTTTTTAATGTACAAATCTTGGCTCTTGGGTGGCATGGTTGGCTAACAAGTTTGTGCTTTATCACTGTAAACAGAATTTGATTTCTAGTAATTAAAGAAGTGCAATTTGGTTTTTTCGACAGTTCAAGTACACCACAGAGGGAATGACTGAGTACTTAGGTTCCTGTGGAGGGGAGCTAATCTCACAACAACTCTAATAAAGGAATTAAACTAATACAAATCTTTTGTACTTGATTTACTGTCTTTAAATGTGTGGTAACTGTGTGTTATAAGCCAGAACCAGCCTGCTGTATTTAAAGAGCAGCAAATCCGAGCATGTTTAATTAAATGTCCTGCCATTTTAACATCATATGGATCTAAAGGTTCAACTGTGGCTATTTATCCTCTAAAAAACTAACATGAACATGACGAAACTTACTAAAGTAATACATCACAGCTTTGCGCTTATTTTTGTGCATTGCTTTTAACTTTTTCTTCACCTGCAACTTTTATAGATTTAGAGACAGTGAAAACAGTACTTTTTTACAATGACTTGTTTTAATAAAGCTGTAAATATAACTCGATTTCCAAGGTTTTTTAAAATATGATTTTAAAATGAAATTGCTACAGTGCTATCCAGTCATGAAATGTGTAAATTGCTGACCTTGGAAGGATGCAAATAGATGTCCATTGCTTTTTATTTTGGCCTATTTTTGCAAGATAGTTTAATGGTCCTTAATCTGCTTTTTTTGGGGGCAAATATGGCAGTAGGGATAACTAGGGTTTCATGAAACTATTTTTTTATTTCTAGTTTTTTGGCTAGAGAATGAAAATGTAGCATTTAATGCATGGCCCATGCTTAATGGTTGTTTAGAAAGACTTTTGTACAAATATTAGCTTACCTATATGAATTGTGTTGATTTATTTTGATGTCATGTGCATTTCATCAGTGTATGAAATTGAATAATGCCAATACAATTTAAAAATATGCTCATCAACCACTTTATTAGCATCACCAGTACCCCTGCACATTGATGGAATTATCTAATCAGCCAAGTGGCAGCAGTGCAATGCATAAAATCATGCAGATACAGGCCAAGAGCTTCAGTTATTTTTCACATTAAACATCAGAATGGGCAAAAATGTGATCTCAGTGACTTCGACTGTGGCATGGTTGTTGGTGCCAGATGGACTGGTTGAGTATTTCAGAAACTGCTGAGCTCCTTGAATTTTCATGCACAGCAGTCTCTAGAGTTTACACAGAATGTTGTGAAAAATAAAAACATCCAGCGAGCGGCAGTTCTTGATGAAAGAAGTCAGAGAAGACTTTGCCAGACTGGATTGAGCTGACAGGAAGGCTAATGGTAACTCAATTAACCACTCTTTCACAACCGCCGTGAGCAGAAAAGCATCTCAGAACACACAACATGTAAACATTTGAAGTGGATGGGCTACAACAAGAGGAGACCTCATCGAGTTCCACTCCTGTCAGTCAAGAACAGGAATCAGAGGCTACAAAAACTGGACAGTTGAAGATAGGACAAACATCACCTGGTCTTTTTCCAATCTTCAGCTGGCCAGTTTCAGTGAGCCCATCCATAATGATTGTAGTCTTTGTAAGAATCCATAGAAAAAAAAACTTTTGTTCTGCTTTTTACAAAAACGTTTTAGACAGTTTGTCTTTGCTGCAAGCAGTAAATGATGAAGGATTAATAGAAAGGTATTATAAATTCCACAAAAGGAGAAAGACTGACATTTAAATTAGTTAAAAAGCAAATTTTCTGAATAACACACACACACACACAGAGACACACACACAGAAGGCCCTTCTGCTTAACTCGTGAGCTCATTCCTTCATTTTTCTTCACTTGTGATGAGAAGACCGAAGAAGCTCCATGGAACAATTTGTCAATTTTTTAGCAGTTGATCAGCTGGTAATGTCACACTACAGATAAGATGTCAGTCTCATGTGACAGCTAATTCAGATATTCACATATTCACAAAAATACGACCCTGCTCAATGAAATGTCAGAATATGACGGGCCAGAAGTGGAGGTGGGAGGTATGCTGTGATAAATGATACACAAGTAGAAATTTTTGAAGACTTACAAATTTTCATATAGCATTCTACTATGAATCAAGAAAAACTAAACAGCAGTTGACGTATTTACCTCAAAATGTTGCTGGTAATAAAACTGCTGCACATAAGACTGTGCTGTTGCAGAGATAAAGCGTTTATTAAATATTGCCTGAATGAAGACAGAAGATGGGCAAGGTCTCTGTGATGAAAATGTTAATACGCACAATGCAATGACTGACAGTAACATGGTGCCAAGGCACTACCACAGCAACCATGATTACACCATCTGGTGCCAGGGTGGATTTGTTCAGCATAAATCAGCCATCGTGTTCAGCTACCAAGTAGTAAATTAGAGGCTGTGGGTCTCTCAAATCCACACCATCAGCAAAAGCAAGATTTTTACACTACTGCCAGACTGGTTTGTGTTACAGCACCTCTTAATAGTACCCTATTTCTTTATTTTTAGTACATTTGTTCTTTGGTTTTTGTTATTGCAGTATACAGTATACAGTATATGACTTATAATAGAACACATATAATGCAAAATTATTGTGATTTAAAGCTTCATATATTCTATATTCCTCAGTCTTAATTCAATCACAACTATATTTCATTTTATTTAGGACATAATAACCTATTTGACACGCAAATCCAGACATGAGGCCAATCCTGGAAATTTGAAAACTGACCTGAGAGCTGTGTTACAGTGGGTCATATATCCAGAACTTGGCATAATAAATAAATAAATGAATGAATGAATGAATGAATGAATTAATTAATTAATTAATTAATTTAGCACCTTTCATACATTTAAATGCAGCCCAAAGTGCAATATAGTGTAAAGTTAAAAAAAAATAGAATAATTAAATTAAAAATATTTATATAAATAAATAATAATAATGCAATAAAATAATATGACAGAAAGATAACAATATAAAATCTAAAAAAAATATAGAGATGTGACAGTAAAAGTAAAAAAAAAAACAACAACAAGCAAAAAACAGATAAAAAGCAAAAGGCTGTGTCCATTTCACCACTATTTTTATGTTTCATACGTGGAATGTGGAGAATGCTAGCACTAGAACTAGATGAACATACCCAAATACTGTACAGTCATACAAACAAATCTGAAATAACTACAGTAGTTGTTACACAATCTTAAATGGCATTTAATGACATTTGAGGATAATCCTTTTTGATAATGTGAAGTTGATATATGCAAAACCATCAAGTTGGGTTGGACATTTACGATGCTGTGTATTTATCATAATTTCTATAAGTGCTATAGAAAAAAAATGGATTTGACTTAATGATGCATCCATCAGAATATGGAGGACCAGAACATTTGAATTCAATTTAAATAACAATCCACACTAATTATTACCAGACGTCATGATCAACTCATTTGAGCAAGACCTATAACAATGAATGTATTTCTTATTCTATTCAGGCTTTTCATCATCTTCACCCACACTGACTGCCTTTGTGAAATTTAATGTGTTCTAATTATGAATGACAGCTGAAAGCTCTATAACAACCCTTTCATTGACAATGTTTCATGAGTTCGGAGTCGTCAAAGAGGTCTTAGACGTAGAGAGCTGGCGCTGAAGCACTGGACGAGGCAGAACACAACTGTTTTGATTCAGAGCTAAATAAACGAGAGCAAAATGGACAGCGCAGCTGCTAATTAAATGTGTCAGGACTTGATTGGTGTTTGGCACACAGCTCAGACTTCCTGCAGCTGAATCCTGTGGGGTGGTTTGCACCTGCAGAGCCAGATGTTTCAGAGGGGATGAATATCCTCATCCTGGCTCAGACACGCTCCTGTCTACTTTATTCACCCAATGCTATGCTTTCTTTCCTCTGGGTCTGAATCCATTCATTGATTAGTTGATTCATTAGCTGACGTGAAAATATACCAAAAAAAAGATCATGTTGAGAAGTTATTTTTGTTTGTGCAGGTTAATTTGCAGTGCTTATGTCTCTGTAAAGCCAGGTGTGTTCACAGCAGGCTTTAAAGATTATTACTTGTTATACTTGTTACTGTACAAGATGATCACAAGAAAATATTGGCTGAGTTTTATAATGTTCTCAGTGTCAGATTATATGATGAAGATCATCTAACGATAGACCTTGAAAAGATAGATTTAAATATTTTTTTTTCTGTCTTTTGGCATGCTTTGTTTATGTTTCTCCATAGTCACTACCGTACCACTACCATAGCTGTCACATGAGCTTGACTTCATCCTATGCTGTTCTATTGGTGACTTTTAGATGACCATTGTAGAGGTGTCACACTTTTTAATCAAAATTTTCGGACATTGCCAGAACTGTCAGCTGTCTTTGGTCGCAATGGCACTTTTTTTTTTTTGTACAGTGCAAACCTGGTTTATGTGCGATGAATGAGGTTGTCCACTGATGATTGACAAAGTAATACTTTTTTTGTGGGGTTTTTAATGATCTTTCTTAACTGTAAATCAGTACAAGCATGGCCTCATTATGAAGTTTTGCCAAGTGTAAGTTCTGAGCCTTTTATACTTTGTTTGCTATTCATGCTTTAACCCTTGCCATGATCTTTGGACTACTTGTTTGGATTCAAACTACAGACATGACCTCAACCTAACTCAATAGTGTAGCCTTTTATTTCTGAACCAAGGCCAGACTTTGTAATGCCACTTTTCTTCCTCTTCTTTGCCTCCAAGAACAGAAGGAGCCACCCTCAATGAAGCAGAGATAATTGCTGCCAGAAGAGTTGTCAACAAGGAGGACAGAATTAAAGCCGGTTTGTGCTGATGGACATATCATCAAAAGTAAAGCCACATGTGAGTCTGAGATCTAAAAAGAGTTTTGGGATCCAAGTGATTTGAAAATATTTAGGTGACTAGACTAATTTTTGAAAATGTTTACAAGGTTCTTTACAAGTTACAAGCTACATAATTAGTTAGCTATAACTACACAATAAAAGTTGCAGTTGGCTAGACCAAAAAGGACAAATAAAACTATAGTTAACTAGACAACAAAGCTATAGCTAGCTAGACAAAAATTTATACTTAGCTAGTCAAATAAAGATATGGATGTGTGTCGGTATTTCACTGTGAATGTCGTTTGCATGAATATAGCTTACAAAAGCACTGGTGTGTGCCACTGTAGGCCCAAATGTGTGTGTGCAAGGCAATACAAACATATTTTCACCTTTCTGTCAGTGTAATGAACACAGTCTCATTTCAATACAGTTAACACTCCATTGACCCTCACAGTTCAGTAGTGAGAAAGAAAACTGTTGCTGCCTTCAAATGTGCATGAGGTTATAATCTTTTTTTCTTTTGTGTTCATGTGCACCGTTTAAATTAGCTAGTTATCTGGCTGTATATTTGATATATATATATATGTGTGTATTTTGTGAAGGAGTATATATATATATATATATATATATATATATATATATATATATATATATATATATATATATATATATATATATACACACACTCTTAAGACCAGGAAAAATATTACAAGTATTCACACTTCGCACTGGTGGATTGTAACCAGGTTGTAAGTACTTCTTCAAAATGCCAAAAGAAGAAACAAGAGCAAGAGACAAAAAATAGAGAGTAGGCAATTTATTGAAAACTGCATTTAAACTCAAACAGGCTGGTCATCAGCTGATCAAAAGTTTAAGACCATAGCCTTTAAATGTTAAAGTCTGTGCAAAAATATGGCTTTAATGTCATTGTCCTTCAGACAGTCACACTGTCATGATCTCCTGATGGCAAAAACAAAAAGGCTTTCTGTTTTTGAACGTGGCAGGATTGTTGAGCTGCCCAAGCAAGGGCTCTCGCAACGCGCCATTGCTGCTGAGGTTGGACGCAGTAAGACAGTCATTTTAAATTTCTTAAAAGATCCTGAGAGTTATGGGACAAAAAAATCAAGTGGTAGACCCAAAAAAATTTCACCTGAACTGAGCCGGAGGATCCGACGGGCTGTCCGTGAAGACACAGGCCGATCCTCAACCCAAATTAAGGCCCTTACTGATGCTGACTGCAGCCCAATAACCATAAGACGGCATCTGCGAGAGAAGGGCTTAAAGAACAAAAACCGTCTTCGAAAGCCACGTCTCCTCCCACACCACAAACTTGCCCGTTTGGAATTTGCAAGGGAGCATCAAACATGGGACATTGAAAGATGGAGGAAAGTTTTATTCTCGGATGAGAAAAAATTTAACCTGGATGGTCCTGATAGCTTCCAACGATACTGGCATGACAAGGAGATCCCACTGGAGATGTTTTCTACGCGGCACAGTGGAGGAGGCTCCGTCATGATCTGGGATGCTTTTTCCTTCAACGGGAAAATGGAGTTTCAGGTTGTGCAGGGGCGTCAAACGGCGGCTGGTTATATGGACATGTTGCAGCAGGCATCCCTCTTGACTGAGGGCCCTCGTCTGTGTGGTAATGACTGGGTCTTTCAACAGGACAACGCTGCAGTTCACAACGCCCGCCTGATGAAGGACAATAACATTGCACTTCTGGACCATCCTGCGTGTTCCCCTGATCTAAATCCCCTTGAGAATGTTTGGAGATGGATGGCAAGGGAAGTTTACAAAAACGGACGTCAGGTCCAGACTGTGGATGCCCTTCGTAAAGCCATCTTCACCACATGGAGCAACGTTCCCACCAGCCTCCTGGAAACAGTTGCATCAAGCATGCCGAAACGAGTGTTTGAAGTTATCACCAAGAACGGTGGGGCTACTCACTACTGAGTCCTTTTTTTGTTGTGAGTATTTTTGGGCTATGATCTTAAACTTTTGATCAGCTGATGAACAGCCTGTTTGAGTTTAAATGCAGTTTTCAATAAATTGCCTACTCTCTATTTTTTGTCCCTTGCTCTTGTTTCTTCTTTTGGCATTTTGAAGAAGTACTTACAACCTGGTTACGATCCACCAGTGCGAAGTGTGAATACTTGTAATATTTTCCCTGGTCTTAAGATTTTGTTCAGAAGTGTGTATATATATATATATATATATAAATCACTTTTTATATCAACAAGCTGATAACTAATTAGAAGGCTTGGTACAGGAATTACTTATTTTGTCACATTCTGGTGTTTACAGTGTGCAAAAGTTTAAAGTGAAAAGATGTAAACAAACTATTTTTGAAAAATAGCATTTTTCTTAAAATATTAATGCATAGTTTATATTTGATGAACTTAAAAAAATTAAATCATAATCATGGCATGTTCAAAGGTTTGTACTTTGTAACACCCCCTTTGGCAGATTACAGCTTGCAAATACTTTTTATAGCCAGCTAGGAGTCTATCAATTTTTATTTTAGGATGTTTCACCCACTCTTCCTTGCAGAACGCTTGTAGTTCTGAGATTCTTGGGCATCTTGCATGCACAACATGTTTATGATCTACCGACATGTATTTTCAATGATGTGGATCACTGTCCTGTTGTAAAAGTCAATCTCTTGTTAGCTTAAGGTTCTTGACTGACTGTCACATTTGCTTCCAGAATTTGCTGATAGTTATTTTCCACCTACATGTGTTTCCTGCACCACTGGCTGCTACACAACCCCAAAGTATAATAGATCCCATGCTTAATAGTTGGCTAGGTGTTCTTTTCACCAAATGCTACTCCTTTTTTTTTTTTTTTCAAATACATGTGGTGACTGTGGCCAAAGAGTTCCAGTTTTACTTCATCAGTTCACAGTATTTGTTTCTAAAATGCCTCTAGCATGTCTTGATATTGTTTTGCTTAAATTAGATGTTCACTTTTGTGATGAGGTTAGGTTTCCTTCTGATGACTCTTCCATGCAGATCATGTTTGTGCAAGCAACACTACAAAATAGAGAGGTGTACCACGATTCCTATGTGAGCTAAACCTTCCTGCAGGTCCTTTGTGTATTATGGGAGTTTTGCTTTGCCTGCAGTTACCCTCAACTGCTATTTCTTAATGAAATTTTTGACAATGGAAATTGTGAGCTGGAAGGGCTTTCTCTGCTTGGTAGGCATCAAGTAGCTTCATATTTAGATCCTTATTCAGCTGCTTCCAGGACCCAATGGTTGTTGAGTATTAACATAAGGTTAGAGTTAGAGAATTTATGTTCTGGAATTGTTATTCCTCATGACATTTCTTGACCAACCTAATGAGTCCTAATGAATCAATTAAGGCCTAATGAGATACAGTTCGAGACGTTACTGGAAAGGTGTCCAAGCTTTTGCACATACCACACATTGCTGCAGAGAGTGTGTTTACAGCTTTTCACTTCAAAATCAATAAAATATGTCATCTGCAAGGAGTGCCCAAACTTTTGCATACAACTGTATTCTTTACTTTTGTTCAAAGTTAAAAATCTGCTGTGTAAACCTGTCATTGTGTAGAATCTACTGTCTCCGGTAATCATTGCATGTTCATCACTGCACAAACATTTACTTTTCTACCTGCTGAATTTCGATCAATGACACCGTATTATAAGACCAGCTGTAAACATAAGAAATGTTACAAGCTGTGTAATGCTAAAAGAAAAACAACCTGCATGTTTGCAACATTTGCAACATTTGTCTCTATAGATTGCCTGAGAAGGCATTATTAATTCACACCACCTGAAACAAACCCACACATGTACTCAAGTAAAACAGAGTGTTCAAGTTCATCTCAACTTGAACAGTTTTATTGGTAAAGCACGAAGTGTTCAGAATTCCCAGTGGTCATGTAGAGAGTGAAAGCACTGTTTGGAGCTGTCTGTGTTAGATGAGCCCTGGGACTCTGGCCTCAAAAGGACAGTTAATTGTACTAAGAGTTTAACATTGCAGTGTGATATTAAGGCTTTGGCTTCATCGAGAACAGCTAATTAAACCAAAATTCAAAATTAGGTTGAAAACCATGATTAAAAATAGTTGTGACTATTGTTGTGAAATGGTGCATCTCTACTATAAACACCGGCTGGAGCAACAATATTTCTTATGAATGTGCAAATCTGAGGCAATGTTGATAAGACACCAGTCAATTCTGACCCTGTACACAACAGTCAACAGAGCCAGATTGATTTCTATTGTGTTTACATTAGCTGACTGCAATGTACAGTTTACTCATGGAACATGCATGAGAAGATATAGACTGCTATTTTATAAATGTTTTCAGTGCCATGAGTAATAGAGTACATATTGTACAGGTGAGGTAAAGTAGGTATATATAGCACAAATGCTAATGAAGTCTTCACAGGCTGTGTACCTTTTACATTTGATACCCATCCATTCATAAATGAGTACCTTTACATATTGGCTGTAAGGCATGTTTAGAATGTTTAGAAAACTTGTAATAACCCAGGAAAGTGAGAGAGCAATATACACAAAGCGCGAGTTTTGGGCCCCCTTATTTCATATTTAATAAACTGGCAACTCAACTGCTTCAAAATGGATTATACCACTGAAATTGACATTTCAATAAAACACAGCTGTGGTCAGATATTTTGACATCTAATATCTGTGGGATCATGATGCCTAAACTATATGAAATGAACAGATCTAAAGCAGTGACTACTGATATTAGATAGGAAGGTTAAAGTCTAACATCTATCAGTAGCTTGACAAAGAAATTGTTATGGTTGAGCAATGTCACAAGGTCTCATCTATGCCATAATAAGAATGATATGGGCAAGCTAAATTTTTTTTAAACTAAAAGTATTTTAAGTATATCTGTAATGCTCTCCTGGCTTCATGCTTTTACCTCTGAATATCAAACATTTATAAAAGTTAAGTGTTATAGAAACGTTATAGTACTTGGGGTTCTGTCATATGTCATTTTGTTTAATTTAGGCATTTAGAAGAAAAATGGGTGCATTTAGAGGAAACATTGAGTAAATAAGCCATCTCATTCACATTCACAACTGTATTTCACATGCACCTTCTCAGTCACTGCTGATGATGTGTTACAGATATGTCAGCAAAGTGAGCTGAAAAATATCAACCCAAATAGAGATCAAATCTAGGGGGTGTCTGACTCGATGTAATCAAATGACAAACTGATATACAATCGGACCACACCTCACTTCTTCATGTCATTCTGTGTATTTTTCTTACAGCTATTGCATTGCTGTTGTGATTGTGCCACAAAAAATCCAAAATACTATATTAAACCATTTTTAACATGAAGAAATCAGCCAAAAATGAAAATCTATTTGTCTTTTCATCTTAGAAAGACAGAGGGGATTAGACCTGCTACCTCATTTATACCAGCTGCTCTTTGTCAAATGTATAACCATGTTTATGTCTAGGTATGACACATGCTGCATAAAATAAAAGGGATTCATTAGCTATGGAAAGTCATTAGATCCAGCAGACATCCATATGAACAATATATTAGTGGACAGTGCACTGAAAACCAGGTGTGTGCTGATTAAATTATCACATCTACCTAACTTTTTCTTTTTTCTTTTTTTATACCATGGCCAGAGAAAACAGTGGTTTCTAATGGACCTGTAGGTGTGCAGGTCTTTTTCTTTTCTTTAGAATGCTTCCAACATTCAAAATTGATATACACGTTCTTAATTAATGCTCCTCAGACAATGTACAGCGAGATGGAATGTACCATGGAAATAAGCATAAAAATTTTGGCTAAAATTTCCACTTCTCAGTTGCACTGCTGAAATTAAATAATAATAAAAAAAGACAGTATTTAAACAGAGCAAGATGTTGCCCTCTGAGATGTAACGGTAACAATAATTACATAATACTTTAGATAAGGCGACAGGATTTTGTTAAAGCAGCAGTGAGTTTATCAATTTCTTATCATTCAGATATGAACAAGCAAAGAATCGCTTCATGAATTTATTAATTTCATGCTTGGAAGTTTGTATGATCAAACATGTCTGGTTGGAGTGCATATAAACTTTAGTGAAATATCTGAAAACAGCTTAATTTTCAGTTAAATAATCAAAATCAGTATCATAGCAAGTAGAGTAGTTAGTGAACTGAAATTTATAAATGAATCATAATGCATAGATGTGGATTTTTATTAGTGCATTAGTTCTTCAATTGAGTAATAAGTGCATTTATGTACAAGAGGCACCGTGTAGCCTCATTGGGGTTTGGTCCATACGCCTGAGCTATTAAAGGACACTTGGATACCAGTGCATCTTTTTCTTTTCAGGGTATTCCATTTGATTCATTTCAGTAGTTAATTTAGTTTGAAGTAAGGATTTGTTTCAGGATGGGAACTTGGCTATATTTATACATTTATAAAAAGCTTTAATTAAATATGCCTTTAATTAATTCTGCTCTAGTTCTAAAATGAATAGAAAAACTATAAATAGAGATCATTGTTCCACCCTCAGGGGAAGTAGGAAAACGTTTACATTTTTTTGACCTGATTTTGGCCTCTAACCTCTTTATTTAAAAAAAAAAAAACTGTGGTGTCAAAGCATACCAAAAAGACCATCTTTATCTGTAGAAACCTCAGACATAAGCACTTCTAACTTCACTTAAAATTCTTCACTGATATGAATTTCCCCTTTCCATTTACTTCTTATCTTGGATGCCTTTCCTTATATTGGTTCATATGTTTCATGTAAATTAGATGTGTAAGATGGTAAATTGGGGTGTGTTGAATTCATTCATTCATTCATTCATTCATTCATTCATTCATCTTCAGGAACTGCTTAATCCTGGCCAGGGTTGGGGTGGATTTGGAGTCCATCCCAGGAAACCTGGACATGAGGCAGGAATACACTCTGGATAGGACCTGATCCCTCTCTGTGCACACATATTCAACCTTGGGACACACATTCACCACTCATTTGATATCAGTCATATAATCAGTATAATCAGTCATAGATTTATTCATGTATCATTACAGATACTCAAATCTGTGCTTGTTTCTGTGTAACTTTGAAGAACATAGGCCATTATATCTTACTTATGATATCAAATTTTGTTTTGAAAATGACCATGTGGAATTTAAACCATAAATGAACCTCATTTAAGCTTCTGCTTCATAGTAGGTCATCACTTATTTTAGAAGTCATGCTGCCTCCCAAATGGGACAGACATTATTTCAGAAGAAAAAATTCTGCCCAAAATTGCTGTTGATTGTACACCCTCCTTCCAAATCAAATGCAGCAATGACATTTCTATGATAAGAGGATTTTGTGTGCTAAATATCTTGATCATGTCCCTGATTTGCATCCAGTGTTCCCAGAAAAGGCTCTGGATCCACCATGACCCTGATCAGAATAACACTGATACTGAAGATAAATGAATGAATCAACCAACGAATGAATGCTATATTGATATATTACTGATATACTGGATACCTGATTATAGACACATACCTAGTGGAAATATGCCTTGTGTTAAACATCTAGACAGGGTCTGTGTCTATATATTTGCATGTTGAATGGAGCTCTCATCATTCACGGTGAGTGAATGTGTGTGAATCCAGTTGTATCAACTGGATATGAATTATACCTCGAAAGAAGCTCAGCTTCAGGTTGTACACCAGTCCTTCAAGAGAATGTTTGCATACCGTCACATTGGTGTAAATGGAGCAGAATGCCCATCCCACTCCATAGCACATGACTGACACTAACACCTTCCCAAATACAGTAAGGCTCTGAGGGACAGCGACAGTAATTTCAGCTCCAGCGAACATCAGCTCAAGGTAAACACTGATCGATTCCCTCGCCTGTTGAAGCTGCACTGGAATCAGCCATATCAGCACTCCAATGCTGCTCACACGCTGTGAGAGTTGATTAATTGCACACACTCGATTACCCTCTAAACACATCAGCCCATCAGGTTGAAGGTTGACGGAGAACAGTGCTCCTGTGCATAATGATGTCAAACAAAACAGGATCGACGTCACCGCAAAGTATCCTTCACGCATCCCAACTCTGTAAGAAATGCCATCCATCACGGCCTGGAGCCTCACTGCGATTTACTGAAACACTGAGTCACCGAAACACAGAGCTGTATGAAGCTGTTTTAATTTATGCACATTAAAACAAGCAAACAGAACTTTTGCATGTAAAAAAACCAAAACAATTAGTAGAAATTGAACACAACAGATATCCCAGCACTGATTACTGCATTACCATATTTTCCAGACAATAAGTTGCTCCAGAGTGTACACACTTGTCTAAATTCTGTCTGCTTAGTTGAAAAAATGTATTGTCTTTCTGTAAACACCTTTGAAACAACTGAGAATTAAGAGTGAGTGAAACTTTAGTGGCCTTTTAGTATTTAGTTTTGCCTAAGTACCAATAGACAAAATAATGATAAGCATAGTTTATTAAACAGGATTACAATTTACCATAAGAACTACAGTAGTGGGGCTACCGTAAATAAACAAACAAATGGGCACATTATAATTACAAAAAAATTCAGAACATACTGCAAACTTTTATAACATACAGTGTAAGAAAGTACCTACTAGAGGGCAAAGAAAAAAATGCATCTTATAGTCTGGAAAATACAGCACCAATATGGTTATCATCATGAAGAAATGATGTTACCTTTTAGATGCTGGAGATGCTTTTACATTAGCGTCTCTTTAGAAAATATGAGCTTATGATGCAGTTATGACATCTTGTACTAAACATCTGAACATAAATATGATCTTAGTATTCAAATTAGCAAAGGATTACAGTTATAAAAAGGTGTTAATGCGTTTGTTGTTAAATGTTAAATTCTCTTTTTAAAGTTAATGAATTACAGTGGGATGAAACGACAAGCATTATAAGAGTTTGGTCTACAAAAGCTACACAGATGTACAATTTATGATTTATGAATATACTGTACAAGACAAAAAAATAAACCCACAGATATTCCCATCACTGGTATTAGCTTGAGCGGATAAACATATTTGCCAGACACCAATGTATCTACACTTGTTTTTTTTTCAGGCAGGCAAATATTCTGGGCACCAATGTGGGAGGCACGGGGTCGCTGCTGATTCAGCACAGCAGACAAAGCTGTCAAGGGTCAATCTGGTCATTGAGGACACAACCTGGTCTGCTGGAGCGCGATCAACCATGCAATGCAAACAAATGAAATAAAAAGATGAAAATCATGCAAAAAAGCACCAACCCCTAGCCCAAAGGTCTTTCTTAGAGAGTTTACAGTGGGATCAGATCCACTCTCAAAGTTTTTTTAAACAGTTCTCCACCTTGGAGATATCCTTTTGCTGTTCAGAGTTGAGTTTGCGCAGTAATGTCCACACACCAGAAGAGCACAATATCCTTGTTAGAGTTGAAAATGGTTTGATGGGGGTTTACTGATGTGTGATGTTAAAATGGTCCCACATACAACATCATACAGCAATGCAAGCCATGAGGGGAAAAAAAAAAAAAACAGACTCCATGAACTGTTCACGGTGGTGGAATTGCTAATTAAGCAGTGCTGGTCATAAAACTCTGTGATTAATAGTCATCGTAGGTGTTGACGTCCGTGAAATAGGCGTTGGTGTAGGTTTTTCCAGCTAATTGGGGGTTAAAGTATTTATTTCTTTCCTCCAGGATCAAGTTGTTCTTGTTGAAGGCCTGTGAATGAGAGAGAAGTGTACTGAGTGAGGCTTTACATGATTTATCATTTCAAGATTAAAAGACTTCACAAAGCAAAAGGAAAACATTCTCAAACACCACTACAGATAAACACTAAAAATAAAGTATATAATATGCTGAAATAAGTGATATATAAATAAATCAAATAAATCAAATACACTGGTGAAAGGGGAGTCGGTCTACTAGTGAGTAGTGTCAGTCAGTCATCAGTTATGCGTTATACAAACACTACTCTTATCATGTAAACTTCAAAATATAGTCACTACCTCTGCCAACCACTTAGGAAGAGACAGCATATGTAGGCAGCACTTTTGGGCAGAGATAAAGTGTGGCCCATTTGGAAGACAAAACATAACACTGTTGACTTGTCTTGTTATTTCTCTTATTAGAATGTTGGCCATTTTGAGAATCATCAAACATGAAGAACTATTTCTAGATTTTGTGACAGTTTGGAGGCCATGTGTGAAATTAGGAAGTCTAAGGAAATACAGGAACCAGAGGCACCACAGAACTGAGGAACTAGGGAAATATTACTAGTGATTGGGACCCTACCATCTGCTAGACCAGTTTACTTCCCTTTTTTCTTCACCCCCATGCTACCCATTACATAATTAGTATTTCCACCTGTTCATTTATCTTATGTCTCATTGTGATTAGTGTGCATATGCCCATAGATGTAGAGTTAATCTGTTAGGTATTTTATGATGTATTCCAAAGCAGTTTCCTAGTTCCTTAATTTCCCCAGCCTATTACTTCAATAATTACTAGACCCCTATTCTTTCTAGTTGCCTTGTTTCTCTAGTCCTCCTGGTTACCCTGTTTCCCCAGTCCATGCAGTAGTCTAATTCTGCTATTTCCATGATTTTCTTGGTCCTCATAGTTCCACTGTTTTCATAGTACTTGTAGTTTCTTTATTTCCCCAGTCTTCCTAGTTGCCTCTCTCTCTAGTCCCCCTAGTTCTCTTGTCCTCCTAGTTACACTATATGGGCAATAGTATGTGGATACCTGACCATCACACCCATATGTGCCCATTCCAAAACAGTGGGCATTAACACAGAGTTTTACTATCACCGAGTTGCTATTATAACAACCTCCACTCTTCTGGGAAGGCTTTTCAACAGATTTTGGAGTGTGGCTGTGGGGATTTGTGCTCATTCAGCCAGAGCATTAGGGAAGTCGGGCATTTATGTCAAGTGAGAACAACTGGTGCAGAGTCAGCTTTCCGATTTATCCCAAAGGTGTTTCAGTGGGGTTGAGGTCAGGGCTCGGGCCACTCAAGTTCGTCCACATCAACCTCTGCAAACCATGTCTTTATGGACCTTGCTTTGTGTACAGGGGCACCATCATAACGAAACAGATTTGGGCCCTTTAGTTACAATGAAGGGAAATACAAAGACATTCTAGACAAGTGTGTGCTTCCAACTTTGTGGCAACACTTTGGAGATAGTCAACAATACTTTTGGTCATATAATGTATGTTGTTTCTTAGTCCCCCTAGTTCCCTTGTTTCTATAGTCATCCTAGATTCCTTGTTCCTCTAGTCCTCCTAGTTCACTTGTTTCTTTAGTCCTCCTGGTTATGTTGTTTCCCTGGTCTGTGCAGTTCTCTATTTCGACTACTTGTCTCATTTTCCTAGTCGTCTTAGTTCCACTGTTTTCATAGTACTTGCAGTTTAATTATTTCTCAGTCTTATGTCCTCCTAATCCCTTTTTGCCTATACTTCCTAGTTCTCTTTTTTATCCAGTCTTCTTCATTGCCTTGTCTTGTTAGTCTTCGCATTTTGCCAGTTATCCTAGTTCCCTGGTTTCCCTTACTACCCTAGTTCCTTTGTTAGTCTGCTTAGTTGCCTTGTCTTGCTAGTGCTCACATTTCTCCAGTCCGTCATTTGCCCTAGTTAGTCCTAGATTCTTTGTTTCCCTCGTACCCTTGTTTTCCTAGTCCTCCTAGTTCTGTAGTTTTCCTAGACTTCTATGTTCACTGGTTTCCAT
This sequence comes from Pangasius djambal, assembly GCA_022985145.1. Taxonomy (NCBI): domain Eukaryota; kingdom Metazoa; phylum Chordata; class Actinopteri; order Siluriformes; family Pangasiidae; genus Pangasius; species Pangasius djambal. The sequence continues at coordinate 12,842,789 of CM040996.1, forward strand.
AATCCACCTTGTTTCCTGGCTCCCCCTAGATAACTTGTTTCTTTGGTTTTATGGCTTTCTTAGTCATTCAAGTTCACTCGTTTTTCTGGCCCTCCGGGTACATTAGTTTCCCTAATGCTACTAGTCCCTTGTTTCCCAAAAACTCTTGTTGCTTCATTTCTTTGGTTTCATGGTTTCCCTACTCCTTCTTGTTCACTTGGTCCCATAGTCCTTATAGTTCCTGAGTTTCATTTTTACTTTGTGGGTCCTAGTTCCTAAGATTAGTTTTTCAGTTCTCCTAAGTTTCGTTCTAGTGTGTTTTTTTGTTTTTGTTTTGATCATTATCTGTTTTTAGATTTGGATTATGGATTAACCTCTGCCTGTGCTTTGACCTCTGACATGGGATTGGATGGAAATGAGGATGGGAGTGCCCAAATAAAGAGACTTTTGACTCACTTGTGTAACAATATTAATTTGATCCTCTGTGGAAACTTGCACAAAAACATAATCTGAATATATTTATTGGATCAAGAATGTTTGTCTAAATAAAATAGATAGACTGAAAACAGAAAAATGCTCAACAATGCAGTCAATCAAACAACTGAAAAAACCTTGAATCAGACACCTGTTTTACTTTGTGAACAGTGTAACAAAGAAAATGAAAAGTGAAGAAACAAGCAACAAAATATATGACCGATGTAGCCATTTCACAACAGCAGCGACATAGAACAGGCAAAAATGTTACACACTGCCTTCTCACAAGCCTTGGTTGCTCTGAGCCCTGTGGAATGAGATGAAAGATGGAAAAACCCGAAGAACAAATGCATGAGCACACCTGCCAGAGAACGAGAGAATCACAGGGGAACGACAGACGCAGGAGAGGACATATGCTGATCGAGAGTTAGTAGAAAATCTCCAAGCGTCGGGTCACACCAGTGTTAGTGGATAAAGCCTGGCGCATGCTGTGGTCATCCAAAGGCAAGAGTACAGAAACGTCAGGCTGCGAAGAGGAAGGGAGCAGAGCGAAATCAGGACTAAAACCTCTGTACTAATCCTGCAAAAATACCTTTGATTTGGATACTTACACATGGGTCCACTAGCAAGCAGAACTATATATTGTATGTATACACATCACATATACATAGTCTAGCATTATATTTATCTAATTTATTAAAATATGGATTATTTAGCTATTAATTCATTAAGGCAAGGACTTACAACTGATTAGGGTGATTATTTTAAAACAATAAATATGACAAGTAATCTTTGCCAGATGATTGCTGATATCCTTCAAATAATTTTTGTATTTCTATTTTGTATCAAAACCCTGTTATTTATATGTTATTATTTTGTTATGTTACTTGTTATTCTCAAAAATAGTTATTTATATAATTGATGCTTCATCTAATTAAGTATGTGTACATTTGAACATTTAATAAAACCAGAAATCTAGTCCGTGGATGATGATAGAATTAAGATGACGAAGACAATTTGTTCAGGAAAATACCAGCAAATGGTTTTTGCTATCAAGTTTTAGTATAAATATATGATTTTGAAGTGGGCAGAACTTAATCCTTCTTCAAAGCTGCTAACTTTCAGAGAATGCAGGGGTTGTGCATGAACAAACACAGAAATAAACATATTTCATGATTTTTAACGTTTTATATTATTATACTCTACGAGCCAAGACATGTTATATATGCAATTTATGCAAAAATTTAAAAAATTAATGATGTGAACAAAAGTGCCATTTCTACCTGTAGTGTCTTGCCTTAAATAGATGCAATAACTAGCCCAGATTGAATCCACTGTGGCAGCATTCGGCTTCAGTTTTTCTTTCCATTTGTTCAGTCTGGGAACTGAACTGAACTTTTCTTGATTCTAAAATCTGATATATCATGTCTAATAGCCTTCAATATGCAAATATTATATAAACAGCTCACTTAAAAGTGTTAGAATTTAGTTAAAAATGCAATAAGCCCTGCCTCATATTTTCATTGGTTCCTACGATTAAGCAGTTTTTGCCTCAAGGCTTGCTCTGATTGAAAGAAACAAAGATAATTAAACATTAGCAGTTTAACTTTAACAAATCTCCCAACAAGACTGAATTTTCAGAAATAATGCCAATAAAACAAAGTGTCACTATCTGAAGACATTTCAGTGACTATAGCTATACTATCAATAAGTCATTAACTAGTTACAGAAAATGAATGCACTTTAGTCCTGCTATATTTTCTCAAACAAGATTCTTTTCTATTATGTCATTGAAAGTGTTAATGTGGACTAAATATACCATCAGTAAGGGAGATGATAAAGGATGCATAAAGGAGTGTCCTCAGTCAGTATCAGATGTTGGCAAAAATATGAAAACAATTAACACTGAGTGTTTAACAGTGTATGTGTTACTGCTTAAACTATATAAATGTGAATATGTTGTCAGTTTTAAATATTAAAGCAAATGAATGTTTATTGTATAATGCATTTTATTTCATATCAGTCTTCTTAAAGAATTGAACAATAATTTTGAAAAAATGTATTTATTATATTTTTAGTCATGAAATGCATTATTGAATACCAAGGGCCACCTAAGTTAAACTAAGTATTAGAAATAAAGAAAGGTTTTTAGCAGTGGACTTTTTAGCATTATATTTGTCATTCTGTTAATGAAAACTCGACTTAATACATTCTAGCCCATTTTTCTATCCTTATAGCCTGTCAAACTCATTATGGCCAACTGTAATACTGCTTAATATTGTAAGTGACTATTGGGATGCTCCAGTGTGCAGTATAATGTAATTAGCCATAGTTATGATATACTGTAAGCAATTTCACAATAGAGTCGGAAATTGCAATAAGAGGGAGCTCTTTTAATTTGCCAAGACTCAAACCTAATCACATCGTAATTGTTGTGTGGACTGTGTTTGCAAAATACGGAAACACTTCCTATGCATTTGCTTTATGCTGTGTGAAAAACTCTACTTCAATATCAAATTGATCAGAATGCGCAACAATAGTTCGAGCAGCCTCAGAGCAAAATGGTCTTCTGTTTCTATATCAGATAATTATCTTTAAACATTGAATACACAAGTCAGGGTAAGATAATCACTTATGAGAAAGCAGTGTATGAGGGATGATTTTTTTTTTTAGACAGAAACAACAGAGTGAGACACGCAAAGAACATACTGGATCCAACAGTATAAATCTACAGTTGGATCCAAAAATCTGAGTTTACTACCAAGGACTTGTTTTAGATCACCTGTTATCAAAAGAATAATATTTACTCAAATAATAATCCACAAACAAGATTCTAGATCCACCAAATCACGAAATGTGTGTTCTTATTGATCAAAGGCATTTGTTCTTACTCCTACCCATATGCTGCATTATTTGGTTTGCCGGTGAAACCCATATTCAGTGCAGCAACAAAGCAGACAAGAATAACCAACTGCAACAAACTGCAACTTTCTGTTGCTTTATTTCAATTAAACCATGTGTTAAAATCTGATCCTAAAAAGCTCTGGCTTTTTTAAGCTACTTTCTGAGCCTCAATCCATTTCTGAATGTTTGTAACTACTTTCATATAGTATAGGTCATTTATTCAGCTGTTTTTATTTATTTTTATTGTTTTTTTTTTTTTACATATTCTATTGATTTATTAGAATGACTTAGTCTTTTCCTCTTTTACTGTTGAAACAAAGTACAGGCAACTACTCCAGTTTGAAAACATTTATTTTTAATGTCATTCCGTTTGGCTCTAGCAATGACATCCTGAAGTAATATGCAGGATTTTATCATCTCTATAAAGGACTTAGTAATCAGGGTTTTTCTGAAGTCCCAGGTATGCAATGTTGTTGTCAGAGAATCTATACGATAAACTACCAAGTTTTAATAGTTAAAAAAAACCGCAGTGGGGATGCTGTGGTCTTATTAAATAGTAAAATAATAGTTAAAAAAGTGCATTTCACTCATTAGTTATTGTCACAAAATGCCCCTTTCAGCGTGCTACATGGTTCAGAGCAATTGTTCCTTGTCCTACATGTTTGTTTGTTTGGTGATATGCCTTTTTTTCCTACTCCTCTCTCCATTTCTGTCATGTCATTGGTTTGTTCTCCTAATGTGTGCACCTTTTCTGTGTTTAGCCCTTAATTAGTTAATTAGGCTTATCATGCATTTTTGCATCGTCAAGTTCTCAGTCATTTCCCTGTTACTGTGTAAGTCTGTTTTATTGCTTTATGGACTACGACTATGATTGTCTTCACCTTAATAAACACATGCTGAGCACCCACATTTGCATCCTTTCTCATACTTCTGGATGGGATGTAACAGTTATAGATTATTGTGAGTAGTGAGTGAATGATGCTAAAAGCAAGTAATTTTCATTCAAGGACATAACATCAATTTGGAAAAATTAAGTAAATGGTATGTGACCTGGATATTCAGGATATTTAATGGAATCAAAACAATTCTTGGTACTAGACTCAGACATTTGGACCATGATGTGACATTATCTCTGAGCAGCATGGAGCCATACTGACCTTAATGGCTTCCACTGTATCATATTTGTCGAGTTTGTTGATGTGGTTGGTGATGCTGGTGTTAAGAGGTGCAGCAGAAATGGGATGGATCACTGTTGCATCATGGGATTGCTGCTGATATCTTTGACAGTAGGTGTAGACCAGTAGAGTGACCAAACAGCCTAGAATGGAGCTGCTCAAGCCCACAGCAATCATGTGGAATACGTTGAAATCTGTGCAAAGAAAGAGAGCAGATAGTGAATTAAATTTATCCAGAATTAACCCTGACCAAAAATCATATCAAAAAATTATTTTGCAACATGAAACACTGGCACACACAAAAAGAAGCAACATAAAAGTTGATTTTAGTGACATCGCATCACATCCCTATATTTCAAATAAGACCTATGCACATACACCGGCTGTCAGGAGGATCCCCAAACATGAAAGGGTGTTTGCAGTTTAGTTTCCATCACGATTATCTATACTGATCATCACTGAGATTAACAAAAAACACATTGGTTATTTTAAAATAAATATTAACAATAACATTACTATATAATCTAAGGACCTCAAGATCAATGGGACAGAATATTGTTAAGTAGTGAACACTACAGACCATATTACACTTTGTAAGCATACAGTCATGGGAAAAAGAAAGTACATCCTCCATCAGTTATATGCTTTTATTCATCAGGGCCTAAATAACAATTGTATGGTCCTCACCACCTTCTATAAACAAATAAATAACCTCAGGTGACAACAAAACAACACAACAGATTTCAAAATGTAGTCATTTTCCCCAAAAAGGTGGGAAAAAATAAGTACACCCTATGATTCAATAACATGTAGAGCCACTTTTAGCAAAAATAACTTGAAATAAACATTTTCTGTAGGAGTTTATCAGTCTCTCACATCATTTCGGAGAAATTTTGGCCCACCCTTCTTCACAGCATTGCTTCCATTCATTGATGTTTGAGGGAATTCATTTATGCACAGCTCTCTTAAGATTCCGCCACAGCAACTCAATGGGGTTGAGGTCTGAACTTTGACTTGGCCATTCCAACACCTTCATTTTGTTCTTTTTTAGCCGTTCAGATGTCGATTTGCTGGTTTGCTTGGGATCGTTGTCCAGTTGCATGACCCATTTTCAGCCATTTAAGATGCTGGACAGATGACCTCACATTTGTCTCAAGAATATTCTGGTATAAAGTGGAGTTCATCGTCGTCACAATGACTGCACAGGTCCTGTGGCTGCAAAACTACCCAAATCAGCTTCACCACCATGCTTGACAGTTGGTATGAGGTGTTTGTGGCAATACACTGTGTTTGTTTTCACCAAACATGGCACTGTGCATGATGACCAAATATCTCCACCTTGGTCTCATCAGTCCAAAGGATATTGTTCCAGAACGTTTGTGGTCCATATACTTTCTCTGTATCTTTCCCTGAAAGCCACACTTGTTCGGTCTTTTTCTGATCCCTGTCATGAACATAAACATTTAATATGCTTACAGAGGCCCGTACTGTAGGTCACATGATGTAGTTCTTGGGTTTTTCTTTGTATCTCTGAGCAATGGTCTGCCCTTTGACTGAATTTGCTGGGACGCCGACTCCTGGGAAGACTGGCAACTGACTTCAAGGCTCTCCATTTGTAAACAATCCTTCTCACTGTAGAATGGTGAATTTTAAATTGTTTGGAGATGGCCTTATAACCCTTACCAGAATGATGACTTCATCACTTCTTGATGATTAACTAATCTTGTGCATTTCTTTAGTAACGCCTGGCTCTGATTACTCTCTTAATGATTGTGGAACTAGGAAGGGTGTTACTTTTTGGGAAAAATGACTACATGTTGAATTTTTTTTGTGCTTTTTTTTGTTGTCACCTGAAGTTATTTGTTTGTTTATAGAAGTTGGTGAGGACCACACAATTGTTATTTAGGTGCTGATAAATAAAAACATAGAATTGATGGAGAGCGAAATTTCTTTTTAACTATTTATCAGTATGTACTATCTGTCTTGGGGCTGATAAGGACTTTGTAAGAGTTTCCTAACAGTGTGCTGCATATACTAATAAAAGATAAGAAGGGAAGCAGGGCAGACTTCAGGAGTCTGAACTGCACTGAAAAGAGAAAAAATGTGATGTATACACTGGATAGTTTTCATGTTTTATAGTATATACAGTTAGGTCCAGAAGTATTTGGACAATGACAGAGTTTTTGTGATTTTGCCTTTATACACCACCACAATGGATTTGAAATAAAACAATCAAGATGTGATTGAAGTGTAGACTTTCAGCTTTATTTTAAGAGTTTCCACAAAAATATGGCATTTACCATTTAGGAATTGCAGCCATTTTAAGCAAAGTACTTCCATTTTCAGGGGCTCAAAGGTATTTAGACAGTTGACTGACAAGAAGTTAATTGAGCAGGTGCGGTCCATTCCCTCGTTACTTCAAGACAAATGAAGCAGATAAAAGGTCTGGAGTTGATATCAGGTATTGAGTTGGCATTTGGCAGCAGTTCGACTGGAGCTACCAATATGAAGTCCAAAGAGATCTCAATGCAAGTGAAGGAGGCCATCATTAGGCTGAAAAAACAACATAAATCTATAAGAGAGATAGCAAAAAGCTTAGGTGTGGCCAAATCAACAGTTTGGTACATTCTTAAAAAGAAAGAAAGCACCAGTGAGCTCAAAAACATTGAAAGGCCTGGAAGACCACAGAAGACAACTAAAGTGGATGATCGCAGAATCCTTTCCTTGGTGAAGAAAAACCCCTTCACAACATCAACAGAAGTCAAGAGTACTCTGGAGAAGGTAGGCGTATCAGTGTCACCACATGGTGGAGGGAGTGTTATGGCATAGGCATGTATGGCTGCCAATGGAATGGGCTCACTGGAGTTTATTGATGAAGTGACTGCTGACAGAAGTAGCAAGATGAATTCTGAGGTGTATAGGGCTCTACTCTCTGCTCACATTCAGCCAAGTGCTACAAAGCTGATAGGAAGCCACTTCACAGTGCAGGTTAATAATGACCCTAAACATACTGCGAAAGCAACTCAAGACTTTTTGAAGGCAAAGAAATGGAATATTCTTCAATGGCCAAGTCAGTCACTTGATCTCAACCCAATAGAGCTGCTTTTCAGTTACTGAAGACAAGACTGAAGGCAGAAAGACCCACAAACAAGCAGCAACTGAAGGTGGCTGCAGTGAAGGCCTGGCAAAGCATCTCCAGGGAGGAAACTCAGAATTTAAGTTTTGAGAACATGGGCTCCAGACTTCAAGCAGTCATTGACTGCAAAGGATTTTCATCCAAGTATTAAAATTATGGTTATATTTACAATTATGTCACTTTGTCCAAATACCTTTGAGCCCCTGAAAATGGAGGTAATTCCTGTAATTCCTAAACGATAAATGCCATATTTTTGTGGAACATCTTAAAATAAATCTACACTTTGATCACATATTGATTGTTTTATTTCAAATCCATTGCGGTGGTGTATAAAGGCAAAATCACAAAAACTCTGCCATTGTCCAAATACTTCAGGACCTGACTGTGTACACACACACACACACACACATACATTAATTTTATATATATATATATATATATATATATATATATATATATATATATATATATATATATATATATATATATATATCCCTTTGTTATTAATATTTCTTTTGGTTTCTTTTAGTTATGTGGTTTTTTAAAGAGGTATTTATTTATTTATTTAGACTGTTATTTTACTTTCATTTTAGTGTTTTTAATTCTGCAGACAGATTGAAAATTGTGGGGTGAGGTTTTGTGCCAGACCATTAGAGGAGAAAGAGTGAATATAAATTGTTTCTTGGGTAACATTCTTGAAATATAACTCTCTTCTTGCCAGAAGCAATTTTTTACACTAGAGCTCCAGTTTCACCAGTGTTGTGTGGAAAACCAGAAAACAGGTACTGATGTCTACTTTTATAATATTTTAGGTTCTTTTTTAATTTTGTAATATTTATTATTAATAATGAATTAATACAATTAATATTTTAGTTTAGTTTATGAAAATATATATGGCTTTTGTTAACTATGATCTTGTTACTGAGTCAGTAAGCACAGCCTGAAAATGATCTGTTATTTTATTCATGGCATTTAATGTCTCTATGCACTGCATATTTTTGAAGTGCCATAAAACCTGTTGCTGAATTATATGGAGTAAAATTCCTTTTTATTACGGAATAGAAAAAAAAAAAATATTTTCATGCATCCTTGTACCACATTCATTTTCTATATCTGTTATAGTGATAACTATTTTATTTATGTCATAATCCTTCCTATAGTCAATGTGTTCATCATTTCACAGTTATGAGTATGTTCTTGTCTTACATTGTACTATTTGCACTTTGTGTGGGCATGTGTTGTCTTCTGTGTTGCACTCTAAGCCTTGATATTTCACATGTAGAAGTCTGTAATAATATAAAATCATCTTGACTTGTCCATCTGGTGAATAATAGAAGTGTGTAACACACTGCATAAATCATTACCTCCACAGCGTCTCTCCGTGTGACTCGAGTGTGCTACAGAGATCTCTGAGGAGGAAAAGGAACAAAACACAAGTGTTAGGCTGATAAGAGACAGACAAATAGCTAATAATAAAGCTGGCACCCAATGTGCTTGTGATGACGAGTGCCAGGCGTAATTAAATGAAATGAAGTTTTGTAATGGAGTGCTTCCAAAGGCTTCTGTAATGAATTGTAATGGAAGGGTGCCAAACTATCTCATCACAGTGTACTTAGATTGATAAGCCTCATCTGCATATTCGTGTGCTCACACATATTAACATAAAAAAGCTATGCTAAATTTGCATTAGTATTGTACTCAGTTTGTATAGTTGTTGGTTTGGGCTTAGTCTATATGCGTGGTGTCTTCACAGATACATCATTTGGTTTGGTTATTTTGAACCCTGCTGTGTTTGCCTCCTCAATTCAATTTGTTAGGGGAGGTTGAGAAACGTCATTCAAACTCAAGTGTGGACCAAATAAACAGCACCAATGCCTAAAGTCCTCACAACAAATCCTATCATCCACTTCTCTTTAATAAGAGCTTCAAATGAGTATACTAAATGAAAATGTCAGGTGCAATTGGCAATTCAAGTGGTTTGTCAATTTTTTCCTGAGCCCTTCTAGACATGATTTGTTTCCAGTTGTTCAGTGAACAACTTGAGAAAGCCAAGTAGGTCTAAAATTACTTGAAGCCCTTTTGGGACAGGGTTTTGGTTATATCTGTAATACAGCATCTGCATGCCACATTAAAAATAAAACTTCAAAGCTATGTATTAACATTGAACAATTAGTTTTCAGCAGGTTTCTATTCATATGATCACAGTTGCCAGTGTTATACAAGGTTATGAAATCACATCTAAATCATAAATTTACATATATCACAAACTTGATCCCTGTATGTCCAATGTGACAAAGTGAGGCCTAGGCAATATGACTACCTGTAGCTGTCTTCATAAGCAACTATTTAGTCAACACTTTTTTTTCACTCTCCTGGGTTTCATTTTTCCATTCTAATATGCTCCCAGTGACCTAATGGGAATTTGGGCTATTTCATGATTATGAATTCTCAAATAATTTCTTAATATTTTTAAATAGAAACTTCATGAATTCTTAAATGAACCCGATTCACAGTCATATTACTGATTTTAAAATGATTGTGCCTCTATTTATTCCATAAATTAGCAAACATATTGTATGCCATCTCTATCTATCTATCTATCTATCTATCTATCTATCTATCTATCTATCTATCTATCTATCTATCTATCTATCTATCTATCTATCTATCTATCTATCTATCTATCTATCTATCTATCTATCTATCTATCTATCTATCTATCTATCTATCTATCTATCTATCTATCTATCATTTCCCAGTTCTCACATTCCTACTCCTTATGTTTTATGTATTCTCTGGTTTTGAAATCATCCTACCTTTTGTTCATAAGATTCTAAATTTGCTCCTGAATACCGTATTGGCTGGGCAGTATATTTCATTGTTTTTAAAACTAACTTCAGGTCCAAGTAATCTCATTTTAAAGAATGTTGTTTTCAGCTACATTTGGCAAAGCTCTCAGAGATAATTTTTGTCATGTAATCAATTGTTCGTTTGTTCATTTTTTTATTCATTCATTCATCTTCAGTCAACAAATTTGTCCTGATAAAGGTTTCTGTGGAGCCTGTCCTGGGGATACTTGGTGTAAGCCAGGTATACACCCTGGATAGGACGCCAGTCAATCGCAGTTACGACATTACAACATTCACACCTATGGGCAAATTGCATCTATCAGCATGTCTTTTGAACAGTGGGAACAAACTAGAGAATGCAGAGGAAGCCCACAAAAACACAGGAAGAACATGTAAAACCCGGGACCTTGGAGCTGTGAAGCAGCAGTGCTACCTGCCATGCCACCATGCCCCACCTTATAATGATTAGCATATTTTAAATGGGCAAATACAGTATATATTACCTATATCATGCAATACATAAAGCTACCTTTTATAAACTACTGAACCCTTCAATATTACCAATGTTTGTCAAATTGACAAGTCCTGATGATTCTCTACAAACAGTCATATATGAAGTATCTCAGTTTTCCTGCTTGATAATAAATGCAAATGGATCCCAAAACACATTACTGTAATGCCTGTGTTCGATCAGGCCACTTACGCAAGGAATGGGACGAGTCACTAATTAGCCCAGCGCCACTGAGATTGATTATTTGGTGGAACATGCATTACTCCCTGTCGATATGAAGACAACTTAGAGTCTGTGTGCTCTGGAGTCGATACAGGAAGTGTGTGTATGTGTTTCTGTTTTCCGTAGCTCCTGTTCCAGCTCATCCTTGTCAATTGATTATTAGTGCTACTGTATGTCTGTAGTTTGTTTTAGTTGTGCCTTATTGTTCTGTAATCTGAGCTTGTGTTGGGATTCCTCCTCAAGTTAGGATTCCTTCTCATGTATTTTTTTAAAATTACCTACTATCAAAGATCTTCAGTTCTATTTTCTACATTCCAGACTGGTAGGGTAGTTTTCTTAAAAACTAGTGGATTTTTTCCATTTGCTTTTTTAATTGTTGAGCACCAGTAGCAAGATTGTCATCCCATAACAGTAAATCATTGGGGCTGTTAACACAAATGAGAAGACATATTTGGATGGATCAAATGCTGCCACTGGTACCTGGACAGGTCTTTGGTGTACAGACCCAGAAGGCAATAAATGATAGCCTCCTTCTGTCTGAGACTTAACTAGGGGCAACTAGGAGCCATTCTATGCCATCACATTATTCCTGTTGAGTTGAGTTTCAAAAACTGCAACAGTGGGTGAACAGTGGGTACAGAACACAAAGATGGCTTCATGTCAAAGCAGACTGTATCGAAGCCCTAGAGCATGATTTGCTAAAAGTGCCAGGGGTTTCCAATGTCACTTTTGAAAATATACTGTGAATGTTGGTATGTTTTCCCCCTTGACTGAAGCTTTGGAATTTGATATCAAAAGATTAGTGACTACTGAGCACACTATTCATTGGGTATTGTCTACAGTTTCACCATTGACCACTGCCACACCCCCAGAGACCCAAGCAAACTGGCTATAATGACTGCTGAAATGCTGTTATTACTAGAAGACCAAGCAATAGAAATAATTCATGAACCAGAGTAGCTGGCCAATTTGTTTCCAAGATATTTTTCCAATTCCAAAAAAGAGGCAGAATCTGTCCCATTCTGGAGAGACCTAAAAGTATTCTTAAAACAAGAGCCATTCCATATGCTATCCATACCAGTTTGTGGTTTATAATCAAAGATCTGAGCAATGCATATTTCTACATTTTCCACAACTGTCATGGAGTTCAGGTAATTTCTCTGGGTTCACATAAGCAGACTGATGTACTAGTTCAGATTCCTTCCCTTTGGACTAAATTTAGCACCCAGGGTGTTCACAAAGTGTCTGTTTTCAGTCCTGTGTATGGAAAAACCTGAAAGTTAAAGAAAACCAGGGATAATGTCAGAATATCAATTTCCAAGTTGTAGAGCAAGATTTTCTTGCTAAAAGGCATACTGGTATACATCAACCACCATGGGGAAAGAAAATCACATGTGGTGGGTGAATAAGCTCTGGAAATGGGTAGATGCACATGTTTTGTTTTTAATAGTTGTCTACCAATACAATCAGTCAGTGGATGCACTGTCTCACAACAGTTCTGTATCCAGTGATTATCAAATTCATAAGGAGGTGGTTGAGTTCACTTGAAACAACTATAGCAATGTGGAAGTCGATCTGATTGCGGACAGACAGACAACTCACTGTCCAATGTGGTTCACAGACAGGGCAAAGTTATGACTAGCTCATGAGCTCCTAGTGTCATACTACTGTATCTACCAGCCCGGTGTGAAGACAATGGTGCTACATAAACTTTTAGGGTAGACACCAAAAGAGATGCTTCTAACTGACTGCAAGAGTCTGACAGTTTGTGAACAAGCCAGTATGTTGGGGTTGCTCACAGGGGCCAGACCCATAATTTCAAGGTCTGTGAGCTGCTGTGGGTCAACAGGTCTGGTCTGATAGGTAGATAGCAGGGCTTGTAATTTACATCAACAACAGTAGTTAACATGGCCTGTTTGGCCAATTTGAGGCAATAAGCAACACTAGTTGCATAGTCTTTTGAATGGTCTGCCTCTGCCCTGTCTATGAACTACACTGGATAGTGAGTTGTCTGTCTGTTTGTGAAACAGAGACAGAGACCTTTGGGCTGGGATGGTGCACGATTGGCCAATTCTACAGCTGTATGCATTTCCACCACTGTCACTGTTATGGATGATCATTCAAAAGACTATACAACCAGTTTTGTCTCATGGTCTACGATAAAAGTGTTTATAGCACCACTGTCTGCGCACAAGGGACTGGTAGATAGTTTTCAGCTAGGACATAAATTCGTCAAAACTTTTCTTAAAGTTGTGGAACATCACTGATCTTCATGCAAATCGTTGGTGTCATGGTGTAAGCTGGACTTGGTGCTATGCTGTTTGTGCAACTTGCCATATGATCCAATAGAAGATGCAGATATAAAGAGGCTTTTGTTTAAGGCATCTTTTTTTGCTGACCATCAGTGCAGCCAGGTGGATCGCCAAATTGCATGCATTGTTGGCCAGGACGCAGTGTCCTCCTTGGGGACTGGATTCCAAACATATCATGCTATGGCTGACCCCAACCTTCTTACCAAAGGTAATGACAACCTATTTCCTCTTGCAGATGTGAATGTACCCAGATGAGCCCTGTGTCCACTGAGTGGTCTCAAGCCCTTTGTGGATATGACTGTTAACAAGTGGCTCAGTGACCAGCTGCCTGTACACTTTGTGGAGTACCACAAAGGGGCTCCTCTGTGACAGGTTATCCTATTCTGTAAAGGAAGTGATTGCACAAGCATACTTAAATGCAGGTCAAGAGGCACTGTCTTCCATTAAATGCCATTAAAATTGATGGATGCTGTAGCTACTTCCTGGGAGGCAGAGGAGTGTCACTTGCAGACATTTGTGAAGTGGTAACATGGAGCTCATGGTCTACCATCACCAGATTTTACAGACTGAATGCTTTGTCATTGCAGCCCAGAGTTGAGAATGATTTGAAAGTTTAACCTTCTCATTTCTAGTTTCCCAGTTTCTTAATTTCTCAGAGTCCTGATTTCCTGAATTCCAATGTTTTTAGTTGTATAATAGCAGTTTCCTGGTTTTGCTATGGTTTAAATTCCTCAGCAACATAATTACCCAGTTTTCAAGTATCCTAGTTCTCAATTTTAATAGTTTTCCAGGTTTCTGCTTATTATTATTATTTTTAAAAATATTTCTTAACATTTATTTTCCAGTTTCCAAATCATGTAGTTTCTCAGTTCCTTGCTTTTCCAGAGTCCTAGTCATTGATCATTTGTCATTCTTGAATTTGTCATTTATATTTTTGTAACCAAGTGACCTTGGTTTATAAAAAGGATGCTAGATAAATTTAATTAAATTGACTCTGTGCATATGTCCTAACTCTGCTGAGTCTGGTCCCATGGTGTTACTATAAGTGTGTGTGTGTTTGTGTGTGTGTCCACCTGGGATAAAGTTGGAGTCCGACAGGCAGGCACGGACTTCGCTGCTGTTTCCGGAACACTGATTCCCAGTAGGAAATAGAACGTCACAGTGACGAAGACGAATTTGAGAACCAGATGAGTCACAGTGGGACCATTCAGACCAGTCAGACCAACTCTCTGTGGAAAAAAAGCATTAAATCTATTTTTAACCTTTAATAGTTTTATACAGTAATGTTGTGTGCAAACTCCAGACTCCACTATGAAGAACTTTTATAAGATGTAATAATTTTTTTTTTTAGTATTTTTCCAACAAACCTAATACTTGGGTACTGAATTGATCACTTTGTTCATCTGTATGTTTAGCAACAAGTTTGTTAAAGCATCAAAACTTTACAGTGAAATGCATATTACATTCAAGTGGTTGCTCACTAAAAAGGCTATTTCTTTGCTTTCTCATCCAGAGCTTGAGCCTATAAACTGATTCCACAATCATCTCCACCTACAGTAACTCCCACGACAACCTAACCTTTATGACATAAACTCTGGAGCTGAGTATATGTCCATATGTTAACTTTGGGATAAAATGTTTAAAATATTATTTTATAAGCTGAATCTTCTAAACTTTTGGAACAAACAGCTGCAACTGACTAATAAATCAAACCTGGTGTGTAAATCCTGGGGAATTTCAGCAAAGCAGAGTTTAGGATTCAACCTCATTTAAGGCTGAATGATTAAGGCTTATATGGACTGAATTAGAAAATAAACACAAATTAATTCAGGACAGTCACTGTTCAATACATGAAAGTGGTTGCAGTTGACCAAATAATGATTCATCCTGTTAGGACAGTCACAGATTCAGCAGATTCTTTCTTGTATGCTAGCTTTTTATCTTGTGGTTTTCTTATTTGAAATATGAGCTTAGATAAGGATAACCTTATCCAATATCCTTTGGTGGCATGGGAAATCCCATCAGATGGTGCTATTCTGAATTTTTAGCAAAAATATAAACTATCATCTATATTCACTACTTTAATAATATATGAAGGTTGCTTACCAAAGTCATCTAAAACTTGTCCAGACATCAGTTGAGAACCCACTCATCAGCAGTAAGAATCAAAAGGCCAGATTCACAAAGAAATACAGAGATGAGCCACAAAGGTTCTGGAACCAAGATTAACCTCTACCAAAGTGATGGAACAGGGTTTTATAGACTGATCTTAGTCTATAAAATCTTAATCATAATCTTAGTCCCTTACATACTGAACTAGCATGAGGATGTGTTTTTGATAGAGACTACAAAAAGCACTTATGTTAGTCACTCTGGCCTCTAAATGCTATAAATGTAAATGTTTGGTTGGCATAATATCTTAGTGACGCATGCCTGTGTTATGGGTTCATTTTCAATATGTTCCTCACTTGAATGAAGATCAAGCTTAACAGGATAATGGTCACAGTTTTTTTTTCATATGTTTATATTTCATGAGTGTCATAATCTATTGCTGGTAGTGTCAAACTGAAATGAAATTTTCTCTTTTTTCATTTCTGGATGTAAACACATTTCTAAATGGTTGTAGTTAGGATACTTTTAATAAAATAAAAGCCTGACAAATTTTTACAGATGATAATATCAAACCATCACTTTCCTGTTTTTCTTTTCATATTTAGAAGCATTTTATTTTAAATTTTAAAATATCAATGCCATTTTGGCATTTTAACTGTTAAAATTTTTATGATGCTCCATAAATATTAATGGTGCTTTAATCAATCAGACAAACAATGCAGTTGTTTTCATCCTTTCACACACACACACACACACACACACAAATTATCTGAAACGTCAATGCTTACTGAAGTGGTCTGTCCTGTTTTTGCCAAGTGACAAGTGTTATTGGGTCAAAATGGGAAGCCTAATTTTAATATTTCCCACCATTTTCTCCCTAAATTGGAGATTTACCAGATCCCACCCACCAGCCAGCTACCAACTGAGGAGTGTGAAGGCTAACACATGCTTCCTCCGAGACACATGAAGCCAACCGCAATCCTTTTGAACTGCTGCTCATGCTGCATCAGAGGGCAGCGTAACACACTCAGGAAAGTGCTATCTGCCTTCATGAACTCACAGACACCGAAGATTGGTTAGTGTCACACTAATTGACAGGGGAAAGATAGTATGCCACCCACTGTGTCATCTTGGCCAGTTACATCTGTTTGGTTATCATTTCTGACAGAGAACTTCCTATGATATAAACTGCCCAATAAGTCAGAAGTAACAAAAGCAAGATGGAAGTAACATTTTTTATGCATTAAATGATGAATGAGGTGCAGGGCAGACCGAAATGCTTCCTTAAATACTAAAATGACACAGAGGAAACAAATAAATTACACAGTATAATAATAATGTATGATTAGCTTTGCAATTTTGATGTAATGATAGTAGTTTTAAGTCTCACGCTTTTTAATTTATTATTTTTTTTATAATGGAATTTATTGCTTCCACCCTTGTGTGAGGCCACCTTGCATGTCAATGGTAGTGAAAAAAGAATATGCTGGTAAATGTTGAAAATGGCCCATATTTGATGAAATCTTTTAAACGAATCATCCTTGAATTTATAGAATCAAATGGCTGTTTATCAGTTGTCTTTTTAATTCACTTGCATTTCATTAGCTCAGTTTTTACTTCATATGTATTTTTTATCGAATTCATTTTTAATCAATTAATTTTTTTGCTACTTTCATCCATCTTGTTAAACTAGCTAGGAGATGGACTTAGGAACAAATTAATTCAATGCTAATAGGATACATTTCATGGTACATGTTTACCTCAAGGAATTCATTATCAAGCTTAAGAGGGCTCTTTTAAAGTTTGTAAAAATGCTTACAAAGCAATCACAAAGAATTCTAAGCATAGCCATAAAGCTTTATGAATCTAAGCTTCACAGAGATCATTTCTGAATGTACTTGTGAGTAATGAAAGCTTGCTGTCAGCTCTCCCGTTGTTCGCTTGTCATTAGTATTCACTTTCCTCTCTTACTGTGTGATCGTAATGAATGGTGTGACAGGTGGAGCCACAAAAAGGTCATGCCAGAGTTTCACTCAGGCCCTGGCTAATGGACAAACTGACATTTGAATACCAGAGATTCACCCATCTCAGCCAGTGTATTTTAGCCTAATGTGGGGGACATGCCTCACCATTTAGCTGCTTTTTCCCTTTATTCCTGCTGTTGTGGGTGTATTCATGCTTAAGTCTATCATTTGCTTTCATACTAAGTGTGACATTGATTTTCCTCCTTCTTCAGGCAGGCTTACTTTCTACACTATATGAGTGAAAGAACATGTACAGGCATGAAATTCCTGATTGTGTGTTCATGTTCATCAGTATATCTGTGGAAATGCCTCTATGGGTGCCTCTATTTTTGAGTGTTTGTGTCCAAATTCACAGAGATTTTGGACTACAGTTTAAGATTATTATTTAGACTTATTTTATAATTCTTAAATCTGCTTTCCTCTATAAATATGTCAATTAAGAATGTAAAACATCTAAATAAACCACCCCATCAGTTCATCCTATATATTAAAAATCATAAATATGATATATTTAAAAGGATTATTTTTACTTTAAAAAACCTATCCTTTTTCTATTCAATAAGCCACACAATGTCAAATCATACTTCTATTATAGATGTTTTTGAAATAATACTGTTTAAATTCATAGAGGCAGGAAAATGGTTTAAAAGCAGCATTTTTATTTTTTATTTTTTACATTTTTCTAGTGGGGTGGAGGGAGGTTGGGATGTCCGTTATCTTTTAACATTGAAGGTAGCATCCCTAATGATATCTCATGCTCAGATGTACACGCTGTACAACTGTCTGAAGTTAAATGCCAGTGATGCCTCAGTTCACCTCAGTTTTGAAAATGTTAACAAGCTGTCAATGCTCAGTTTGCACAGTTTTGTGAGCTGAAACTTCAGACGAAAAGACCACTGCTCAGTTATTGCAGCCTTCATTACCTTAAAAGGCAATCACATTACAAGGCGGCCAGTCACCATGCACAGCCTCCAGCAAGAGGATGTGGTTACCAAGCAACCACACAATGCTGATGATAGCATAGTATCAGATAGACTTTAACTGACAGTGCTAACTAAGCTGCTGATATGTATATCGAATCATGACAATGCTCACACCACAAAATGTCCGATAAAATTTTCGAACATGTCAGAATTTCAGTGTGATCTCCAACAGCTCCTTGGAATGCATTTATCATGCATTGTTTACTTTCTGACACTGGGATTCATACTCTATTTACCATCTGATTCAAATGCGATTAAAGCAGGAACACCTGGACAGGATGCCAGACCATTGCAGTGCATCACACACTTGCATGCTTATTCACATCCTGGCAGCAATACATACACTTTGTTGGTATTTGGTGGCATTGCCTTTCAAGTGCTTGAACTGTTGGGGCTACCTCCCACAAGCCTCTCACAATACTCTGCCAGAAGTTTTTGCTCATTCCTCCTGACAGAACTGGTGTAACTCAGTCAGGTTTTTGGGCCTCCATGAGCATGGCAATATATGACTCTCTTAATGGTGGATGTATGTACTTTGGTAACTGATGCTTTCAACTTCTTCACCAATTCCTTTATTGCTGTCTTGGGGTTCAGTTGAACCTTTCGGACCAAAAATCGTTCATCCCTTGGAGTTTATTTGTGCCTTTCTTTCTGAACGATGCAGATGGTGTGGTCCGAAGATTTTTATATTTGCTTGCAATTGTTTGTACAGACGCTTGTGGTATCTTCGGTTATTTGGAAATTGCCTATGAGATGGAACTGCCGTTAAATTTTTCTGAGGTCTTAGCTAAGTTGCTTAGATTTTCCCATGGTATCAAGGGCAAAAAGGCACAAGCTATAAACACAGTCGCAGGTGAACTCCTAATTTTGACAATTGGCCAATTAGAAGCTTCTTAAAGTCATTACATGAATTTCTGGAATCTTCCCGGCTGTTTAAAAAGACAGATAAGTTGGTGTATGTAAACCTTTGACCCACTGGAATTCTGATAGTGAACAGAGTCTCTGACAGATTTTTTAAAATGACTTCTGATGTGAACAAAGTAAATGCACTAATTTACTAATTAAGATTTCTTTTTTAATTTTTGGTGTGATTTATCACATAAAAAAAAAAAAAAAAGATTCATCTCAGTTTTAGTTAACACACTCCTGAATAATGACACTCACATTTGTTTTAGTTTTTTGATAAATAAATACATAAAATAGGAATAGTGGACTTTCAGTATATATGTGTGTGCACATGTATATATGTGAGTTGTTAGTAAGTGTGTATCTGCATGTGGGTGTTATGTGAGCGTTTAGGCTTATACACAGTAAATGTGTCTATAAATAGCAGTGTGTGTATATTTAAATTATAGCATGGGATTATGTGTGTAGGTGAATTAGTGTGTGTGTGTGTGTGTGTGTGTGTGTGTGTGTATATACCTGGACAGGGCTGTGTGTTACACAGAGCCTCTTCAGTGTGTAAGCCAAGGCAGATGTCTCCTCCGTAAGCAGGCGGAGGGTTACTGCACGAACGAGTACGGATGTAATGACCCCCACCACATGTGGCTGAACATCTGGACCAAGAAGACCAACATGACCAGCTTCCATCCACTGAACATGGGAGAGAGAGATGGCATGAGAAGTGAAGGAAAGTTCTCTTTCACTAAGCTACATTTAATGTCTCTGTAATAAATTATTCAAACACATGTCTCAGGTGAAAGCTTTACTCAGTAAGTCATACAGGGCAGTGATTATAATGGTCTTGTCAATCATGCAAACTTTACATGAGGAGAATCTGTAGAACACAGGATGTCTTTTAGAACTTTACTCAGGTTTTCACAGTGAGAGGCTTGAGCCTGTGCATTAAATACTAAATTGAAGTTAAAATTTAAAAATCAGAAATGAAAAAGAAATAATAAAAAATAAGATAAATACAAATTATGAAATATATGTACAGGAATGTGCAAAACGGATGTACTAAAATATGAAGGCAATGGGCAAAAATGGATGTACAAAATATGCAGTATGTTATGTGTAGTAACAATACAAAGTGCAAAGTGCAGTGTGCAGAGTGTCAGTGGAGTGCAGAGTGACTGTAGAGTCCTTGTGGAGTCTGTATGGCGGACATGTCCATGTTGAGGAGTCTGATGGCCTGAGGGAAGAAGCCTCTTTTAGCCATCAGACTACGTAAGCGTCTGCCTGATTGCAGCAGGCTAAACAGACAGTTACCAGGGGGGGTGGAGTCCCTGATTTTAGCAGATTCTTTATTAGCATCGTCTGGTGCAGAGAGGGGAGAGCAGACCTGGAGATGTGCTCAGCTAAGCGCACCACTCTCTGCAGGGTTTTGCAGTCCTGGGTTACCATACCACGCTGAGATGCACTGAGTTTCTATGTAAACTTTCTATGGCCCCAGTGTAGAAAGTTTTTAGGATCTCTGGGGAGACCATGAATTTCCTCAGCAGTCTCAGATGGTACAACCGTTGTCTGGCTTTGTTCACCTGAGCTTGAATGTGATGTGTCCAGGTGAGGTCCTCAGAGATGTGTACTCCAAGGTACCCGAAGCTGCTCACTCTCTCCACGGGGGTCCCGCTGATCTTGAGTGGGGTGTAGTTCTGCTGTTGCCTCGTCCACAACCAGCTCCTTGATTTTTCTGACTTTCAGAGAGAGGCACCAAGCTATAAGTTTCTCCACCTCATCAGGGTAGGCAGCCTCATCGTTGTTGATGAGGCCAATAACCAGTGTGTCATCAGCAAAATTGACAATAAAAGTGGAGCTGTGAGAGGACACACAGTCATGTGTGTAGAGACAGTAGAGCAGGGGGCTCAGGACAAAGCCTTGTGGGACTCCGGTGCTCAGGGTGATGGAGGTAAACTGGCCCACTCTCACTACCTGGGGTCTGCCTGTGAGGAAGTCCAGGACCCAGTCACAGAGGGGGGCATTAAATCCGTGGTCCCTGAGCTTGGAGGCCAGCCTGTGTGGGACTATGGTATTGAAGGCTGAGCTATAGTCTATAAAGAGCAGCCTTACATAGTTCCCTTTGTTGCTGTAGGTGTGGGTGAGGGTGGTGTGTAGGACATGAGAGATCACGTCCTCAGTAGACCTATTAGGGCGGAAGGCAAACTGGAGTGGGTCGATGGTGTCAGAGATGGAGCAGCAGATGGAGTTTTTAATAAGCCTCTCAAAAACCTTCATGAGAAGCGATGTTAAGACTACAGGACAGTAGTCATTAGTCAGGGCTTATTATTCTTTAGCACAGGAATAACTACAGATTTTTTAAAGCAGGTGGGGACCACACACTTGGGACTTGTTGAAGATGGAAGTGAACAAACCAGCTAGATGATCAGCGCAGGATCTCAGTACACGGTCAGTACACAGTTGGAGTTCTCATCACTTGGAAACCACTCGCTGCTGCTGAGGATGGCCCAATATGGACAGCCTAAAGATACACTTAGAAGCCATGAAGATGGCTTTGGACTGCAGTTGAAAGGAACGGTTTTGCTACGATGGCTTAGGACTACTATTGCCTTGATAGTTTTAGTACTGCAATTGCTACAAACAGTTTTGCACTCAAGTCTCCATCAGTGAACAGTTGATAACTTCAACAAATAGACTTCATGTTAAAACTATAATGAATTTCCTGGTTACACATTTGCACTTTTTGAGTATATAGCACACAGTTATAGAACGGAATTGTTTATAATCGCACTGGTGTCACTCACATGAGGATGGGTTCCCCTTTGATTCCTCTCAAGGTTTCTTTCTAATATCATCTCAGGGAGTGTTTACTTGCCACCGTTGCCTCTGGCTTGCTCATTATATTTCTGTAAAGCTGCCTTGTGACAAGGCAACAATGTCCATTGTTAAAAGCACTATACAAATAAAATCGAAGTGAATTGAATTGGCTGTGCTTTTGAGGTGGACATGTCCTTGAGTGTGGTAGCTAGATGTGCCTTTGAGTGGAACAGTTATGTGTGCCATGGATTGTGGGAGGTGGGTGCGTTTTTGAGTGGAACAGGTGTGTGTGTCTTCAAGCCTATATATGGCCCCAAAGTCATGCCTATACTCTGATCTATGGACATCAATCAAGACATGCCCTCTTAGAGCTGCTCTCTATATTTACATATATAAATGTGAAACTGAAACTGAGAGGAGAAGATAGAAAGGCAGAATGATAGAGACAGAGGATAGAGGAGAGTAGATGAAGGGAATAAGACCGAGGGAAAGGGATACAGAAAGACACGGTTATGCAGCACAAACTTAGTGAGAGCATTAGATAGAGCAATAGATGATAGAGAAGGAGGTAAAAAAAAAAGACAGACAATGAAGAAGCAGGCAGAGAGAGGAGAAAAAAAGAGTAAGGGAGGGGGAGACAAAGAGAGAGAGATAGCATGGCATGTCCAAGGTGCTTAAAATACAATATTTTGTGAGACACATTTTATAAGTGAAGCCCAAACAGGAAATTGTGATTTGACAGTGTAAAATTGAATTACTTTATAAACGTAACATGTACGATTCAGGCCAATCCGAGTCATGTCGAGGCAATCATGTTCCCTAAACTGCTCGGGTAAACTTGGCTAATTGGTTTTTACAGTGTGTGTATTATTCAGCCAGATCCTGAACAAGCAAAACCGATTTGGTTCTCAAACTACTCAAACTACCCCTTCACCTCTGCTCTAATTAATAAGAGTGAACAAATCAGCAGCACCTCTCTATTCCTTCTAAAAGAGTGGAGAACATGGGGAGATAAAAGCCAAACATTCCCCAAGCATTCACACTGTCTGAGGTCTAATTAAGTCTGCGCAAACACAGAACTACCATCCTGTTTCATCTCAGCACATTAAAAACCCAACAGTAGGAAGGATATAGAAAAAAAATCATATGATATTTTTTCGCAATACACAACTTATTTAGCTTTGGTGAGGTTTGCTACTACATATAAACTTTTCATTTTGTCTCTTTTCGTCTCAGAACATTAAAAACCCAACAATACGAGTGAGCTAGCAATGCTAGATATACACTCACTGGCCACTTTAATAGGAACACCAGCATCTCTGCTCATTCATGTAATTATCCAATCAACCACTTTTGTGGCAGCAGTGCAATGCATAAGATACAAATCAAGTGAATCAGTTAATGTTCACATCAAAAATCAGAATGGGGGGAAAAAATGTTTTATCAGTGACTTTGACTGTGGCATGGTTGTTGGTTCCAGACGGGCGGGTTTGTGTATTTCAGAAACCGCAGATCTTCTGGGATTTTCACACAGAAGTCTCTAGAGTTTATGTAGAATAAAGCAGGAAAAAAAAAATCAAGTGAGCGGCAGTTCTGTGGGTGGACATGCCTTGTTGATATGAGAGAGGAGAATGGCCAGACCGGTTTGAGCTGACAGGAAGCTTTCAGTAACTCAAATCATTCTTTACAAATGTGGTGAGCAGAAAAGCATCTCAGAGCTGGATGGGCTACAACAAAAAGTGAATAAAAGCCCACTCGCCAACTGCAACCCTACTTGATCCAAGGGAATTAATGTAGCTAGTTGATGCATTGCATTTAAATCCACCTAGCTAAACATTATAAAAAACAAGCCAAGTAGTCTAAGTGCATGAACATGCATGTGTGCGCATTTCATGGCTTCTGTTTAAACAGGGGAAATATAAACAGAACTAAATAAAATGTCCCATGACTTCCTTGACTGATTAATACTAAGCATGTTACTCCGATGTTTTTTTTTTTTTTTAACATCACTATGGGTATTGGTATTGATGAGTCCCAAAAAATGTACTCATACTCTGTCTTAAAAAAAAAAAAAAAAAAAAAAAAAAAAAAAAAAAAAAAAAAAAAAAAAAAAAAAAAAAAAAAAAAAAAAAAAAAAAAAAAAAAAAAAAAAAAAAAAAAAGTGTATATACACTGTATTTAGTCATAATTGGGTGAATGTTGAATTTTGTCTAAAAAGGTTTTTGTAAAACATTTTGTAGAATGCTTTCATGAAGCTTTTCAGCTTTTCACACTAGTGAAACTAATGGGACAGGCTGATGAAGTGCTGCGTGTAAATATATATATATATATATATGTGTGTGTGTGTGTCTATATATATAGGTGAAACAATTGCAACATGCATGATACTATGGCAATGAATGTGGGTTGTATCTCTAACACGGCACTGTTTCCCAGTGCCTTAATGAAATAATCCTCAATGAAATGAGCCTTAATAAAATAATACCCATAACTGTAGGTGAAAGGGTTCCAGAAATCCTACCGGCAGTAAGCTAAGCAAGAGACAGTGGATGGCTGTGGATGCAGAAGAAATGAAGTCTGGTGAAGTCCGGTAAAAGCACTCGGTGCTAACTGCTGCTAGTTCCTGACCAGGTCTTTGGTGCACAGATCTGTGAGGCACAAGATTGTATCCTGTTTCCATCTGAACCACGAAATAGCCAATTTGAGGCAGCAGGCTACTCTTTAGATGTCCTTGTCTGCCATCACTACAGTTGAAATTTCTATTTTTGCTGTCTGTTTAGTTAAATGACTTGTTCGGTTGCATAGTTTGCCCAGGTATAATTGTGCAGGCCAACACTACTATTTCATGCACAGAAGTGTTGTAAATCTCCTGCTCAGAATAAATAAGCCCGGTCAGGACACTTTCAACTCGGTTAATGGCAGTAAATAATACCAGCTCATTCTCCATACTGACCTACTAGACCCCAAAGTATTACTTATTGTGTTATTCTTTTTCTATATTCATTTTTGCTTAATTTGAAGAAGGGTGCCAATAATTCTGGAGGGAAAAGTAAGTCCGTATTTAACAAGTGGAGCTATATTTCATCCAATTCACTACTAACATACAATTCCGCCCTCAAACGTTAGTGACCTCATGCTTCTAACTATGTGCTGAGAAAGAAGCTTTTTTCACTACTAGTTTATAAATAACAGTGTTATACAAAAACCACAGAAACCAATCCGCTTTAGATATTACCAACTAGACAAAGTGCTTTGTGACAAGTGTGTTATAATTTAGGAGGTAGTTTGCACAACGCTACATGGTACATCAGCTTTGTACAGGACATCTCTTGACTTATTGACTCAATTTGTGGAAATGGGAACATTGTGTTCATATTTGACAAAACTATTCTTTTAAATCATGTCTAGTTAGGGAATTGGAGGCTTCACACTGCAAATGTAAAGATGAAATTAAGACTTTTCACGTCATTTTTCCACGTCATAAGAGATGATGATGAATGATGTCTGTTAAGCAAATTACAAATTTTGGTGTTTGACATTAATAATGATTACAGACAAGGAAAATTCCTAACTGTCTACTCTCCCTGTATTTTCCACCTGCTTAAGGAGCGAATTTCCATTTAGATGACATGCCTCCCCTTAATATGGGACAAGAGCTCATTTAATTAGGCTGACTCCTCCTGTATTACAGCAAGAGGTAGCAGCCAGTATAATTACCCTGAGATGTGATTACGTAGACTGTGCTGTGGGGAGTTTTCTCTATTTCCAGCAACAAATCAGAGTCTTTCCGCCTCTCAACAGCAGCACTTGCTTTTTTACTTTTATACTTACGAACAAATCCAAGTGCCTTTGTTTCCCTTTGTTCCCTTCCTCATTAATCATTGCTCAACAACCCTCTAACACGTACCGATTACCTCTGGGACGTTAGTATAAAATGAGACACGGTCCCATAATCACTCCCGCGAAGAGCACTACAGTCAGTAGAGAGTTAGAATGTGTGTGCGCGCATGTATTATTGTGCATTAGTGCATCTGTTTTACATCTGTTCCCCATGAATTTCACATTAGCACCTCTGGCAATTATATTCTACAGTAATTTTAGTGTCATTTTATGTGAAATCTGTGTTGATAAGGACATGAATAAGCATTAAAGGATACTTATAGAATAATGCATAAGAATATTCTGTATATACACCTTATGTCAGATGGGATTTACAAAGTAAACACTCATCAATGGAAAAGAAAACGACACTTCATAAGCATTGGATAACGGATATTCATGGATTCCCGATGCTGCAGTGCATTGTTCTGTAAATAATCCACTCACTGCTTATGCATGTGTTATTAACACAGGCTTGAAATGTGTGCCCAAATTGTCATGATTATGCAAATAATCTTGTATAGACATAAAAGAAAATGAGAAAATTACTTCAGTATGCACACGGTTATTATTTTTACTTTTTAAATATATTAAATATTATAATTTATATATGTCCTCTTTTATTTCTTTTCTCACTCATTTTTACATGAAAGCCGTGAAAGGCCATCAGTGCACTGCTAACTCTGCATCCACATGGAAGCATTTTTTTTTAAACCTCATGTCAGTCAGATGCCTACACATTGTGTTTGTGAAAAACCAGATGTACTGCTGGTTGCCATGTGAAATCTGTGTCATAGGTTTATGGAGTACCATGCAGTAAATCTGTTATATATATATCTGTTATATCTCTATATGGTCCAAAGAGATAATCTTCACAAACAAATTAAAATACTTTTATTGCAATTAACAGACAACTTGTGTACGAACAGGACTGCTGAAACGACGTTCACAGGGTGAGTTAACGACTAACACCCATTTTACACCAGCAGTAAATGTACTGCTTCAGCACCACAACAGTACCGCTTGGAGCACACTCTCATGTTAATCAATGTAGTGTTTTAGTGAAGTGAAGTGATGTGAAGTGACGTGTGGCCAAGTATGGTGACCCATACTCGGAATTTGTGCTCTGCATTTAACCCATCCAAGTGCACACACATAGTAGTGAACACACACCCACACACATCCAGAGCAATGGGCAGCCTTTTTTTTTTTTTTTTGCTGCAACGCCTGAGGAGCAGTTGGGGGTACGGTGCCTTGCTCAAAGGTCTCACCTCAGTCGTGGTATTGAGGGTGGAAGAGAGCGCTGGTCATTCACTCCCCCCACCTACAATCCCTGCTGGACCTGAGACTCGAACCCACGACCTTCAGGTTCACCTTCGGGTTACAAGTCCGATTCTCTAACCACAATTATCAAACATTTCCTTTGCCCCGTGTCTACTTTTTTTCCTTTTCGCTACAAGCATCACACTAGTGCTTTTAACCTAGAAATACTACAAAATACAATATTCATGCCAGACTGTGCAGTCTGGACCCATAATAATAACACTACATGAGTAACTTATAGCCCTATTACAACTAGAGACACACACTTTTTCCTTTATGAATCAGAATGTTGTGATAGTGATATTTATTATGATCAGCTTTATAGTGACGCTTTTGAGTTGTGAGTGAGTGTGATTTGAAAAGGGTCATTTTGGGTCTAAAATATACTACGTGAATAGAAAAACTTTAATAAATCTCACAAGGAATCCTGTGTGAAGCAAAATAACTGCTGCTTTTAAAACAAATAAAGTAACTTATGACAGTTATAGCATTGACAATTCAGACTTCAATCTTCATGGCACACACTCAAATGTAGCTGCATATCACAGGAGAATTAAATCCCTGTGCCTGGTTGCTTGACATACATTATCTGCTTCACATCAGCTCCAACAGTGAAAAACAATTTCACACTTTTACAGTTTCAGGTATGTAGGCAAATATAGAGCTCTTGAATCTTTTGAGAGGGGCCTAGAAGTGTTAGGGTGTTTTCACACATGGTCTGTTTTCGCGTGGACTCAGGTTGATGACTCAGCATTTTTGTGCATATATGAAAACAAGAAATGACTCAGACCTCTGTAAAATGAGCCACAAGAGAACCTTACTCGGACCACCTCTGAGGTGCTCTGAGTATGGTTCGATCATGGTTTATTTCGTGGTCGACTTGATATGTGTCTTGTGAACCCAAAGTACTCCCAGTCCACTTCGCATTTTGCTTTATGGCTAAAGAAATTGAGTTTTAATATCCATATGTATCTGCAGTTTTCTGTCGCAAATAAAAAACTATGTAAAAAAAATATTCTAATGGCTGCAATGGGATTGTGTGGTCCCACCAGAAACATAGGCTAATTGCTAATAGAGGCATTGTGTCACTAGCAATTATGCTATTGAGCTTATGCGTTTAGGCAGCATTAATATAAATAATGTGAACAACACTTCCTGCATAATACTGAGGTATTACATGGTGTACGCATATATTTTATTTAGGCCAAACCGCATGAGAGTCACCACTAGGCATATGGCATGAAGCACACTGATTTTCGTCCAACAAAATTTTCATTCCTTGTTGCTTTTTCCTTTTTCTGCTATTTCACTTCAACACTTCAACTGTTTCTGCTTGCTTTATTTTTCCTCCACAGCCTAGCATCATCAAAAACATTATCCATAACTCAGTGTTACACAGATGGACTCGGAGTTCTAAAGAAGTTGTTCTGGGAACGACAAGTCATCTGAGAGCTCATCAATGGAAAAATCCAGAAAGAGAGTGCACTTGTATTGTGAACACCAAAAGCACTTAGGTCTTTTGAAGCTGGTTCCCATTCAGGGCCACTTTAACAGGACTGGGGATGGTTCATTTCAAAAGAACTATGAAGGCACCGTAAAGCATGTGTGAAGTGCAAAATTTGACTGTGGCCATTTTCATACATACACCCATCAACCACTTTATTAGGAACACCTCATTCATACAATTATTTCAGGCTACTGAGGACACAGAGTCACCAAAAATAGACAAATGAAGATTGTCTATGGAAAAGACTGTCTATGGAAAAACATTGTGTGGTCTTTTCTCAATCTTCAGCTGTCCAGTTTTGGTGAATTTGTGCCCAATGTAGCCTAAGACTCCTGTTCTTGCTTGACAGGAGTGGACCCCGATATGATCTTCTGCTGTTGTAGCCTACCTGCTTCAAGGTTCGATATGTTGTGTGCTCTGTGATACTTTTCTGCTCACCATAGTTGTAAAAAGTGGCTATTTGAGTTATGAGAGTCGGCGTCCTGGCAGAGTGACAGCAGTCTGGACATTCTCATCTATTTCTCATCAACCAGCAGAACTGCCACTCACTAAATGTTTTTTTTCCCCGCATCATTTTGTGTAAAGACTGTTGTGTGCAATTCCAGCAGTTTCTGAAATATTCAAACCAACCCAATGGACACCAACAACCATGCCATTGTCAAAGTCACTGAGATCACATCCTGTGACACCCACCCCCCACCCCCATTCTGATGTTTGATGTGAACATTAACTGAATCTCTTGACCTGTATCTGCATGATTTTATGCACTGCACTGCCTCACTAGATTGGCTGATTGGATAATTGCATGAATTAACTAGTGTACAGGAGTTGCTAATAAAGTGGCCATTGAGCATTGTTTTAAAACGTTTAAAATGACCAATACTCAACTCTCTTAAAGTGGACATGAAAGATAACTAACATATACATACACACACACACACACATATATATATATATATATATATATATATAAGGCACTCATCTGAAGGGCATGACTAGTTATAGGAATTAATTTGATGCCCTTACAGCGAAGCTGCATTTTTCTAGGAATGTGTTATTAATGCTTATTCCAGTGTTATTCAATGCTAACACATTCCATAATCAGTGCTTATGCATGTGTGTCCTTATAAAAGTCCCTTACACAAACATTTTAACACACGATAAAGCAAAAAAGCATTAAAAAAAATGAGTGAGTGTATTGTCACCTGGGCATGGTGTAGTGTTACACTCCTGGTATTCCTGCGCAGGCCCCGAACATGTCGTCCCTCCATATTTCGGTTTAGGGTTTGTGCAGGTTCGCTTGCGGCTGCGCACACCAGAGCTGCAGTCACGGCTGCATTGAGTCCATGAACTCCAGATTGACCAGCCTCCGTTCACTGTGAGCCCAGAGATACGGCCTGAGCGCAGCACGTCTCCTGACACACACACACACACACAGAGATAGAGGCTGAGTTAGGTTGTGTCTCTGCTGAATTGATGTGAAAACTCAGATTCGGTGCTGATTCATGCAATATATGAACTGATGCCTTGTCATAAATATGGCACTTTGAGACTGAGCCGAGATGAGTAGAAAATACATAGCATATGAGATAAGAGCAGCAGACTTAAAATGCAGTGAGAGTAATAACAAGATCTCAGCAACATGGAGAAAAAGATTTGCAGTCGGGACAAAATTTAACTCTTTTATTTGTTTGTCAGGTGCTTTTTAAACAAAGTTAGAGGTGGGCAAATTATAAATTCATTAATCTCCCCCACCCAAATATAATCTCCCTATCTAACTTCAAATGTTAAAGCCAAGTCAATATATTTAGACAACTGCTCACATGGATAAATTAATAGCCATGACCTTTTACATCTGTACTGACAATAAAATAAGTAGGTTAATGTCTTGTGACATGGCCTCTTGATAATATAAAAGGTAGTCATAGACTCATTTTAATGGTAGATAATTTAGCCAAAATGTCTGTCTAGTTAGTTAGCTGGTCACCATGTTCAGGACTACATTTGGAGTGAGATGGACATTCCATAATACAAGAAAAGGGCATGGAAGTAATACAAATATAACTACATTTATCAGACAACAGGTTCCGAAATGGAAATGGGGCTTTCTTAATGACAATTTAACATCTTAGTTCCCCTACTTTAATATCTACATAAATCAATGACCAAAAAACTGTGTGAAATGTTGTTAACATATTTTGTCAGATTCAGGACTCTGTCTGTAATAAAACTGTTTCTGAATCCAAATTTCTCTGAGCCATTTGTGTCTAATGTATTACAAAGAGCTGATCTGATTTTTTTTTCTGATATGTTAATGCATAATGTGGCAAAATAATACAGAAACAAAGAAATGTGCTTTTAACAGTCAGAAAAATAAAATTTTTAAGAATAAGTCAGTATATGTCAAAAGAAGCTGAAATACACTACTTGAAAATATGACACATATGGCTATGCTATTTTTTGGCTGAACTCTGGCTTTAAAATGAAATATTCTTACAACAAAGTTTAGTGTTCAGGGCTTTTTTTTTATTTTTATTTTTATTTTTGCCTATTTTCAGGCCATAGTTTGGTTGTGCTTCACTCTCCATTTTTCAACACTTGACCTTTTAGCAAGGCCTGGCTAGGGATGAGAGGAATGTCAGTCTCGCTTTGCCTCTTTGCTCATTCTCATTATTTATAGAGCTCTCCATCAAACAGCCCTCTCAATGCCAATAGACTGTTTCATAACCTTTTCACACCTTAAAACCAAGAACATTGAGCTGCAGGTAAACACAAAGCGCCAGCCGACTACTCAATAAACAGCCATACACTTTCCTAGTACAAATCAATTGCAACCTAAAAGGGAATGAGCTTCAACTCATGAACACTGAGAAAAGAGTGGCCTGAAGATGAACGATGGTGATGATGAGGAGTAGGAGGAGGAGGAAGATGAAGAAAAAACTTGACTCTTTTTGGCTATGCTGCATTCCAAGTCTGTAATCCAGAAAATTAATTGCTCTAGTGCATTACAACGTGTGGTGTGTTCACACCTTTCTCCCAAGCTTCTGAGAACTGGCATGCAACTGCACAGGAGTGTCAGAAAATGCTTAGTGGTATGGGCAGCACAATAAAACATGAGTGTGAAGAAAGTAAGTGAAATGCAGTTTATTTTTCTCCAGAAATTAAAGATATTCGGCTGACTAGGAAGCCATAGTTCCAACTACTGTGTAACTTTGTAGAAAGCAAGTGAACTGAGCGCTGAATCATTTTTATCGATTTTTCAGAACAGAGAGAATACTGCAGGAGAAAACAGGATTTAGCATTAATGTTTTTGTTCGGTTTCATTCGTTTACTCATTGGTTTATCCTGTCCAGTCCATTGCAGGGCACTATGCTTTTGGTAGGTTGGAGGAAACCTGAAGAACCCAGAGGAAACCCACAGGGACAGAGAACATGAGAACATGCAAAACTCCACACAGGCAGTAACCCGAGCTCAGGATCACACCAGGAGCCATGGAACCCTAAGGCAGCAATGTTACCTGCTGTGCCACTGTGCCCCCATTTTTGTTTTCCAAAATGTTAAAGCAAATAATAATGTTTTCCAATATGTGAGTTTTGAAAAAGAAAATAAAGCTGAGTTTCCAGGCAATGGAAAAGTGGTACCATCAAAAGTAGGTGCACTGAGGGGTTTATTTCTGTTGCAGCAATGATGCAAATACATCTGAATATCAATTTTCCAAAAAAAAGAAAAAAAAAGGGCTTATCCCATTTGTGTGTATGTGATTGAAGCTCAGAAATACCCCTAATCCTCTGTCATTGAGTAATGGTGGCACTAAGAGGGCACTAGAGGGTGCTGCAACTACCAGGGCACCCCCAGGTATATTATATTAAAATAGATTCAATGATATAAAATATAGATTTAATGAATCATAATCTTGCACTTGATTTTAATGCACATTATTATGCATGTTATTACATATTACACATATTATTACATATATTATTACGATTAATGATTAGCTCACTAGTTTGGCTACATTTGTGACCATGTCAGTATTTTATTCAAAATGAACAATGGAATCACTGAACACTTTGCCATAAAACAAAAACACACATCACTAGGTGTATTGTTTCTCTGTTAATAATGACTACAAATTAGTGGTGTAACTATGCATCGCTGGTCGCTGCATAGTCCTGAAGCTAGTATCGTGAATTGAAATGAATCTTTTTGGTATGCTAGCTGAGCTGATATATTGTTGGCCTCTAAAATGTTTGGATCAATAAAGCTGGTGATTTTTGGGCAGTATGAAAAATATGTTTGTGTATGTCTAACTGATTATGCAACTTATAATGATTGTAACTGTCTTTTATCTGTGTGATAGTCTTGGCATCATGCTCTATAGAAACTGTCAATAGAGCTGAATAGTGAGAGCCCACGGTTTCAGCAATTTTGGTTCCAGAAGCTTCTTTCTCTTTCATTATCTCCATTTCAGCCAATTGTTAATCTATAAAACTCGATCTTCTGTTGGCCAGCCCAGACATGTGTACATTCCTCACTTTTGTAACTGTCACTGTTTCCCCCTTTGCACCGAAGTTCACGTGGCAACTAATGCCATGTGCTCATGTTTCTTTTGTCTTCTGTTCTAGTCATGTCTATTCCCCTGTCCTGTCATTGGTTTGTTACCTGAATGTGTTCACCTGTTCTGCGTTTAGTTCTAATTAGTTTGTCTATTCGTACCCTGTCAAGGTATCATAACCAATTCTTATTGTGCAATTTACTTTAAGCCTGAGCCTCGTTTCCCATGTTCTATGTTCTGTTTCATAGTACTTCCTATCCCTATGTAGGGATTTTTTCCCATTCAGCCACAAGAGCATTAGTGCAATTGGGAATGTGGTCGTCGTTCCAGTTCATCCCACACAAAGGTGTTCAGTGGGGTTGAGGTCAGGGCTCTGTGCAGGCCACTCAAGTTCTTCCGCACCAACCTTGGCAAAGCATGTCTTCATGAACTTCGCTATGTGCTCAGGGGCATTGTCATTCTGGGAAAGGTTTGGGCCTCTTAGTTCCAGGGAAGGGAAATTTTAATGCTACAATTGTGTGCTTCCAATTTTGTGGCAACAGTTTGGCAAAGGTCCACATATGGGTGGGATGGTCAGGTGTCCACAAACTTTTGGCCATATAGTGTACATCCCTTACCTATTAGTTTGACTGTAGTCACTGAATACAATGCTGTAAAATGGATAACTGAGAATAAGCCAACAGTTTAAGGGTTTACATAAGAGTTTGTGCCACATTGATCCAACCAGGCACAAGATGAATCAGCATCTTATAACAATTTTTAAAGCAGTAGGCAGAACTTTTTGTATAAAATACTCATTGTATTTTATGATAATTAACTACTCATCATTATATCATCAAATTATATCATCAGATCAGTTTTCCTCCACTGTTTTCATAAACTCATACTTATTTCTCCAGCATTAGTGTTTATTGAAAGATTCTAATGAATGCCATTATTATTCTTGTTATTCAATTGTGTTTTAAATGACATTTTTCTATGTTCCTGGTCCAACTGATTTTGCCTGGCTTATTCGCTAGCAAACTTGCTAGTTAGCTATTAATTCCTTGCTGGATTCCAGGGAAATTAGATAGTGGCATACAAGCTGTGTGTTTTATTTTTTAGGTTGTACATTTTATTTTTTGCATTTGTGCTTTGTAATTATCATTTATTTTTATTTCATTTTACTGGATTGTATATTATAAGGTTTGGCCTTTTGATTTATTTTAATTTCCATACGCTTTACTATACTTATGCATGTTATTATCATTGCTTGTTTAATATTCTGTCAGGTTCCTTGTGAGCTTTTATTACCTTGTCAATATGCTTTGAAAATGAGACTCTAGTCTCAGTAGGGCTTTTCTGATTAATAACAACTGAATGAATAGGCTAGGCTAGTTCTCCATATTATTATAAATCCAGTTCACATGAATGTGACCTGCTCTAGATAGTTTAGCTACCCCAAAGCACCCGCTAATAAAACATTCCTGGCGCCACTGCTGATGCTTATTAACAGTTAGACAGCAGGCAATTAAAAACTGCTCCCTGCTGGATTTGTATTGCAGATAATTATGAAAAAGTGTTGTGTTTATACACAACGTGGTCACTGGAAAAAAGGAGCATAATTTATGAGCCCTACCCAGACAATTTATAAATTAACATTTTTTGTTATAGATGACTTCATGTCAATCATATAATTGATGAGGTACTTTAGCAAAACTCCGGAGGTGAGAAGACTCTTTGATACTCATGGTTGTTAAGGTTGTTGTGTAGGAAATTCAAGACACGTGGGGCTTAATAGGCTAAAAAAAAATCGATTTATTGAATCTACAGAGACGGAAGGATTAAGGTAGAAAAGACTGTGATTTGTTGTTTGCAATAACCAATGAAAGGAAGCTCCCAAGCAACAAAAAAGCATTCACCCTATTGTCAGGATACTGTGAGTTTAAACTCAGGAAGATTCAGGAAACAAGCTGCGATACTAGATATAGTAGATGTCCAAAAACATAACACAGTAGTGGAAATATGAATTGATTGCTAGGTAGAAAATCTAACCAATCAGGCAAGACCTGTTTAGTGTCTTTACAAAGTGAGTATAAAAAAGGAATTGCGCATCTGTGAAGTTTCAACTTGTATTTATGATAAATATTTTCAGTGATATTCTATTACTACCAAACAAGGTTTTATATATAGAGTCCTGAAAAACATCATGCTGACGGAACATGACGGGAGGAGAGACATACATGTAAAGAGAGGTACCCAAAGACATATTCCTTTTGATGTTAGTGGACAAAAGAGTTTTAGGCAGCATCCTAGAGTCCTAAAAGGGGGTAAAAGCCCTGAGCAAGACGTAATCATAGATATCAAACTGCTTTTAAAAAGGTCCTTGGGCAGTGTCCAATAAAACTAAATATGTGATTAGTTATTGAGTGAAAGCAGGGAGCATGAAGGGAGGAAAGAGCGAGATCAGAAGTTTCCTGGAAAAATCTCAGGCCAATTACTTACTGGAGCAAGAGTACGAAGAGAGGAGGGAAAGAAAAGACAGAATGAAAATAGAGTAGAGAGCGAGAGCTTGTAAGAGGATGACATGCACTTGACACTTGAACACATCACACTGCCTTCACGTGTTCACTTAGTCACTGAGTGGTAGGTATGATCATGAAGAGAGGAGACAATAATGAGAGAGAGAGAGAGAGAGAGAGAGAGATTGTCCACTTTAGAAAATGAAGCAGCACAGAGTAACCTGTCTTTGTTACTGAAAAATAAAGGCACCATTTTTACAGAAAAGAGTCAAATTACAGCTTCATGCCAACATCACCAACATCCAGCTCCATTAGGTCCAACACATGGTTAAAAAATATCAACCTGACAATGTTTTCACTCTTGACATTTAGGAAAAGTTATGTAAAAAGCAAAAAAAAAAAAAAAAAAAAAAAAAAAAAAAAAAAAAAAAAAAAAAAAAAAAAAAAAAAAAAAAAAAAAAAAAAAAAAAAAAAAAAAGGCATATTTAAAAAAAAAAAAAAAAAAAATACTGTTTGCCAGCATTTAACTGATGATCATCATTACAATGGAGAGACTTTAATAAATTAGTTATGGCAAGATGTCAATGAGTGATATTTCATTGCTATTATTATTAAATTTTCATCCACATTAATCTGCTTAATGTAGGTGCATTAATTCTTTTCATATTAGTGGAGGAAGCCAGCTGTCAAGAAGTCCCCCTCTGAACGTGTGGAGTGTTTCCCAGTGTTGCGTATGCTGCTGATGCTTATTCTCTGTACACTGTGTACTTTAGCTCATGTTTAACCATGTGCCTTTGTTTTTGTTCTAGTCCTGTCTCTGCCCTTGTCCTGTCATTGGTCTGTTTCCTAATGTGCACCTGTGCGCCTGTTCTGACTTTAGCCCTTGTTGCTTATTTTGCATCTGTGCTGTTAAGTCTGAGCCTTGTTTTCCAGTTTCTTGTTTCATACTTCTGCAACTTCCTGGTTCTACAATCCTTGCCTGTTTCTCTGATTTATGCATATGGATCATTCTGTTTTGATGTTGCCTACTGGTGCTCCGACCCCAGCTACGAACTTTGAAAATTGATTGATTACCCTAAGTAAAACACATGCCGAGTTTTCACACGTGTCCTGGCTTAATGAACCGCATGTTACACCAGCAACCCATGACAGAAGAAACAATAACGTTAACTGCTAGTCTTCACCACCAGACAGGCCACATCATACAAACAGTATACAGCAATAATCTGGCTTGCAATCTACAGGTGATATTCATCTATTTCAGTGACAGCTACTTCTCTGTCTTAAAAACAATACCTTATGCTATTGAGTACATTATTTTATGTGAGGAATAAAGCACAATGGTTTCATGATTTCACAGGAAAATAATCAGTGACAGGGTGACTGAGCCCAATGATATACAATATTAATGTTACCACTCCAAAGCTGATTATTTTACAGTGAATCTATTCTTTATGTAATGATATGTTGTATATTTTAACCATTTTATAGTATATTTTATTGTTATGTTTATTGTAACATCTGCAAAACAGCCTCTCTTTTTTTTTCCTCTCTCTCTCTCTTGAATTTATATAAGGCACATTTAACGCACCTTCCATAACTATCTCTTTGGAGAAAAGCTTCCAACTATTGTATGGTTTTATTTGTTAAATAACACTATTTTTTTTACTCTGTTTATCATTGTTACTATAGAAACGATAACATCTTAGAATGAGCGCATTATTATAAACCTGTGATATAGAAAATTAATCAACACCTTCAGACCAGATTAGAAAACTGAATGATGAAGTAGTTAACTACTTTAGATTCACAAGGATTTAAGTCTCTAATTAAGAAAACAACACAATCAAAACAGCAAGATATTTTTATATAGATAAAAAAAAAATGTAAGAGAAGAAAAAAAAAACTGACTATACATCTACAATTAAATCTCTAATTACTGAGTGGATAGGTGATGTTCTGTATCTCTCAGTCCTCATTTTGGGGACCTGTATTTAGTTAGGCTTCCTGGTTAGCCAGAATGGCATCTGAGCCTTAAAATCAAGCAGCCAGTCTCTAGAAGGGGAATTGAGTAGGCTGTAGTCCCTGTACAATTTGTTAATTTTCTCTTGGAGGGTGGTGAAAGAGTTTTCAGTGCATTTGATAAGTATAGTATGCCCTGCCAATAATGATTTGGAAAGCACATTTCTCAACATGTTGGTTTGACAGAGCTTGTGTCAGATTTTCATGCCATGCTTGACAGCCATGCTGTAGTGTGGTTTGAAGTGGTCACTCTTCTTCTTCTTCTTGCCTCAGGAAATGTAGTTTGGTGTTGGTTTCTATGGCAATCCCACTGTATGTCAGGTTGTATCCTAGCTCTTTGACAGTATCACAAGATGTTCTCTGTTATCCCGGCAGGTGAAGTGGCATAGGAGGAGGAGGTTTTCTCCTAAAATGTCACTGTCATGGTACTACATTTAACTAGATTTAATACCATTTTATTGCTAAGGACTCAGATGTCTAGGTTATCCAGAACATGGCATACATGGATGAGATTTAGATCATCTGTAGCACTTCCAGCAATTTTCAAAATCTCAAGCAGCAACATTGATCAGACCTCCCCCAGTACTGTACACTGGGAAACACTCCGTGTGAGCTTTTCCCAGTCCAAATAGCAGTCATGATAGCCTATGTTCGTTCGTTCATTCATTCATTCATTCATTCATTAAGAGACCTATCCCTGTCACA
This sequence comes from Pangasius djambal, assembly GCA_022985145.1. Taxonomy (NCBI): domain Eukaryota; kingdom Metazoa; phylum Chordata; class Actinopteri; order Siluriformes; family Pangasiidae; genus Pangasius; species Pangasius djambal. The sequence continues at coordinate 12,881,676 of CM040996.1, forward strand.
GTCAGTGGTGGCTTCGTTATAGGGGCAGGTGAGGCAGAGCCCCACCATAGGCTATGTCAGCATTCAACAAATTTTCATCAAAATAAAATCCTCCTACATATTCACAACCCGTACATCTTAAACACCTTTGATGTTCAATGTTTTTTTTTTTTTTTTTAAATGTAGCTATTTGACAGATATATGCAGATGTTCCATTAATTTGCTCACCTTTCTAGATGTTGCACAATCTTGGGGCAGCATGCTCACTGACTTATTTAGCTCAATGGAGTTATTAGTGCACCTAGTGGTCAAAATGGGAACTGCAACAAGCGCTAACAGAGACCATTTGGGGCAAGAATCATACTGTCCAAAATCTATGGTTACAAGTTGCTGCTGGTCACAGTGGCTCAAGAGCCAAGGAACACTAGAAAGATGGGAATACACCCTTGATGGGACGCCAGTGATAGCATTCACACACTCTCAGGCTGTTTAGCATAGCCAATCAACCTACCAACATGTTTTTGGGAGGTGGGAGGAAATAGGAGAACCCAGAGAAAACCCAAGTGGACACAGGGGACCTCAGGATTGAACTGGGGACCCTGGAACTGTGAGGCAGCAATGCTACCTGCTGTGCCACAGTGATAGCCTACCAGCTGCATGAGGCATTACATGGATAAAGTAAGGTCAAGTTTATGAAAAGCTTTTGAAAAATGAATGGTGCTGTTTGTATTAATAGTGAATGGAACTTCAGAGGATTTGTACTTACTAGTGCATAAGCAGATCTTAGAGGCCTGCTACCAAATGGAGCAGAGTCAAGATCGGGAGATATATCCTCTTTTCCACAGTTCACTGAAAACGGCACTGCTATCTTACTAGGCTGGGGGGTTAGTGATACCGATCGCGATTGATCAACTGAGGTGGGTTGACATTTGGAAATAAGGCTGACATTTGCCTTTTTCTCCTGTGGAGGATTAATCCCTTCTTGGAAAGATGTATTTAAGATGTCACAAGGAGTTTCACTCAGTTCACAGTCCTTTAAAACTCTCTAAGGTATCCCATCAGGGTCAGGGGCTTGTTTTTGGTTTGAATCCTCCTCAGTTTCAAAGATTTCCCATGGTTGGATCAGAGAGAGGGTGTATGGACCAGGGAAAAAGGCAGACATGGCTAACGTATTAAGAGATGCAATGACTGACATTATTTTGGATTTTGTTCTTTGATTAATTAAGGCAGCCAAAAATTACTGCAAGATTGCTTATTTAGTAGCAAGCAAACAAGCTAGTTAGCTACCATACGTTTTTTAAACAAAGTTATTTTTGAATTCATTTAAATAGCACATGGGTATGGCAGCTGTGTGATTGTCAGACCTGTACAAAACATAGGTTTTAAAATATACTAAAGGGTAATCCTATAATGAAAAAAAGGAAATGTATATATAAAATCATATAAGCACTATAAGCATCATTTAAGGGTTGAGTACATTAAATAATAATAATAATAATAATAATAATAATAATGTTATGATGGCATATATTATATATTGCAGCCTGAAAACTGGCAGACGGTGTGGTATTTCTACACAGAACTGCAAGTCTTTCTTCAAATTAGTCAAAGCAGGAGCGTTTGATAATCAGTTTTGCCCTTCCCTAGATGTCACCTTGTCATTTTTTGCAAATCACAAACGTGGTGCTGTTCTATCAGACCTTTGAAGCATTGATGCCCTTTTCTTTGACATTTTGCCTTCTAGGCTCATTTGAAGTCCAGCCTTTTATTTATTGCAGGTGAGTTTCTGCAGATAAGCGTTAGCAAATTGTTATTCCAGAAGAAATGGAAAAAAACCCAAAAAACAAACAAACAAAAAAAAAATAATGTTTTGATACGAAGTCCAGAAAGATCCTTCTTATTTTTTTTCTGTCCCATTACTATGGGGATAGAAAACCGTGAGGCTATGACTCCTCCTTGGTGACTGAGAAGCACAGATCCTTTCTTGTTGAGACTTGCGAGCACAGAGACCATGCTGTCTTCTTCAGAACTGACAGGTGCTGAAACTAAACCTCCTTTATTTGAACTCTTGTATATGGTGGCCACTGCTCTTTCATGGGAACTGATATGCACAGAGGCCACGCTTCCTTCACAGGGATTTGAGGCCATGCCTTTTCTACTGAGAGTGAGAGGCAAAGTGGCCACACTTCTTTCAATGGGACTGACAAGCAGAGTGGCCACGCCTGCTTCACAGGAAGTAAAAGCACATCTTCTACTGAGAGTGATACTTCTACTTCTACTACTTCTACTTCTTCTAGTGAGAGTGATAGGCAAAGTGGTCATGCTTCTTCTACAGGGACTGATAGGCACATTGGCCATGTCTCCTTTACTTGAACTCTCATATACATAGGCACAGAAGCCATGCCTAATTCACTGGGACAATTAAGCACAGAAGCTGCACCTTTTCACTGGGACTGACATGGACAGTGGTCACACCTCCATCACATGGACTGACCGATGTAGAATCCATGTTCATATTTTGAAATAATAAATTCCATTAACAAAAAGAGTTTTGAATGTGGCATTGTACTGTACTGATAATACCCGCTTTGCTACCTTATTATTATATTCATCTGTATTCCAGCTTGCAGTCTTTGTTTACTTATGGATTCAGATTGATACAGAAGGCACTAGCAAGGATGCTCGCAAACAGTCCGTGCATTTCATCGTTCATCGTCGTTCACAGACCCGCTGATGGCTGACATACACACTTTCTGTGCTGAAGTAATTATAAGATGACGCACAATATAAGTTAATTACTTGCCATGAGAGCTCACAGATCTATCATGGATGGGCGAATGAGTGTAAAAAGGGCTCATCAGATACAGCTGGATGGTTAACACTGGATATGAGGAGAGATAATTGCTCAGATAAAGGAACGATTCCTGTGCTCTATATGTAGAACTGTATTCAGGAAGATTAGCTCTCCACATGGCACTGCGGTAACTCTATTCTTTCCAGGTGATACCAGTGATTTTATTTCCATTAGCACAGCAGTGTTGATGTTTTTCCATCTCCCTTCACCCTGTGAATATATACTTTAAATTGCATGCAGTTCTTCAGTAATTGCAATCATGCGGACATGGGTTCTAAAAACTTTTGCGCCCAGGGACCCCTTTAACACTAAAAAAAAAAAAAAAAGTACAGATTTACTGTATTTTATGAACATAATTTAACTATTCAAATATTAGGCTCATTATTTAAATGATATGATATGATACAATAATATTTTATACCATGGTACTGCTGAATTCTCAAATCTGATTGGTCAGAAGGTGTTGATTAACTGTCTATAATAGCAGCTCTGACTGTAGTGCTGCTGAAATTCAAATCACTGGTTTATATTAATGCACTTGTTCTAATATGTCATTATTTCTATAGTAACAACTCATTCACAGGGACTTATATGATGAATAATCTAAGCCTAATCATAAATCATGTGATTCTAAATAATGTGCTGTTATTTAACAAATTAAAACACCTGATCATTGATATGACGAATGTTTCTGTAAGGAGATTTATGGAAGGAGTCTCCAGTGTCCGGGATTTATGACAATCAGTAAATTTTGTGCAAAGACAAAGTCTTTAGGAAAAAAAGTATTAGTTTTCTGGTTTCTCTTTAAAATGACAAGCTGCATTTTTTTTGTTGAGGAGATTAAAGGTGTGATTATAGTCTGTTTATAGCTGCCATCATGTCTTATGCATGTTCTACAACATTAAACGTAACTATAAATGGTTAACAGTATGACGTCTTGTTTATTAATACATTTAAAAAATTGTAATCATTGGGAAATTGCTGTAGTATAAGAGGAACAAAACATTTCAGCATACCCAGTCCTGTTTTATTCCTTACGTGACTATTTACTGGAGCCATACATCCAGTTTATTCCTGACCTTTCCACTACCAGAACACATTTTTATTAAAACTGTTATTAAGACTCATGTTGAAATGTATTTATTCATGTTGACATTATATTTATGGGCCTACTTGTTTTTAACTTTGATTAAATTCACATGAGAGACTAATAAATATGAGATCCCTATAATAAATATGACAACCTAACAAAACCACTGTAACAAAATGAAACACTTACGGACCACCTGACTTTACAAACCCTGGACCCCACTATGAGAACCAGTGACACAGTGTGACTTACTATACTCTATAAAAATCACTGAAAAAAACACTTCACTGTAGCTGAACTCTGAAGTGTGACTTCCAGAACTGCATCAGAAATCAGAAAAGCAATGTAGAAGAATATGTAGTTCCATTTTTAAATACAGACTACAGCTGCTATTTTCAAATAAGTTTGAGATTATGTAGCTTAACAATGCTGTGCAAATTGAATATATGACAATTTGGGCATCTGTTTTCAAAAGAGAAAAGCTTCAGGGCTGAATGAAAGGAGAAAAATGTGAGACACAAATGTGCTAGCTGATCGACTCTGGTGTACGTTTGATCTTTTACTGAACTGTTCCTTTAATTCACTGCCGTCTGGATGCAAAGGTTTAATCACAGAGGAGACATTCGGATATTTTATTACAGACGCCGTGCCGTCCCAGTAGGGCTTATGATACCAGAGTCTTTGCTCTTTGGCCTATAAAAGTTCTGAAAATGGACAAGAGGGAAGAACAAAGGAATAGCTAAGTGTGTGTGTGTGTGTGTGTGTGTGTGTGTGTGTGTGCGCTCCACTTCATTGCTGTAATTGTGCTCTTGGTGGGTGGTTGATGAAGATTAGCTGCTGTAGTAAGGCACTAACAATTACTACATCTGACGCCAAACATGTTTTGCTGAAGGCGGACTGCCTTTAATTGGCTTGTGTTGCATCCAACAACACATTAATTGACATCTCGTTTATGAAGTGTTAATAACAGCTTGTTTACAGATGTTGAGGGTAAAGTCCCACTGTATGTGATGTGCTCTGTGTGTGTGTGTGTGTGTGTGTGTGAGAGAGAGAGTGAGAACAAATCTTAACAGTGGTTCTATTTCAAAAGTATCCTCTATATATTTGTCATCTTTGTCTGAGCAGTAAAGAAACACTCCATTCATTTATATTGTAGATCATTATAGAGGGAAGACAACGAGAGAAAAAATATAGTGGCTTGAGAGACAGAAAGAGTGAGGAAAAAGAAAATGACAGAGAGAGAGATAGCAGAGAGATAAAGTGAATGATAGAGGAGATATATATATATAGTGAAGAAGATGGGAGTAGAAGAGACAGCATGAGAGATATTAAAGAGAAAGAGAACTGGATTGAACTGAAGAAGCGAGAAAGACAAAAGGTGTAAGAGAGAAAGAGCAGATGTCCGAAAGAGAGAGAGAGAATGAGCATGGAGATAAATGAGTAGAAATTGAGTGTTTGTTTTTACTACTTACTAATGAAAATAAAATATTGTTTAGCATTTCTAAGCTGTTCAACAATCTGACTAAGCATTAAATAATTTAGCCCTCCAATAGCAATAATTAAAAAGCCTATGAAACATAGGCTGTTATTTTATTAGATTTTAGACCACATCGCTGTTGAATTCCTGATTCTGGATGGTCAAAATGTGTTGGCTAAATTTTTATAACAGCACCCCCTGAGAGTAGAGCCAGCTGCCAGGCAAATCACAGGTATGCATTAATGCGTTCTTTCTAATGCATCAATAGATTGATCATTGATATGAAGTTTTACAAGATGAGATGTTAATATAGCATTTACGCAATGAATCTCCAATGTTGGTGCTATTTAACGGTCAGAGATAAAGCTGTAACTTTACGTCTTTCCACACGGACGAGTCTTCAGGATGGAAGGCTTTTTGCAGTTTCTTGGTAACATGACATGGTGCAAGTCTTATTATTTTTATGGCTCATTTAATACACTGCCCTCAC
>CM040996.1:12904253-12909253 GCA_022985145.1 Pangasius djambal
CCCATGTTCTCAAAACTTGAGAATGCCCATGCCATAACACATATGCCCATGCCATAACACTGCCTCCACCATATTTGACACATGATGTGGTATACTTTGGATCATGAGCTGTTCCTTTCTTTCGCCATACTTTTCTCTTCCCATCATTCTGGTACAAGCTAATCTTGGTTTCATCGGACCAAAGAATCTTATTCCAGAATATGGGAGGCTTTTTAGATGTTTTATGGCAAAGTCTAATCTGGCTTTCCTGTTCTTGAATGTTACCAGTGGTTTGCACCTTGTTGTAAACCCTCTGTATTTACATTCATGAAGGCGTCTCTTGATTGTAGATTTTGACAATGATACGCCTACCTTCTCCAGAGTACTCTTGACTTCTGTTGATGTTGTGAAGGGGTTTTTCTTCACCAAGGAAAGGATTCTGCGATCATCCACTTTAGTTGTCTTCTGTGGTCTTCCAGGCCTTTCGATGTTGTTGAGTTCACCAGAGCTTGCTTTCTTTTTAGGAATGTACCCAACTGTTGATTTGGCCACATCTAAGGTTTTTGCTATCTCTCTCATAGATTATGTTGGTTTTTTTTAGCCTAATGATGGCCTCCTTCACTTGCATTGAGATCTCCTGGGACTTCATATTGGTAGCTCCAGTCAAACAGCTGCCAAATGCCAACTCAATACCTGATATCAACTCCAGACCTTTTTATCTGCTTCATTTGTCTTGAAGTAATGAGGGAATGGACCGCACCTGGTCAATTAACTTCTTGTCAGTCAATTGTCCAAATACCATTGAGCCCCTGAAAATGGAGGTACTTTGTTTAAAATGGCTGTAATTCCTAAATGGTAAATGCCATATTTTTGTGGAGCCTCTTAAAAGCAAAATCACAAAAACTCTGTCATTGTCCAAATATTTCCGGACCTGACTGTATACACACACACACACACACACACACACACACACACACACACACACACATACATACACACATACACACATACATACACACATCTTTACAAATGATATTTTAAACAACCTAAAATCAAACGTAATACACACCAAAACAGAAAAAAAAACAAAGGCAGCAATATTTAGTTTAAAATATAAAATATAAGTTTAAAATAAGGATAATGTAAGGATAAGTGGAGGTAAAGCACAGCTAAGGATATACATAATCATGGCTACAGGTGAGCTTATTAAAGCCACGTTTGCTAAGAGAAAGCTAAAGATAACCTTAATTAAGGATATAGCAAAGACAGTATAAGGCTTAGTCTAATGATAATACAAAATAGGCCTAGAAAAGCAGAGGGAGAGATAAGGAAAAACTTATAAAAAGATTGACATAAGTTTATTTAAAGACAACCCTTGCTAAGGGAAAGCTAAGGATAAGATTGATTAAGGAAACAAATATAAGATAATTATATGCATATAAGAATATGCCTAAGAAATAAGAATAATCCAGTATAAGGATAGCTTGAGATAAAAACTAAAGGAAAAGCTAAGGAAAAGCCAATGAAAAGCAAGTTTACCAAATGATAAGGACAACCTTTGCTAAGAAATGGTTTAGCTAAGGATAAGCTTAATTTAGTACAATCCTACCTACAGAGGAAATATGGATAATCCGAAAATAATCTTTATTAGGGATAAAGCTATTCAGGTAAATATAAGATGAGTAAATATTATCTAAGAATAAGCTTAGTATACACTAAGGCTGGGCTAATCAAAAGCTTAGTAATTAGCAGAGATTGGATGGTGTTTGTATATTGCTTAAGAGACCCAAATTTGCATTGATTATCTATGCAGGAAGTGGCAGTTGGATGCTACAAAGGCAGGCCAGTCATTTTTTTCTTTCTGTATACTGAAAAGGAGCAAATAAAAACAGAACAGAATTTCAGAATTTGTGAACAGAATTTCTAGGTACAGATCAACATATACATACATACATACATACATACATACATACACACACACACATCTGGATAATAGCTAATAACCATGTGGAAAGCTTTAACTGGTGATTTACAAGTGAGCACTGCTCTTGTAAACCACACCAGACTTAATTGTAAACATTCTCTGTCAGGAAAAACTTTATGGATTTTTAAGTACTACATAAAGCTAAGAAACTCAGGAACTTGAAGTAAACGCAGTGGTTACGACTTCTCTCGATACAATGACTCAGAAAGAGAGTCTGGTGATCTGTATGGAGAAAGATTTATAGCATAGCCCAGCCCGTCGTCAATTAACGTATGCAAATAGTTTGTGTAAAGTACGTTTGCCCAGTTTAATGGGTTTATTGCTACTCCGAGGAGAAGAAGGAGGAACAAAAACAGCAATAAGTCAATAAAAAGAGAAAAAAACAAACCAATAATTAACAGCAGATGCAACCAAGGGCTATGAAGAGAATAGGAATTTTTGCATGAAGTGCCTAAACTGGTTCATTTGTCAAACACATCTCAGGCAGAACAAAAAAATCTGCTCTTCCTCAAGGCTCCTAATTTGGTTTTTGGTGGTGCTGCAGTCTGTCTGAGGTGAGATATAAGACTCTGGAGTTTGGTCAAGCTTTCCAAATCAGGTACACACAACCTTAAAAATCACTACTTAGTTACATGACTTGCATACACTCTTGAGGACAAGCTGTGAGGATAGACTAAGCAATGAAAAAATGAAAAATTGCCTGGAAAAACAGCCTGTGCCCACTGGAGCCTCAGATTCCTGTTTTTGGCTGACAGAAGCAGAACCTGATGTGGTCTTCTGCTGTTGCAATCCATCCGCCACTGGGTTCGATGTGTTGTGCATTCTGAGATGCTTTTCTGTTCATCACGGTTGTAAAAAGTGGTCATTTGAATTACTGTAGACTTCCAATCTGGTCATTGTCGTCTCGACATATTTCCACTTGCAGAACTGCTGCTCACTGGAATGACCAGGTGTACAGGTGTTCCTCAAAGTGGCATGTAAGTGTACATTACAGATGGACAGAGATTCTGTTAAAAAAAAATGCTAATAGTCTTGCTCAAAGGCCCAACAATTGTCTTCTGGCAGTCATGAGGGTTTAATCGCACAACCTTCTAATCACAAGCACTGAACCCTAACTGCTGATTTCCCACTGCTCTCAGTGATAAAAGAACCAACAGCAAAGGCTTTTTCAGAAACTAGCCATAGAAAATTTAATCTGATGCATCAAGCTGTGTTTTTCTCTCTTGCTCTACTGAATAGCATTGCTTTTCTTAAATAGTATTGATTTCGGGATGCACCGAGATGAACCTGATTCAAGTGAGAACCGTTGGTAGTTTTATTTCTGTCATACACCAGTAGACACAATGAGGATGAAATGTGGCTGGGGTCATGTTCTCGGCTTTGGAAGAACTCCAAACTCTGTCGCCTTTTTCTCTTGTTCTCTCACACACAAAGCACCTGATGCCTGACAGTGGCAAGACAGTGGTGGAGCTGTGCATGAGGGGTTCTGCCTGACCCAAGAGTGACTGTAGTGCCTTTAAAAATATGCCAAACAGCTGAGTGGGAGAGGATTTTGCAGAACAAAAAGAAGGCCTCACTTACTATTAACAAGTGAAACCAAGCCACCTTTCACACACTGCATCAAAAGAGTGTGGGTGAGGAGAGGGGACTCCACATTGAACAAAAACAAGAATACAGCTCGCTTTATCTGAGGTCCAATTCAGACTCCTTCTATGAGTCTAACAAAGCATGTTAGGGCCTATAACACACTCCTTCCATTAGATGAAAATGCTTCACAGATCCTTTCATGCCTATTGTTCACTTCAGGGCTGAGAAGCTGGGTTAAAGTGATTCAGGTAAATAAAAAACTCACAGGGAGCCTTGAAGATTAGCTAGCATGGAGCCAAACTCACAGCCTGTGCTTGCTTCTTTTCACCACTTATTTATACCGAGCTTCTTGAAGCAATAAAGGCCCCTGAACCCTGGATATCGAGGTTGTAGAAACCTGAGGAGGAGGCTGTGGAGCAATACATCGCCAAAGAATTAGTGCCAAGAACGAGCCCTTAAAACTATAACTCCTCAGTCTTTGAGGAATCCTAGGCTCCACGTGTTCCCATGGTAACTCAAAGAGAGATGGAGGACCTGTCGAAGTGATTGTCTTCTCGTTAGAGGAGGGAGGCACATACAATAATGTCATTAATCATTAAAAGAGATATGAAGGCATGTGGGAATGAATGCAAATAATGCAAGTGTGAGGGTTTAATGGTGGCAGAGGTTTATCTGACCTGGTCTTGTGGGCAATTTATAGAATTTTTTAATGAGCAGTTTGTTTGGACTTGATATAAATCAAACTGATATAATCAACCAACCAACCAAATAAATAAATAAATAATTGTACTTGTAAAATTAAAGTTAGCAAAGGGTACATGTCCACAAGCAAGTTTGCTTTCATTTATGCAGATTATTTCCTTGTCATATTGCATTAATGTGTTGTCTGATCTTTGTCGCAATGGTCTTCCTGAGTGGGAGGCCCTTTAATTCAAAGCAATTAACACAATGATCTGAATAAATCAAGCAATTTGGTAGCAATCATTCTATAACCTTTAAAATAACCTTTTAATCAAAATGATATTTTAAATAACAAAGAGAAGGAAGGACTAAATCACAACCTGGCTTGCTGTTATAGGAAAACAATCAACGACGGGGTAGTGTGATGTGAAGTTGATCACTTGCTTATAACAGTACCTGCCTAAATGTTTTATTCCTGTTGTACCACAGCAAAATGATGATTACATTTATTATTAATTAAGGAAAGACATCATATTTTTAAATCTGATTAAAAGTTACATTTAATGTTGGATAATGTCCGTGAACCAAGTTAGTTCCTGTTAATTGTCATGAACACACAGCAAAACATATATATCCTGTGTTATTATTATAACATGTGTCTTTGTTTTCTCTTCCTGGTCCTATTTTCACCCTTTTTTTGTCATTGGATGGTTCATCTGTTCTCAGTTTAGGCTTTGTTTAGCATGCCTATTTATACCATCTTGTGCCT
>CM040996.1:12914253-12918734 GCA_022985145.1 Pangasius djambal
ACAGGAATCTTATTCACTCAGACCAAGCATTTTGGGTCAACGTTTTTTTCTGTGTGTCCAAGACAGTGTATTTGAGCCGTCTCATTGGCTACATGGCTGAATGAAGTCAGCTTTGGTCAGCATTTCTTATTGTCATGCACACTTTGCTATGTGTGAATACAGAGGACAGCAAAAACACACACACACACACACACACACACACACACACACACACACACACACACACACACACACACACACACACACACACACACACACACACACAGCCCCATACACTGATGTCTCCTCTAAGCGGTGAAGATTAGAAGAACAAACTTGGAACTGCGCCTGGACGCACAATGTCAAACACGATGAGGGCTCACTGCTGACTGAGGCCATAAGCTACAAGAATATGGATAGTCTGCTTAACAAATATATATATAAAAATGCAATACTAAAATAGCTTATGTTTTAAAAAAACACAGGTGAGGGCAGTACAGTTGCACTGCCACCTCACAGCTCCAGGGTCCCCGGTTCAACCCTGAGCTCAGGTTACTGCCTGCGTCAAGATTTTCATGTTCTGCCTGTGGGTTTCCTCTGGGATACTTCGGATTCCTCCCACTTCCCAAACCGTAAGAGTAGCTGGCTTGGTGACAGTAAATTGCCCCAGGTATGAATGAATGTGTAAATGTGAGTGTGTTGGTGTCCCATTCAGGGAGTATTACAGCCAGTGTTCCCAGGGATAGTCTCTAGCTCTACTGCGACCCTGACCAGGATAAAGTGGTTATTAAAGATGAATGAATAAATGAATGAATAAATGAAGATGATTGAATTGTTAAAATCACATATTTAAACAGGTCTGTAAATGTACAGTGGAGGCAAATGTTTGGAAACGCTTCACTGAAAAGACTGTCGCAGAAGCAAGTTAGGCTTTTCATGAAGCTGCTGAGAGATACCAAGAGTCTGCAAAGCTTTATCGAGGTTAATCTTAACACTTTGACTTATCAAAGGCTTGATTTAATTGAACAAATTTCCTAGTTTTCATAGGAAAACTAGGAAATATCTATTATTGTAAAGTGTGGAAAATTATAAACATAAAAATGAAAAGATATTCATGGATTTCTGTTTTTATTTCATCATATGTGTTTCTCCTGCAGGATCCCATCATTACTAGTATGAGTCCAAACAGAGTGCTTTTATTGACTGAGAGCAGTAGGGGCAACAACACACAACACATAGAGGAGAGTACTAAAGCACTAATGGAGTCAATGTCCGTTGTTAAGTTCTGAAGAGATGATGAAAATGAACGCTGTGTGTTACGAACTGGTATGCAAACAGGATATCCTAATACATTTCAGCTTTAGATTTTTCACATATTTAAACAGTGGATCTCAGGCTCGAACTTCAATAATGAATTTGTGCCAGATAACTTCAAATAAACTTCAAATAAAACAGCAGCAATGTTTGCACCCTACTGCGTTTGTGTGTATGTACACTCACCAGCCACTTTATCTGGAACACCTATTCATTGATGAAATTATCCAATCAGCCAATTATGTGGCAGCAGGACAATGCATGAATTCATGCAGATACAAGAGCTATTGTAATGTTCATATCAGTCGTCAGAATGGGAAAAAATATGATCTCAGTAACTTTGACCATGGCATGGTTGTTGAAGCTAGGTTGGTTGCTTTGGGACGTTCACGCACACAAGCATTTACACAGAATGGTGCACAAAAAAAAGGCAAAAAAAATAAAAAATAAAAAATACAGTGAGCAACAGTTTTGTTGGTAGAAATGCCTTGTTGAGATAGGTCAGAGGACATTGGCCAGACTGGGTCAAGCTGACAGGAAGGCTGTGGTAGCTTTAAAAAAAAAAAAAAAAAAAAAAAACTCTCTTTACAACCATGGTGAGCAGAAAACCATCTCGGAACAGGTCAAACCTTGAGGCGGATTAACTGCAAAAGCAGAAGACTACATCGGGATACAAAACCTGTTTAAATAAAAACAGGAATCTGAGGCTACAGTGGGCACAGTGTTACCAAAGCTGGACAGCTAAAGATTAGAAAAACCACTGAGTGGTCTGATGAATTTTTTTTCTTTTTGCTGTGACATGCTGATGGCAGGGTCAGAATTTGGCATCAACAGCATGAATTCATGAACCCAAACTGCCTTGTGTCAACATCCTGCTGGTGGTGGTGTAACGGTGTGGGGAAAGATTTCTTGGCACACGTTGGGCCCCTTAATACCAGTCAAGCATCATTTAATGCCACAAGCCATCTGAGCATTGTTGCTGACAATGTGCATCCTTTTATCGCTACAATTTACACATCTGATAATGGCTACTTCCAGCACGATAATGCACCACGTCACAAAGCACAGTCTCAAACTGGTTCCATGAACATGACATTGAGTTCAAGGCTTTCCCAGTCACCAGATCTGAATTGAATAGAGCTCTTTTCGGATGTGGTAGACCGGGGGATTGGCAGCATGAATGTGCAGCTGACAAATCTCCAGCCAGAATCACAAAGGAATGTTTCCAACACCTTGTGGAATCCATGCCATAGAAATTTGAGACTGCTCTGAGAGCACCATGGCCAGTATGCTATTCCTAATAAAGTGGCCGGTCAGTGTATATGCAATTTTCAGTAGTGAGTGTTTTAGAGGTTTTGATTGAATGTGAGCATGTAATCTAATGAACCTGCTCAAAAATTCTCTTTCAATATACGATCAACTTTGATACAAGCATTACTTTGAAAGCTGATACTTTGAAATTATGAAATTCTCTCAAATATCAGTATGGGGTAGAAAGTTTTAACAGCCCCTGCTGACTCAAATGTTGAAGCTGCAAAATGAGATTTTCGCCTCGATTTATTGGAGTTTCATACAAAAGGTGTGACTGAAGCCCCTGAACATTGAGATTTGATATTTAACTACAGTGTACATAGCAGATTTCATTACCTTTCTAAAATAGTAATAGTAAAGGTTTCATATTGTAAAGATTTAAGGGGAAAATTTGTAAAAGTAGCTTCTGAATGTCTGAACCTCTTAAATTGGCCATTCCTGTCCCTCCAATTTCACTAACATTGAACTACTATGTGTGATAAAATCATTTGCAATATGGCAGTATATGGTGACTTTGATGTTAATATGATTTTTATTAATAATTTAATAAAAAACAAAACTGCATTTTGTATGTCATATATATAAAATATATGTTATTACTACCTACAGTGTTATACAAGATCCCAAATAAGCTAATTTTATGGCAAATCTGTAACAGGGATTGAATTTCATGAATGTGAATAGGCAGGAGCGTAAATGTATGTATATGAACATTATTAATTAAACATTAATAACATATTGATATCAATATTACATCAACAGTAATTTAATAGGGATTGCATTCCATTTGACCGTGTTACTTGTTGCAGCCCAGTTGCTCAATTATTAACACTGCAAAAACATAATCACACAGGGTTTTTGTGCTAGTAGTGCATGTCTAGACTTACTCTCTGGATTTGTGGAAATTGCAGCGCATGAGCGGGATTTTGATAACCTGATCTCTGACCCCCACGAAAAGTTCGCTGCGGCTCTGCAGGATGAGTAGGCTCAGGATCGGCTCTCTCCTCCTGTAGTAGAAAAAAGTTATATTTATTAAAATTTTTAGCCTGTTCTACATGCCACAAAATTAATTTTATCAAATGCACTACCAATTACTGAGGTTTTTCCTTGTGTACCTGGAGGGAAAAAGCTCAATCTCATCCAGCAAACAGCTGCCTGTGGTTCGGTTAAGTGGAGAGAGAACCTTCTTAATGGTGCCATAATCTGTGACAGACAGACACAAGAAAGAAATTGAGTGAACGAGAGACATGTAAAAATATCACTCAATTGAATGCTTTGGCTACACTGATATTGGCTATTCCAATAAAGATCACTTGGCTGGAATTGAATTGAACTGAGCTGAATTTAACTTACTAGAGAAATGAAGTACGCAATTATGAGCAATACAACATTAATACAATCTTTAAGCCATCATGATGCAACCATTAACAGGATGTCTAAAGACTAGTGAAAAGGAAGAGCAACTCTAATGTCTCTAATGAACAGGAACAGCGTCTCTAAAGACTACAAAACAGTAAAGGCAACTCGAATGTTTCTAGGCAACAAGAGTATCTGTAATGTCTAATGATTGATAAGCAGGAAGAGGATCTTCAATGACTCTACAATGACCAAGAAGAGCATCTTGAATGCCTTTAGTGAATAAGAATACCATCTTTAATGATTCTATTGAACAAGAAAACCAACTCCAATGACTTGGGTAAACAAGAAGAGCAGCTCCAATAGCTCTGTTAAACAGGAAGCGCATCTTGAATGAACAGGAAGGCCATCTCTGATATCTCTTGTGAACAGTTAAAACATCTCTAGCATCTCCAGCAAACAGGAAGAACTTCTGCAATTTCCAACAAGTGGGAAGAACATTTATTATTCTAATTATTCTC
>CM040996.1:12922774-12996260 GCA_022985145.1 Pangasius djambal
ATCTTTGGGCAATCCTCCAGGAGGCTTGGAGTAATATATCAAGTCAATGTTTGAATAAACTGACTGCTCGGATGCCTAGTGTTGTCCCTTATTATCAATGCAAAATGGTCACTAACTAAAGAGGATTTATGCTGATATTGCCCAAAAACCCTATTTTGTTCAGGCGTTTCCAAACTTTTGGAGGGCAGTGTATATTCTCAGCCTCATGAGTTAGAAGAAACAGGTTTGGAAAGCTTAACAGAATAACAGAACGAGCCACACTATTAGTGTAATTAGCAAATAGTAGTTATTAAACCCTTATCACTGCACTATGTGTTTTGGTGATATAAATCCGCTCTTTGACAGGAAGGCAATTAGTGTTTAGCTGTTTGTACATATTCTAGATACTAAGTTCTTCCATGCATTTAGCAATAATGTGACTCAGCTTTATAGTTATTTAGCCTTGTGGTCAGAATCCATTAAACAAATTTGCTAACTATTTGAGGTTATAGCTTTTCTTTAATGAATTATCTACATCTGAATAGACTCCATAGACTTGTAATACTAAGGAATACTAAAAAAGTTTATGAGTATGCTCTGGTTATTTATACATTAATATTAGCCACAGAGTTTACTTTAAATAGCAGAAAATCTTTGAATGCAGGCACATCATAAGTTCCACCTTAAAAACAGTTTAAGAGTCTAAAACAGTAATAACAGTTTAAGGGTGTAAAAATCAAATTGACAGGAAACAAACTAAAGGAGTGAACAGAAAGAACTGAAAGAGCATATTTCTAATACACAGGAAAAGCATCTGTGACATATCTAGTGAACAGGATGTACATCTCTAATTACTCTCAGGAACAGGAAGTGCATCTCAAAACTCTCTAGTGACCCGGAAGAACATCTCATCTCTAACAACTTTTAGAAACAAGAAGAGCTCTAATGAACTGGAAAAACATGTTTAATGTTTCTAGAGAACCAGAAGAGCACCAGAGTATCAGGAATAAGAAGAGCAAAGGTCAAGTGAACAGGTAGAGAGTGTCTGTTGACTTACAGGAATAGGAAGAGTATCTCAAAGGTCAAGTGTACAGGAAGGGTCTGGAGACTTGGAAAAGCATCTATCATCTTTCTTGTGAACCAGAGGAGCATCTCTAATGTATGTATTGAACAGGAAGAGCACCTGTAATGTTTCTAGTGAACTAGACGAGCACCTCTAATGTATGTAGTGAACAGGAAGAGCATCTCTAATGACTCTCAGAAACAAAGAGCACCTCACAAGTCTCTAGTGAACAGAAAGGCATGTCAAATATTGCTAGTGCAAGCTGCTAACAGGAAGGGCATTACTAATATCTCTAGTGAAGAGGAATAGTATTACATATGTATCTAATGAAACTGAAGAGCCATCTCTGATGTTTCTAATGAACAGGAAGAGCATCTGTAATGTTTCTAGTGAACAGGAAAAGCATTATTAATATCTCTAGTGAACAGGAAGGGCATCATGTATTTATCCAATAAACAGGAAGAAGAGCTCTATTGTCTCCAGTGAACAGGAAAAGCACTTCCTAAAACTCTAAAGAACAGGAAAAGCATTAGTTCTGTATTTAAGGAACAGGAAGAGCATCACTAACATACTGTATCCTGTAAACAAGCAGAGAATCTTGAATGTCTGTGGTGACCAGGAAGAGCATCTCTAATGTCTCTAATGAATGAAAAGAGCATCTCTTGTGAGCAGCAAGGGGACCCTTAAATGTCATCAGTGAACAGAAAGAGCATCTCTAATGACTAGTTAACAGAAAGAATCTTTAATGAACAAGATCATCTCTGATATCTCTAATGAACAGGAGAGCATTTCTAATGACTCTAATTAACATGTGCATGTCAGTTAAAGAGGGGTATGACCACAGTGAAATAAGTCACTAGTGAAGCTAGCACTCTTTACAAATTCAACTAAATCAAACTACACGCGCTTGCTTACTAGTACCCAGACTAATATACAAAATGGTGTTAAAGGTAGAATGGTACAGCATGAAACCTATGATACAAATCAGATTTGTGTGGTGTGATTTAGGATAATACCTGTTGCCAAATAGATGATGTGGTAGAGCGCATCTTTTCCCTGCACAACATCCACAGCAACATGAGAAAAACGGACATTATCCTCCATGAAGTAGGGCACAGGGACGATGGGCTGAACCACTTCATGCATCAGGATGAACTTCTGAGCATCTTGTAGGTTCCTCTCGGTTAGGTTCACATAGGAGCCATAATCTATTGTCCCACACTGAAGAGGAGAGAGAGAGAGAGAGAGAGAGAGAGAGAGAGAGTGAGAGAGAAATCACAGAATATGAAATAAATCATCATACATTGACACTTTAACAAGTCAAGTAGATCACATTTCAAAAAACAGACAACAGAAGAGCAATACACAATACAAGAACAGGCATTAAACACATATTTATATACTGCAGACCTTAATGCTGACTCATCGGCCTACGATATAAAGATAAAGATTGGTTTGAAAGCACCTTACTCAGCTTTACTGAATGTCAGCTCAATATTTCAGCCTGTAGCACCACAGTAACAGCACATGCTTTGGCATCGGTTAAGATTCCTACTTCGTGAACTTTCTGACTGCCACAGAGTTCAGGAGTGAAAATCTCACTGGATTAATCATGAAAGTGTCAATGCATGTTAATAATAACATGATGATCAGTCAATCATGTGACAGTAGTGTAATGCATAAAAATCTTACAGGTCATAAGCTTCAGGTGTTCACATGAAACACCAGAATGGGGAAAATGTGATTTCAGTGACATGTTTGTTGGTGCCAGATGGGCTGGTTTGAGCATTTCATAAACTGCTGATCTCCTAGGATTTTCATGCATGAAGTCTCTAGAGTTAGTGTGAAAAACAAAAAACATTCAGCACTTCTGCAGGTGGAAACGCTTGTTCGAGAGAGAGGTCAGAGGAGAAATGAGAGACTCATTCGAGCTGACAGGAGGGTTACAGAAACTCAAATAACCACTGTTTACAACCGTTGTGAGCAGAAAAGCATCTCAGAACACACAACGCATTGAACCTTGATGGTTCAGCAGAAGACAACATCAAGTCCTACTTTTGTCACCAAAGAAAAAGGTACCAACCCGAGGTACTTTATTTGTGTCTATTGTATTTTAAGACTTTTAATGGGCTTGATATTATAGCATATCTACTCCTGTGAGCATTAAAGGAGCACTGAAGTCTTTTTTAGTCCCAAGGCATACCTACATCATAACTTGCACCACAACAGGGCTGCTTTCTGCATTAAACTACTGCCAGTCATGACTTCTCTTTTCATATTTCCTCCCTGACTTCGTGTGTACCTAGGGCAAAACAAACACCTGAATAATGATTTCAGTATTTGAATACTGGCACCTCAATCTGTTAACCAGATAATCCAATAACCGTTCACATCCCTAGCTGTTAGTGGAAGCAGACCTGATGGATAAGGTCAAACTATTCCACAGCCTGGGGCTGATAATGAAGAAAGCGCAATCAGTCTTGAACTTTAACCAGGACCATGGAACAGACATGAGTAATTGGTAGGAGGACGGAAGAGGCCTTACAAATAAATCAATCAGGAGAAACTGAATTATCTTGGGATTGGGGCAATGGATGTGGCTGCAGTGTGTCACATACTATAGAGTGAATTAGTTCTATGTCATTCTCAAAATAGTTTATCATAGGGAAACCCTTAGGGCCTTCCAGACCTTCACAATAGACCTGTGGAACTGCTGTCCGTAATTTTAGATCATATTTTATTTTAGAGATATATTTTCAGCATGCTTATTTACTTTAATTCTTGCAGCTTAGCAGTAGTCTTATACAGTATATTACAGTTTTATATTGGTTGGAAAATAAAAGGGCTAAAATCTTCAAATGGAATGCTATCCAATCAGGATTGTTTTCTTTGTGCTATCTGAGAAGATACAGACAAGAGCTCATCCACTGATTTGGACAGAAAGTCTTACACCTTATGATCAACCACTAACATAATTATGAATTTACAACAGGGACCACCAAACATTTTTGATTTCCAGTGGGTAGGTGTTTCGTGAGAAAGAAACATCCATCATTCCAGGTTTCTAGAAAGCCAACATTTCTCTATGACTAGCCAAAAAATGGCCTTGATTTATGCAATGACACATTTTACAGAATTAACAGCCAATTGCCATGTCTGTGCTGAGAGCATGTGTCTTGGGGTCAATGAACTAGCTAGTCATGTGTCCATTAGAGCGGACATTAAATATTCTTTTTTGATTATATTTTCTATTATAATTTTCTCATAATGATCCGTGATTACATTTATTCCAGTGCTATAATGACAGAGGGAAGACAGGCAGAAATGTTTGTGGAGTTGCTGTTAGTGAAGCTAAAATGAAGATAATTAGTAATATCCTGTCAGTGCCAATGTTAGCACTGACTCACTGGTGCATTATTTAACCAATTAACCAAATGCCTAGAGCCGGAGAGTTTCTCCAGGTGTAGATACAGAGCTGTCATCTATACACAGAAATACCTTTGATAAACAATTTCCTCTGTCCTTCCCTTATTCCCTTTCATTTCCATATTGCTAAAAGCAGAACAACTTCCACACTTGAATGAGGACAGGGTTCAATGATACTGTCTGCCTGTGTACTTCAGCCAAAGTGTATACAAAAGCACAGACACAAACAGCACCAGTGGGCTCTAACGGCTTCACAATCAATCAAATTGTGCCATCAAACTTAATGGGCTTATGACATAACCATAATTGCATATTTCTCCACTTTAGTCAATGGTAAGAAATTCTTCAGGGTTAAAATCTCAATGGTCACAGCAAGGTTTAGATACAAACGGGGTAACAAAATAAAGGAAAAACCAGCATGTAGAAAAAAAAAAGAAAGTGTCTTAGTAAGGTGTTGGACCACCACAAGCCACCAGAACAGCTCGAATGCATCTCATAGATTCTACAAGTCTCTGGAACTGTACAAGAGCGAGGAACACTATTCTTCCATTTGGTGTTTTGATGATGGTGATGGAGCACTGTCTATCACGTCCATCCAAAATTTCTCATAGGTGTTCAACTGGGTTGAAATCTGGTGACTGTAAATGCCATAGCATAGCATATGATTTACAGACCATTCAGTGAACCCTCGTGCCCTGTGGATGGGGGCGGGGTTATCCTAGAAGAGACCACGTCAATCAGGATAGAAATGTTTCTTCATAGGATTGATTTGCATTGATACTTTGCTGTAAGGATTCAAGTGGACCCAATTCAAGCCAAAAAGTGCCAAAATGCATAACATAGCCATCAGGTTTTCCTTCAATTTGTCAAAATTCTCTAGGTGTAAATGGTGCGACAGTGCCAGAAAAAGATTTTAGGACAACACTGTTAGTAGATCGTATATCAGATCCTCCCTTTTCTGTTCAGGAACAGTATGATCCACTTTAAACTGACTGCCTACAATGTGGAAAATTCTTATCCTTATTACCCATTAATTATAATAATGACAATTCCCTTTTTATATAGTGCCTCTCCTGCGCTTTACATAACAAAACAATGCAGAAAAAACAGTCAGATAATGTGAATTGGAATCTTTTATTGAGTAGCACTAAGAAACTAAAACATCTTTTGTGCTCTATTCAGATCTTTCAAAGTACAAATCAATCTCCAGATTGCCAGATGCTCAGCTAAGCCACGGACTGACTCTCTGGGAGCCTATTTGTGAGCATCTGATGTGGCAGTGTTAAGGCAACTAGGTAAGGAGAGTATTACTGAGCACCACAGGAGCTTCCATCACCCTGATTTAGAGGTGTGCATTAGGGGTGGGAACACAAAGTTTGCGGGAGCTGTTTTTTTTTTTTCATGTAGGTAGGAGCAGACGGTCCGTTATAAAGCTTGTAGGATGAAAAAGGGCCATATTGATTAACATGTGAGTGTATTGGACACGGCCTGGTGCTCGTGTGGCGCCGTGTAACGCATTTACTGTGTTTATTCATTCATCTTCAGTATCTTCAGCTGTGGGGAGCAAAACTGTAGATGAATGAAACTTCAGGGTCACTGTGGATTAAATACATACATATAATTTTTAAAAAATATTTTTTGAAATAGAGTCGATAAAGTTCATTAAAATATTTCAGGTAGGTAAATGCAAATAAAATAACTGTGGGAGCAGGCAGAATTGATCAAACTTTATTCAAGAAAATACAGGATTGGTCAGAAATCCCCTGGCTGCAGGCGAAAGTCGGCACACACTTCTACCCTGATTTATTCTTCACTCTCTCGGGCTGAACAGCCTCAGGCCCTGAAGGTAACCACCAGAAGGATTAAAGAACTGTAAAGGTTTAAAAGCCAGGGTGTTCTAGCAAACGGAGCTTTATTCCTTTCATTAAGCTGCAGCAACAATGAGACAAAGATGAGTTTTTTTAATAACCAGTTATTCTTCCTACTTCTGGGACATTAAGAGGTAAAAAATTAACACTTTAGCAAAATGTAACCTTATTTACAAAACATCCTCTACGTGATTTTCTTAAACACACACAGAGTTGTCTCTCCCACTCATGATGAATTCGTCTTAACACAGCTGGTGTTATGCACATAATTGCATGTCCATCGCAACCTTGTGACAGCTTCCCGATCCAGCCATGTGAATCATTTCAACACATTTTCTTTCGTCAAAGACATTCTAAAAGGCTATCTAACAAAAAAAAAAGAATAATAAATTATATATATATATATATATATGAATAATTTTGGAAGACATTTTGCTGAAAAGTGTTAATTTCCCCTACGACTTTTGGGACACCTTGTATTGTGTAATACATTATCAAAGAAATGATATAGCTGTCCATGGTCCAGATCATGTTTATGCTCCACTCCCAGTGAAAACTGAAAGGTCTTGAAAGATCTACATGGGTCATAGGGGTCACCACAGCAGATCATTGTTGGCACAGGTTTTACACCAGAAGCCCTTCCTGATGCAACCCTCCCATTTTATCCAGGCTTGGGAGTGGCACTGAGTGCAACCCCCAGTAGCTTGGTTGGTTCCCTGCCTGGGAACTGCATCCTGGCTGCAGTGATGAGAACGAGGGATCCTTAGCCACTAGACCACCAGGGAACAGCATGCAAAGGAAAGCAATTTAAAAAAAAAAATGTTTTGTTGTCACAATCGCTGGCAAGCTATTCAGTCATAATTTATTATTACTAAATGTATCGTTTCATATTTTAAACTATAGTAAGTAAGCTATAGATAAGCTCATGAGTTGCCGCAACCACATTTTTAATTCTGTCTAAAGAATCTTGTGAGCACAGAGGTCATTTGTTGTTCCCTGTAACAAAGACCCTTTGGAAGAGCCATTTGAAATAAATGTTTGGAATCACTTCCGTTTGGAATGATCCTACATGCCCTCCCCTTTTGAGGAGACCTGTGTTGGCTTCATTACTTCTGAATAAACTCCAGCTGTAAATACACAAACTAATGAAGGGAAAACACAAACAGTGGTGGAGCCAATCCGGACAGAGACGAGAGAGAGAATGAGTTAACAAAAACAGGAGGTGTTAATCAAATGATATCATGACAGGTTGAAAATTGAAACAAATGATGTGAACAGGACGTTCATATCAGATTTCTCACACAGTTTAAATAGATTTGCCTCGGTTTTAATGAATGTATCCTAGACACATGGAAATATCTTCTGAAAAAAGCACCAGCTGATTTACTAACAGCAAAATAACACGTGTTTCCTGATTGTATGTATGTTCGCTTTAATGAAGATACAATAATGAATATGAATAGGATATAACAATCAAATTGGGTTGTTTCTAACAAAAAGTGCAAACTACAAGGCAGAGTCAATGCCATATCAATATCAAGATCATACTGATGTAAATATGTCAATTTAGCAACTGGAAAAGCGAATCACTAAGCCTGAGAGTCACTTCAGGCACATAAATTATACCATTCACTATTTAATATTGAGAAGGTTTATTAAGATATTAAATACTCCCTTGAGGCAGGAATACACCATCGATGGAATGCCAGTCCATAGCAGGGCACCATGTACAGACAATCACACATTCATTCACACCTGGGGAAGTTTGGCATAGCCAATTCACCTACCAGCATGTTTTTTTTTTTTGGGAGGTGGGAGGAAATCCACATGGACACAGCAGAACATACACAGAAACTCCACACTGACAGCAACCTGACCTCACTACTCTCTACATCACCATGCCACCCCACTATAGTATTTCGAAGCAGAGACAGGAATCATGCTGGCATTACAACACAAATTTCTTCTCCTTATTGAGTGCAGGACATTTCAGTTAAGCGTCCTGCTTTCATTTCTGGTCTCGGCGTAATCAACCTCAATCAGTGAAGAAATAATTTCACCAGTGCATGCTCCATGTTGCTCTTTCATGCTTGGAAGAGACAGCTACTAGTTTTACATCAGTGCAGGAAGCCATAAATTCGAGGCTCGTAAATCTTTGCTCTCCGATGCTGACAAATTCTTGATGAAGATGTCACGGAGGCTGAGATAAAGTGAGGCTCGAGTGCTCGCCAAACAGCAAACCCCCTCCCAGGAGAGAAGTTTTTTTTTTTCCTCTGCATGTCAGCTGCTGCAACTCTATTATCTCCTCAGACAGGATTCTCAAATTCAGCTGATCCAGTACAAAAAAATTAATACATGCTGAGGAGACACTTTTATTTAAAAGGGAGTCAAAAAGCATATGAGGAGGCTCAGAGTCTCCAGATGGCCACGGGTCTCAGAGCGAATTAAAGTGCATTAAAAGGCTCAGCGTCAGCTGAGTTAGCCGACTTGCTATCATTCAGCTCCTGCCATTGAGCCCTAGTGCTTTACACACACACACACACACACTTTTCTCCAAACCATCATTCTATATCCCAGAGTCCCTCCAGTCTGACTGTGAGAGAACACTGATTTTGAGGAGAAAATTAAGGGCACTTCTCAAGCAATCATTGTAGTTAAATGATCAGAAACAGCAGAACATGGATGTGGCCTTTTTATTAGCCACTTTGTCATTGTAAATTTACTGCTACCAGGTTTTTATAAGGTGAGAAACTTATTAAAACATTTCTCAGTGTTCCGAGAGAAATGTTCCTAGGATAGGCTTCGGATCCACTGTGACCCTCACCAACATAAATCGGCTACTGAAGACGAATGAATGAATTATAATGAGAAATTCTCCCTAGCAAAGTGTTTGCATGCTAATCATCCAGGAGTCAAAATACAACCAAAGGTACATTAAGGTTTCCTCAACAAACATTATTTATTGCATTAGTTAACAGTGAAAAACCATACACATAAGTGTTAAGAAATTATAAGTAATGTTAGCAAAGCAATTGTTTGTATTAATTCATGTTTTTTAAATAATGAACCAAATATGCCAAATTATAGATATTTACACCATCCATGAGTAATAATAAGTCAATTATTGCAATGACCAATATGAATTATTGCCTAAATAATTATGTTTGTGGTATAAAAAAAAAAAAAGAAAGAAAAAGTCATAAATGATGCTTAATGGTGGGTACCAATAGTTAAACTTGGAGACCTGGGTTCAACTGATTATGAACATGCCATAATTGAATTTATGTCAATTTTGTGGATGAATATACTGTAGGTAACATTTAAACCATCATCAAGTAGTACGTGTTAACTTACTTTATTACCTTGTTAACAATATTGACAGTGTAATAATTTCGATGTTTACAGGTTGTTAATGTTAACTGATGCAGTAAATAATGTTGGATAAGGAACCCCTTAATGTGCTACATAATCGAAATTCACCTCATAAAGAGCCACATTCCTAAAAACAATCAGGCCAGACATAAGGCTGTAAAAGCAGGGATTAAGGGACGTCTTGCCCTAATTGACTCAATTAAGAAGCTAAGACACACAACCGGAGCCAGACAAGAGTTGTGTGTACTGAAAGGTTAAAATGGTCTGCTCTGACATTTTGCATTCCTTTTTGCATTAATTTAATGTTCTTCGGCATTTAGCTGCCAGTAGTTTCCAAAAGTCAAGATCAGGACCTGGTTTATTATACTAATTATCAAACTAATGCAAAGCTTAAGCAGCTTCAAACATGCCATCAGTCATTTTAAAAAAGAATAATTAATGAGATGGGGGTGTTAAAATGATGTGGGGAGTACAAATGTAGTTGTGAAGATAAAATCCATAAGAAACAGTTCTAACAGTTATAACAGGTACAACCAAACAATAAACTCGGATTAACTCCAGACTTCCTTTACTACCAACACTGATTATCATCTTCTGTGTTTTGTTCCTTTAAGCAAAGTCCACAGATCTTGCTGTCGTGGTTGATTTCTCTTTTCTGAAGCTTAAAACTACAATATGAACGTATGATATAAAAAGGTCATGAATGTACACAAACGATCACAGTACACATACAAAAGAAAGGTATAACATTAGGGATTGGGGTATTTTTGGTATCTGGGTGCCCAGCGTTGCAGGTAGCATTGTGGCACAGACAGCTACAAATGTAAAACAGGTTGTGGATTAAATGAATTATTACTATGATCTAATACTTGATCTTGTACTATGACCTAATAAATACTATTCAGGAGGGGTTTAATGCAATGCCATTATCTGCATCTGTATCTGTTTAGCACTCCAAATATCCATATCTGTATCTGTCAGATTTTAAACCCAAAGGGGGCACGGCCTATACCAGAAGACCCCTGAAACACTGGAAAAAACCCAGAGGTAGAAATGGCAGAAACAGAAATGTGTGAACTTCAGCTCTGACAGTTCCTCACGCTCAGCTACATCACTCGAGATCTTAATTGGCCTCAACCAGAGATATGCGCTGGATTGTTTGTTGTGCACTTCCTTATTTTTATTTGTACCTGACCATTTCCATTTTCACCAAAATATAAGCAAACTAATATCCTCATTTAAATCACTGCCACCCTGACCAGGCACTTAAGATGGATGCTGTAAATGCATTGCAAAGCCCTGCATGGTCATATTAATAAATGTGGTCTTTCTTTGTCTTGAGCTTCACATCTGACTGCTAAATTACACGTGAAAGTGAAAAAAGTGAAAAGTTATTAAAAGCATGAAAGTTAAAACCTTTTTTTACTTTTATCAAAAGTCCCAATGCATACCACAGGTCTCGAGCAGATGCCAAGAGAACCTTTCTGGCAAAGCTTTCTCAAAAATTAATAGTGTGCCTCCTATTTGTGTCTGTATTTGTATCTGTTTAGAACACATTACCTACACGGTTATATCCCAAATATATCATAATCCAGAAGATTAGTATAGAACAGACTTGTAATTCGATTTGATTAACTTGATTAACTAACCATTTTGCATCCATTTAACGTATGCAATAATGCTGAACTGCGATTAGTGCTATCTAATGGTAGCTTGCTAACGATACCAACAGTGTTTGCTGTGCTATGTGTGTTTTACATTTAATTTGCAGTTAATTATAGTAGCCGTTATTGGTAGCAAAGGTTCTGACCATTATTTACCATTAGAACTTAGAACTTAACTGCATTGTGCCTAAGTTTGCTGATTTCTCACCTGGAAGTCCGGGTTGGGATTTGGATAAGGAAGCCATGCTGAACGTGAGTTCTCTTGGTACTTAAAAGGCCCACTAAACACTTGGGTAATGGCGCTCAGGTTGAAGGCACACACTGCCGAGGCAGCAATGCTGTTCCTGAGGGAGAAAAGAGACAGAGAGGAGTCTCAGACACCCACTCATGCACACCCACTCACACGCTGTCCATTATCAGTACATCAGAGGCTCTAATGTGAAAAAATGGGTCTGTCTGCTGCTGGCTCTCACACAAAGCCACATTTTAGGAGCATTAAACACAGAGAAACCTTAGTGTCTTTACATTGAAGATTGACGTTCACTAATACTCAAATCATTCTGCATTCATTCTTTACTATTATAATCATACACCTCTTTCATCTGAGCTCTGAAAAAGTCTAGTTCTGATTACAGCTCTTAAAGGACTTTGATCCCTACACTCTTAAAAAATGCTCCATATAGCGCTCTCTGAGGAACCCTTAAATATTTTATATTTTCAGAAAATCTGCTAACCATCCAAAGAAACCCCTGAGAAACAATTTTATTAGTATAGATATAAAATAACTCCTTGAATAACACCTGAATAGTGGCAGCTTAACACATAAATATCCATTTTATAGACCTAGATAACTTGGCCTATAACCTTTGGCTTCCTCTTTTTGCTATAGATCCAAAGAGGTTTCTATGGATATAATATCCCAAAACAATGCAGACAGAACAGAAATGTTACGTATTTACCCCTCACCCTGAGCTATGGCAGATTCTTCCATGTTGTCAAGCATTTGTTAAGGTTCCCACGTTTTTTTTTTTTTTAGTTCATATCCTGTCTCGTCATTGGTTGTCTCCCTCGTGTGTCTTGATTACTCTCATCATGTATTACTAATCATCCCCAATTAGTTCGTGTATTTAAATCCTCTTGTTTCTTTGTCCGGGGTGAAGTAACGCTCAGTGTTTACCTACCTGACTTTACCGAGCCATTTGTTCTGTGCTGTGATATTCTGGTTCTTGATTTTGTTCTGTCTCCTGGTTCTTGTATTTTGAATTACTCCTGGTATTGTTGTTTGCTGATCACCTAATCTCTGCCTGTTTACTGTTCACAAATTTGACTCGTTTTGGAATTGACTGCCAGCTCCTTTAAAATGATAAACTGCACTTGCATCTGCTTCAGTCTATTCTTCATGCCATCAGTACATCAACGACCCTCAGCAATCAGCAGGCAGCCCTTATTAAAGTACAATCTGATGAAAATCAGCAAAGCAAATATATAAAGCAAATATCGTGTCACATATCTAGAAGAAAAAGACCTTTACAAATCAGTGAAAATCAGTGTGAGTCTTTGGGGGATATTTACTTTCAAGTAACATGAGCCACTGGAGCAGTGGTTTTAATAGTGCACTAGGGGTGTAATAAATATATGTATGGTCCAACCTAACAGTTTTTTTTTTTTTTTAATCTTTTTGAATCCAGGGTAATGAAATACATTCATTCTTTTTGCCTATTTACTTTTAAACTATCTCAGTTAATATTGGTTTACATATAGAATAAAATGAAAAACTCCAGACTCTTATATACAATGTATGTCATGATTATTCAGTCAATCATTTATGAAAAACTAATATGATTTTTTTACCCAGTTAAAACTAAGACAAAGGAAAGTGATACTGATTCCAGCAACCTCCTCTACATTGATCACACCTATTGCTTTAAATCAAATCCAACAGACATTGTCACTGATATAGATTGTGATAGTGAACTGAGACCTTTTTTTAAATGAACTAATTAGATAAAAGTGTATTAAAGCAGCTTGAACTCACACATTTGTGGTGAAGATGCCATACAGCAGCTCAAGCTCTGGTAGGAAGAAGGTTCCTTGCAGCTCATTATAGGTGAATGGGATTTCTCCGGGCCTTGAGCAGTTCAGTCTTGCCTTCATGAATGTGGTCCAGGTGTCCTCCAATAAGAACCGGCCACCAATGTCGTTTTTACACACACGTGCCGCACGGGAAAACACAGTCCTCCCACAATCGTGCTCCACCGCATTCTCCCGGAAAAAGAAGTATGTGAAGTTTCCAATGTCATATGAGGACACAAAGTTGGGCTCTGAGTTTAACAGTGAGGAAAAACAATGGCAATCATGAATGGAACAATGTGGCAAAATGAAATATACACTAGCCTAAATGTACTCAATTAACCAAAAATACATTAAAGTTACACAAATTTTATTTAATGACACACATACACACATGTACACACGTGGGTATATACGCATATATACACATGTACATATAATTAGCAAATTAGCAAGAATTAGATAAAGGAACTTAGTACGGGATAGCTTGTTCCTTTGATTTCTTTAAGTGTTTAAGCATTGTGGCCCCTGATGGACTGCATGAGGTGTGGCAGATAACCAAATAATGACATATCTTTTAAGAAAATAAAAAACATCCCAGAAGATATTTTTGGATAATTTTAAATGAAGAAAAAAAAAAATCTCACCACAGCTTTTCAGTGTGTTCTCAGACTTTCGGACCCCACTGTGTGTAATATATTATTTTATATATATATATATATATATATATATATATATATACACACACACATATATATATATATATATACACACATACACACACACACACACACACACACACACAGGAATATTGCAATAAAAAAATAACATCTACTTTTATCTTATTAATAGGCAAATCCATGTCTCAATATCTTAAAAATCATGTGACAAGACACATGAAGTCAGCCACTGCATCTTTTCAAACTGTTGCCCATGCTGCATCACAGGGCAGCATAACACACTCAAAGCAAAGTGGTATCTGCCCTCTTCTGCATACATGAGCTAACAGATGACGTCTCCAATTGGCTAGTTTCACAGTGATTGAAAGGAGAGCACCCAGAAAGCAGAGCCCTCTGGTTTAACTTTAAAGCAAATAGTTGCCAGTTTAGCACTCTACAAACTGCATGCCTATACAGTTATAGTTAATACTAATCCAAACAGAGTGCCAAAGTCCCTTCTCATGCTATCCTACTGATAGCAAATATGTATACATGTGGGGTTGGAAATAAGAAAGTGGAGAAACTGGGACACGTCTGAAATCACCTCTCTCCTTCACACTTCCAAACGCTATTTTTTTACTCTCTGGGTCAAGGTAAGCTGAATAGCAGTTTTTAAATATAGATTTTTTTTAATGAGAGAAATTGACCAAAGCGCATTAACATCATGTTGGTAAAATATTATTCATGAGGCCATTTTGGATCTGAACAGAAGAGTTAACCTTCGTAGTGCTGTGTGCTGTATCATTTGTATTAGCAGTAAGACATTTTTATTAATCTTTCACCAAGGTAATAGACAGATTCATTAATCAAAATGAACATAAAGGTTAAGATGAGAAATGGCTAAATGAAGTGCACTCATCTAATTATCTCATAGGAGGCACTTTTCACTGTTAATCATCATGTGTGATCACACCTGATTCAAACAGCCTGTTTGTGTCAGCGCTGCTTTAATTTCCTTTTAAATGCAAGAGCTCCCTTTTGTTCAGCCAATACAATCGTAAGGTGTGGAACAAAATCAATTTGCCATAAAATATAAATTTATTAAACCCTTCTCCAATGGCTAAGGCATATGCCGTGCTTTTGGACTCTAATTTATTTTTCCAATTATCTTTTAATGGGAATCAGATAAAATCCAGCACTGACAGAACAGTGGCTGAAGCAGTTGACCTCTCCGTTCTGCTTCCATCTGGACATGACAGTTTGGCACGCAAAGATCAAACTATTTGAAAAGAGGAGGCTAATTTGGTCTGCTGAAAGCAAATGTCACTGCCCTGACCTTCATAGAAAAGAGGGAATAATTAAAGGCATGTGCTGTTGGTGGAACATGGTTACCCTAGGGTTACAACTTTCCCCTTACACTATACTTTTATTACATCAATAGTCCTGCCTCATCTCATAATAACCTCTGATTAGCACAGACCAAAAATATGAATCCTTTAATTATAATGATTCGTTATCAAGAAATAATACAACTATTCAAAATAGAGCCCATGTTTAACAGTTTGTGAATGTAATGCGTGAGCTTGGAAGAAGGTACAGCAAAGCATGTTTATTAGGGCTAATCCAGCAGTGGTACAAAAGCTAATGATCAAAACACAAGTAGACAGGGTTATCAAGGGTAGCTCTATAATCAGGAGTCTGAGTATAATCAGCAGGCCGAGGGCAAAACCAAAAAGAAAGGAAGGCTCTATTAAACTAAGGAGCTTGACAACTCCTTGTGAACCTTGTAAACCTGAACATCCTCTTTACCCACTGTCTTCAGTTGTTCAAACTGTTCTGCCACATATTTATATTTCATATAGATGGTAACATGTGATAACACCTGACCTGGGTGTTGAGTTCTGAATACCAGTGAGGATTTAATACTGAAATTGTCCATATCAGTATTCAGGCCTCAAACATAACTCCTGACATAAGCACTATTCAGAAATTATGCAAGAGTTAAGCACAAGTGGTGGCGTATCTCAGTTGCACGTGGTAGTGAACTTGAACTGTATTTTTATTTCATGATATCGGCTCAAGATAGAAGCAGTGTTAAGTCCAGCGCCACTGTCCGACAGTTTGATGTAACCACAATATGTCACACTGAAATGTGTGTTTTGGACTGTAAAGACCCTTGAAAAATTACGGAATGCCATTTGAGGCCAATATTAAATACCTGATTATGACTCTTTTCATTAATTAAGAATATCATCACTTCAGAAGGGTTTTTCCCCCACATGGATGACATCAGAGGACAGCATTTTAATCTGAGATATTTTGAGTCCAATTTCAAGGACTAATTTTTTATGGGTAAAATTATACACAACACTTAAAGGGAGCTGTAAGTGTAGCAGATGGGTGCTAGGTCAGCTTATCCTTCAGTACATTGCAAGGAGAGCACTATTTCTTACAACAGTGAGGAAGGCTGGGCTCTTGTTTAAGAAATACCATTTTATAAAAATGTATTAGGGCTTTCACTTGAATTGGATGAATTACTTCACTTCTCGTTAACAGCATTTACGTTTTTTTTTTTAATATATACAAATAATTTTGAAAACTATATATTCCCCCCCCCCTTCTGTTTAATGGGATATTTTGGGTAGATTCATGACATTTAATCCCAATTAAGTCCATTTCATTCCAGGTTTTATCAAATGCAGAAAAGTACCTAAACAAACTTTTTATTTGTGCTATAAATTCACCAATTACAGTTCAGACTGAAATCAGTGTTTATATATATACTACAGCGCCTTACCGTTAAGCCATTTGGAGTTGTACTGAGCTGTGCGGAGTGGAGGAAGGCCTCCTAGGCTACGGTAAATCGCAGGATCTCGGCCAGAAAAGTCCATAGCGGTAGCGGCATAGAGCTCTCCACTGGAGGTAATAAGTGCTGTGGAGTTATGGAGGGGGTTGTAGGGACATCGAGCCATGCCACTGATCTGGTCATGGATCTCTGTTAGGTTGGTCAACTGAACAGAGAGAGAAAGAGAGAGAGAGAGAGAGAGAGAGAGAGAGAGAACATAAATAAATTTTAATATCTCAATACAAGGATTCTGATTGCATAAACCATATAATTAGGCGTTTTTCTACCCTTCCTGTATAGTATGCTATCTCTGTTTAATTTTACTTTCCTGCTCATATGAGGGACTGGGTTTAATTTTTAATAATACACTGTGCATACAATATAAGTAAGTATTTTTTAAAACAGCTGACCTTTACTCCATTCAAATTTTTCAAGAGAGCAGAGAGGTACCATTCTTAATTATTTAACAGCACGTATTAGATAAATTATTACATTTACATTTAGTCATTTGGTAGGTACTTTTATCCAGAGCACCTAAAATGCAAAGCAACATAAAAGACTAGAGAACAATGCTGGTAATCAGAGTTGTCTAGTCAGCAAATGAAAAGATAAATTTTCTAATGAAGGAACGAATGGACGTGTGTCGAATTTGATTCAAGCTGCAGCAGGGAGCCAGGCGAGTGATCTCAGTAGGGGGCATCACATAAGAGAAATTCAGGAGGGTTTGACCCAGGTAGCAATCTGAAGGATCTGTAGAGGACACAGCATGTAAAGCCAGGCCACTGAGTAGACTTGTAGCATGTGCAGAAATGCCTTAAGATTGTATGAGAATGCAAGCAGTCAAGGAAGGTGTCATTATTCTGACAGCTGAGCTCATCATCTAGAATCACATGTCTAGATTAGACTAGGAGGATGTCAAAGGTTATGTTTACAGGCAAAGACTTTCAGCAATCAAAACGAATTCAGTCTGATTACAGATTCAAACTGGACTGTTTGTTTGTATTTGAAACTGAGAAGCAAGGTTTAGTGTCAAGGTTATCATAACAACGATGAGCATGAGCGTCTAGTCAGTGTGTTCAGCTTTTTTAAAATAGCACTTGATTTTTAAATTATTTTAAATTAAATTATATGCATCACAAAAAAAAACCATCACCCAAGTGTAATTATTGAATGGACAGCAAGAAGAATAATTTGTGACAGTGGAAAATGTGCTCAGCATTTCATATTTGCCCAACATTGCAGGACAAGTTTTAACGTTCAAGGATGCTCTGATTGTTAAAAATAACATAAAATGCACAAATTATGCATTGGTTTAATGACTGTACTTGTCTTCTAATGTTACCAACATTAAGAGCCACTGTTTGGGAATAACTACACAAGAAATGAAGGGTTTATTCATTTTTACTTGTGTACATTCTACATGTTCATGTTTTTTTCCTGCGCATGGACGTCATCATAACTCAAACACACATGAGCAGAATGCAAGCGATGACTCTGATAGTGAAAGTAATCAGACAAAAAGGTTTACATAGTGATTATTTTTCTGTTTAGCAGATTAATGAAAGGATTACCCACCTCGTTTGAAATTTCAGTCGGAATGACCTCAATGAGCTCTGACTGAGATGTGTACATGAATCTTTTAAAACTGCTTTGTATTATTAACAGATTATTAGTTAGCTAATGCTGTTTAAGCAGTCCAGTATAGAGAGGTTCTTAGCATAGATGAGATTACTTCTCGTTTTGTCTTAGTTTCCATCCAGAACGAAATGTTGAAAAGTAGTCTGATATTTTCTTGCTTGGGAGGATGGTGTTGGAAATAAAAACTGAAGCCATGTGTCATCAGTGTAGCAGTGGCAAGAGAGTCCATGTAATCTGATTCCTGAGCCCAGTGATTAAGTGTATAAGATGAACAAGAGGGGACCAAGAGCTGAGCCCTGTGGAACTCCCACAGTGCAGCTATGAGGTGATGAAACATTCCTCTAGAATACACACAAGGATCAATCCTGTAGATATAACGAAAGCTAGGTCAGAGTATAGCTCTCGATGCCTAAGTCAGCAGGAATGAAGATAAGGATCTGGCGATTCACAATGTCAAAGGCAGGTGGCAGGTCGAGAAAAATGAGGACTGAGGGAGTAGCCTTTTCCCTGGAGGGTAGTTTCCTCCACTTCAGGAGGAATTTTAGTTGAAGGAGGGAAGATACCTGAATTAGAAACCTGAATTGGTTAGTATTGGAAGGAGGGAAATGGTCTTCAGTTAGCATCTGCTTAATATAATTTTTTTTACTTGTTAACTTTTAAGCATCCTGATGATATATTCTCTATCACAAGCCAGAAAAAGACTATAGTCTAAATAACATAATAGCAGAGATTTATTCATTCATTCATTCACTTACTTACTTATGTCTATCTATCTATCTATCTATCTATCTATCTATCTATCTATTTATTTGTTTGCTTTATTGTTTGTTTGTTTTTCATGTAAGTAATATATAACCATCCTGCAGGAGTAGACAATGGAGAGAAATGTTTAGTTTGGTTAAATCATTTTCGGACAGCACTTGTATTCATGCTGAATTTGTTGAGATGATTGAGATAATATGCTGATAATATGGAAGTAAATATATAATTTTTTTCCCTAAGCTAGAAAGCATGAATAAAAATGCTGATTTGGGAATGCTCCCTTGCTCACAATTGAAATAAATAACTGAGGAGTAGTCAGTGTCAACATTTTTATTTTGTTACTTGGCAGTCATGGTCCACACACACACGCACGCACGCACGCACACACACACACACACACACGCACGCACGCACAAGGTGGCATTTATCGAGGAAAGGGGAAGCCAACGTGTATGAAAAGTAATTGATATTTGTGGATATTAGCTGCAAACGACAAACATGTACAAAACATGGCCAAAAAAAAGTTTCATGCTGGGTTTCTTGCTATGTCCATAAACATTAATAGACTTCTGACAATCTGGCTCCAGATACACGTTATATACATCTGCACTGCTGGAAATGTCATTATTAATCATGTTTGGCTTATAGAGGCACGATTTAGCTTTCACACAAAGACAAACTGGAGACAGAAATATGTTCCCTATATTGGGAAATAAATAACATAACCAGTGTTGGCAGAGCCGATGATGCAGTTGGTCTGTATTAAATAGAAACTGAGAAACTTGTCAGAATAATTTAGGACTCGCTCTGTCTAACTAAAAAGAAATTCAATTACAGCTCAAAATAAAACAGAATCAATCAGAGCATAAATGCTAGAATCTACAGATTTTATAGGCAACTCTTTGCTATTAAGAGCAAAATTGCAGGCTAATGGCTTTTCTGATTCTACAATAAAATCACAGGTACATAATGCACTCTGAATATACTGCCAAAAAGACTATTTTTCCAGGCAACACTTTATGTGAAGCCTATCTTCATATGAACTTAACATATGCATGTGGTAACACTTGAACAACATATTTATAAAATAATGAGAATATGTGAAATGCTTACAACAGCTTTTGCAACATGACTTGAAGCGTTTTGTTCTTGTACATTTTTTATAGCTGTTCAGTGAGCTGTAGTAGTGTAGTGTGTGTAGTGTATGGCAAACATACTTGATAAAAATAAAATATAAATGCCTACAGTTCTACATGAGGTTGGTTACTAGCCCAAATTATTTTCCAATAACCACATGTACTGAAGTATTTTATTCCTCTAATATCACAACAATTTGCATGTTATATTACAGAGAAACCAGAAAGCCCAAACTCCTCTTAATATAAACTTGCCGTTTGAATTACAACCAGCAGAATTGCAGAACTGCTGTTATAGAAAATGAATCAATACCTTTTGACCAATCAGATTTGAGAGTTCAGCCGCACTGTGGTATAAAATGTTTTAAGTGATTAGTGTTAATGGTGTACTGTTGGATTATTTGAGTCACAAATATTGAAATATATTAATTTATTTATGGCATGACTCATGTTTCTGGGTTGTATTCATTTTATTTTTATTTAATTAAGTACTTAATTAGTGCTCAGTTATGTAACTCAGCTTGTCCAGACAGATGCATGCATGCATATGTCCAATATGAGTCTTATGCCAAGCCATACTTATGGTTAAAATAGCTTTCAGTTAATGTTTGAGATTTCACCATTGCTGTCAGGTACAGGGAAGCTGCTCCACTTTTAGCTTTGCAGGCACGCATCAGGGAATTAAACCTAATACAGTAGCTACAGTAAGCCAGTGGAGTCAGTGCAGCAGTGGACTGATACAGATGACCTTAAGAAGACTGATGACAAGTGCATAGCATTCTGGATCAGTATTAAGGACCTAATAGAAAATGCAGGAAAACCAACCAGGGGCCAGTGTCAGAAGAGAAGTCCTGTGATGAGGAAGAACAGAAATAAGAATCTGAGTGGATTATTTCATGCGTGATAGCTACTGTAAAGTGCAGTAAGTAGAGCCCGGATGCTAGTGCATGTGCTCAGAGTAACTACTGTTGGCAATTGAAAATAAAGTGCAATCCATTATCAGGAAATCAAGAAGTACAAAGATATATATACTCAGGAAAAAAAACAACAAAAAAAAAAAAACGCCTGGACTTAATTATACAAATGCATGATAAGACTATGCAACACTGCGATGAAAGAGCAGGGTAATAATCAGATAATAAACCAATGACAGGACCCAATCAGAACACGAAACATGAGCAAAAGGTGCTTGTTGTCAGGGTAAATGTGACATGAAGGGGGGGGGGGGGGGGGGGGGGGGGGGGGGGGTTGGGGACATGAATCCATTGCAGCTGTTTCATGCTGTTGTTTTAACGTTACAATAATTTTAGTCCTACATAAATAGTTTAATTTCTTTTAACTACACATTTCATTGCACTGTACCTACAGTTCTCTTTGCAGAACAGACTATCTTTGCTAGCCATGTCTCCTCAATTAATCCTTCCTACCCATTTTACTCTTATTTCTCTTTTTTTTCCTCGTTTCCATACTAAATTGCGCAGATAGACATGATGGATAGCTCTTGTGTTTATTCTCATGGATTCCTGGGATTTGGACACATTTCGACAGGGATCTCTCCAGGTGACAGATTTTGTAGCGTGTACACCACTATGTCAACAAAACAGCAGATCACAAATGGATAAAAGTGGTGTAGCGTGAGCAATACAGCAATTCTGAGAATGTTTAAGTCATGTAGTGTCCAATTGGCATAAGGAATAACGCATAACAGATGTACACAATCAGGTAACAAACAAATGACATCATTCCCGGTGTATGTGGTGCTTCAATAAGTAATTGTAATGGGGTAAGGTGGACATTGTGTACGGTTGTCACTAATCAGTTGTGTAGATATGTAAAAATGTTATTTTTATATAGTTATTATCTTCATTTGATGGCTGGCAGAGCTTTGAGCACAGCTGGTACAGTGTAGTACAGTGTGGTACAGTGTGGTCCAAATGTCTGAGACCACCTTGAAAATCTGGGATTTTTTTTATTTATTTAAAACTGGAAATAACCAGAAAATTTTTTGAATTTTGAAAATTGTAAAACAAAAAAGGAAAGGTGTTGATCTTGACTATTTAATATTTAAGATGTTGCACAATTTCTAGGTCACTATTTAAATTTAAGCAAATTCGTGATATTGACCATGTTAACTCCTTTGTACAAAAGGTCAGATTTTCCACTGATGCACATTTTCAGACGACGCGCTGAGGGATTTGATCTAACATGACTCGTGAGGTTTTACACAAACTTGTGGAGTGTGTGTCAGCTCGAGTACACACTGTTATTAAAGCAAAAAGGGGACATACCAAATACTAAGAAAGTCAGAAATATTTACATGAATTTCAAAGATATTACTTTTCACTCAAGTTCTGATCAGAAGGTTGTGAGTTCAAATCCCAGCACCCCCAACCTGCCACTGCTGGGCCCTTGAGCAAGGCCCTTAACCCTGAACTGCTCAACTGTCGCTCTGGATAAGAGTGTCTGCCAAATGACATAAATGTAAATCTATACATCACAGACGGCCTTTAAGTAAAGCATTATCCTTTTTTTCTTATTCCGTTTCTGTTCAGTTTTCTTATTCATATCCTATCCTAAACCATTTTTTCTCTTTGCTCATTAAACTGTCTGTCTCAGTGTGAGTGAAGCAAATTTCTTGTAAATGAATCCGACCACTAAATTCCATTCGATTTATCTAGTGCAACTGCTGTCCTTTAGATAAACACTATAAATCTGTCCTACAGGAAGCTCATATTCGGTGTCGCCTCACTCGGATGTGTTTATCTCCCAAGCAGCTGATGGCCACAACACTCGCCCTGTGTGATCGGTGTAAAAGAGGGATTATCTCAAATCCTGGCTCGCAGAAGGCCTGGACGTCTTTCAGCTCCCTTCAGCTTCCTTAGAGCTAATTTATTTGCAAGGAAAGCCTGCGGTGAATTTGTATGTTTGGCTAAAGGAAGTGTCGTTTGCATGTCTTCACGGGATGGGTGAGAAAAATGAAAAGAGGGCTTTCATTTTTGATCGAACACCTTCACAAAACTAGCGTCTGGCATCCCTGGCGGATACAACGGCTGCAATGCATGTTAAGAGGAGGAGCTGAAAGATACGCTTCACACATGGGCAGCTGTGTTTAGGCTACATTGAGCAGCTTTTCTTTAAAGATTCAGATTCACCGATCACGTTGTCAGGACACACAGGACTAATGAAACTTTTCAGAATGCACAAGGACAGAGTTTTTGAATAGCCAGTGTGTTGGCGAAAAAAGGCCTTGAGTGTCCACAGTTTACGTACTAAGAAATCGTTTTAAAACTGTTTCCAAAGCTATTCATTTTACAACATGATGTACAAGCCAGTGCATTGTGCTTACAGTACATTTGTCTTGGAGATTAAAAAATGTGTCTCTGTTGACCAGAAGTAGTATTAAGCGAGTATTAAGTGAGAGACGAGATGGTTAAATGATACAATTCACACTCAGGCAGTGGTGTTTGTGCTACACTTAGCCACATCATAAAGATTCACAAAAGTATGTAAAACCTTTCATAATTCACAAGGACAGTTTCAGAATACACAAAGTGCAGGAGAAATGAAGGCACTGAATGTCCATAATTAAATAGTAGGCAAGCAGATATCTATTTTTCATATTACATAAGCTCATTCCAATAGGAATCAGGTGTCAGAGCATGTTTGCTAATTATGGGGTCAAGTTGACAATAACATCTGACTCAGTAACAGATTTTTGTTGACATAAGGTCACTATGACTTTTTCCAGGTCATGACAGTCAACAGTGTAGCTCAGTGTGCTTCTCATATGTCAGATTTATATGATGGTTTTAATGTGTCATGCCAAATCGTGCTGAGTTAGGGTCAGAGAAAATATACACTATATCACCAAAAGTATGTAGACACCTGACCATCACACCTATGTGTGCCTGTTGAACATCCCATTCCAGATTCAGTTCCCAGTTTGCTGTTATAATAACCTCCACTCCTCTGAGGAAGGCTTTCCACTAGATTTTGGAGCGTGGCTGTAAGGATTGGTGTTCATTCAGCACTGGTCAGGCACCGATATCAAGCAAGGAGGCTTGGCACATAGTCGGCGTTCCAGTTCCTTCCAGAGGTGTCCAGTGGGGTTGAGGTCAGGGCTCTGTGCAGTACGCTCAAGTTCTTCCACTCCAACCTTGGCTCTTCATGGAGCTCGCTTTGTGCACAGATTTGGACCTCTTAATTCCGTTGAAGGGAAATCTTAATGCTACAGCATACAAAGACATCCTACACAATTGTGTGCTTTCAACTTTGTGGTAACAGTTTGGGGAAGACCCTCATAAGGACGTGATGGTAAGGTGTCCACATACTTTTGGCCATGTAGTGTACATAACTCTGTGCTGTTACAGTGTCATGGCATTGCCATAATATTTCACAAAATTCTTATAAATAGCAACATTTTACTCGTTCTGTTACCATGGTGTCATGATATTGTCAAGAAAAAGATGTGCTTAAAATATACATAACTTTGCTCTTACAGTGTAATAACTTAAAATCACACGGTTAAACATTACACACGGTTCATGGTGACGTCACTATTAAGTTTTAAGTTCACAAGTTTTTCAGGTATCCCAAATTTGTTCATTTCTTTCCCTCTTTGGTCAAGCTACATCACATCACTACCATTATGACAGACAGAAAAGAAGTGCACTGAGCTACAGTGTCAGCTTTCATAATGATATAATGCAAGGCAGCCCAGAAAGTGTCATAACAGTCATATCAGAGAACAAATCATAAATTTATCAGCTTGTCTACTGGGCAAGCAAAATCTCTACCATGTTGCCCAGATTTGGTTGCCCATAAACCTGACTAGACTAAAAAGTGGAAGGTAACATTACTATATTATCATAACATAACAGTGAGCTAGTTTTCTAGTTAAATGCATTAATACAAATTAAAACAAACGAGTTTAGCATAAATATCCTCGCCTAACAAAGCTTTGAATGTAGCACATCATATTTGCACACTAGACAAAAACTCAGCGAGTCATTAGTAGCATTTCAGCCATGGGCTGTTTCTCATCGCTGTACTTGCAACTCGTCACAGAGGGATTCACAGTATGCGATTCATCAGCACGAAAATCAAACATGCTTGAAAATATTGGACGTCGTCTCTGGCAGACTGAGAAAATCATGTCGCTGAAACATTCACACTACGTGAGCGGCCGGAGCAGACATGCAGTGAGTAGTTGCTGAGCTGGGGGTTGTAATCACCGAGTGCCAAAATGAGCTGCTAAGTGGGAAATCAGGGCTTGAAGTGTTACCCAACTACTACAGCCATGCCTTAGCTAACTGTATGTTGTAACCCAATGCCTTCTGTGCATTTAATTTGCAATTCTCACCCAGCTGCAGTGCATATTACAGGATGAAATCCATGGCTTAGACTCAAACAGGTGTGTTTTATGCCAAACTCTGCTTTTGTGTTTTTTTTTTTTTTTTAAATCCTGTTGGCATAAAGCGCTCTAGGTATTTCCATCTTTTGAAGCGAATAAAAACTGACACCTCCGAAAGAGCCAATGAGGGGAAGATCATCAGCGCAAATGTCACCACTGGCAGAGTGGATTTATGGGTAATCTTGTTACTAAAAGCCCAGGATTCCCACATGACTGACTGATATGCATGAAAGAGGAAGGATGGAAACAATGTGTGACGTCTGTACACAGAATCTTTTCATTCCACTGCAATTCAGCCGTATCAAATCCCAGACCACATAAAGGATCTATGGTACATTTCGGTGGCCGTGACACAGCACAGAGCCCATTTGTGGCATACATATACATTTCAAAGCTAATCTGTACATCTCTTATATAATGAGTAATAACCGTGAAGTAATTAGATGCTTACTGTGATGTATCAGTAGCATCTCTTGTTGCTTTATGCTCAAGCTCACTGTCAAAAGATGATCTCAAAGTCACTGAAAGATCCAATACCTCATCCAATGCCTCAAGATCCAACATTTTGAAGTGTTACATTGTTTTTTGCTGTTAGGAGCTGGCATCAAAAATGTGGCAGAGATTGCATTTTGCATAGAAGCTCATATTCAACTTTGAATGTGATCAGACATATTTAGTCAACATTAGTCAACATTCAGTTTTAAGTGAGAATTTGGCATTTATTGTGTTTTGGAAACTAATAAATAATTTGCTCTTGTGTTGTTTTAATTACAAAACTAGACAGCAGCATATAAATTATTTTAGAATGGTAAAATGCATTATTTGCAAATGAGCACAGGCCAATAGGCTTTAAAAATATATATGCATATATAGATGAAAATAAATCTATTTATTAGGGCCATCATTTTTCTTTTCTTTGAGAATAGTTAGACCAGCCAAGAAAGCAGAGACAACCCAGAGAGTGTGCTTGTGTTGTTGGTAATTGAGTTATGTCACAAAAAAAACAAAAAAACATTTTACTTACTGTGCGATTGGTACAAATTGGAGTGAAGGCATTTGTGCCACAGGTGAAAAGTCTGTCCCCATTCACCAGAAGGA
This sequence comes from Pangasius djambal, assembly GCA_022985145.1. Taxonomy (NCBI): domain Eukaryota; kingdom Metazoa; phylum Chordata; class Actinopteri; order Siluriformes; family Pangasiidae; genus Pangasius; species Pangasius djambal. The sequence continues at coordinate 12,949,768 of CM040996.1, forward strand.
CACGGATATAATTCTGGCATTCTTCCTGTGAAAAGAAAAAAAAAAAAAATGTTGTAAAACATTAGTGAAAATGTCTGGTTAGGAACAGCAGTGATGGACATACAATCAAATATCAAATAAACATTTTGTTGATATTTAAATATCAACAAAATCACATTTACCTCGTGCACGGTTTTAACATAGATCAACTGTTATGCTTTTCGAGCAACTCTTTATGGTCTAATACGTCCATCTGCTGTGGCGGCATTACATTTTCTTTATCATAATAATTTCTGAAACATTTAGCACAATTTACAATAGTAATTCTAAGATAAAGAGATGTCTGCTTAATCTAATTAATATAAAAAACATTCCCTTATATGGTTGATACAAAAAAATGCTAAGGGGTGCCATGTTTACCTGCTACACCCAATATAACTGTTGTGGCAGAATTTCACTTTCTCTCTCACGTGATCTTAATGCTTACTTAGGTCTGCTCCCAAAACACGATCTCAGCATCATTGAAAACACAAATAACTGGACATGTGGCTATATATAGTGGCCTAATGGTTAGAGAGTCGGACTTGTAATCTGAAGGTGAACCTGAAGGTCATGGGTTCAAGTCTCAGGCCGGCAGGGATTGTAGGTTTGGGGAGTGAATGACCAGCACTCTCTTCCACCCTCAATACCATGACTGAGGTGAGACCCTTAGGGGTGAAAACCCCCCAACTGCTCCCCGAAAAAGGCTGCTCACTGCTGCGGGTGTGTGTTCACTGTGTGTGTGTGTGTGTGTGTGTGTGTGTGTGTGTGTGTGTGTGTGTGTGTGTGTGTGCGCGCGCACTTGGGTGGGTTAAATGCAGACCACAAATTCTGAGTATAGGTCACCATACTTGGCCACACTTCACTTCAGAACATATATATATATACATACACACACACACACACACACACACACATACAACACACACACTGTAATATACTAAAAACTGTACTGTAATTATAAAAAAGTTTTTCGCTGTTGGAGCTGGTGTGAAGCAGATTATCTACATAAAACTCTTGGTATTTAAATACATTCTCCCATGATACATTTGATTTGTTAAAAAACAGCCGGGGCAGAGATTGCTTTTTGCAGTACAAATCAGATATAAATAGACTAAGTAGTGACTGATGGTTACAATGATTAAAAACACAAAGTGAGAATTTGGTATTTATGATGTTTAGGAAACTTAAATATAGCTCATATTATATATTGACTGAAGAATATAACGTAAACCGTGTGTTTTATAGTGCTTAAAGCAGGAAACCATACCTAGTGAAGCAATGTGCTTGTGAATTCTTTGTCATTGTGTCTACAGTAAATTCTTCATTGGCCTACTCATTTTCTCTTTAGTTCCTTAAATGCAATCTCAGATCTCTGTATATTTAACCCCTTGCATGATGCTACATTTTAGACTATTGGCATTCAAGATAAAAATGTGCGCCCTTGTACCCGAGACTCTACATTTATTACAATGGGTATTGCTCCATTAAAATGAACATAAAACCTGTAGCCAAGTCAATCTATTCATGTGTCATTATAAAAAGTCAAACATTTCATGTAAAACTCAGCCCTTGTTACATATGCGTCACTCTGCGCACAAAAGATCCCGAAAATGTGCACAGATGTTATGCCTTGTTTTTGCGCTTGGTACCTTGACCATAAAAAATAGAACCTTTTGGGTTTTGTATTCAACCAAAATAAAAATGTAGTATATTTAGATGAAAAAAGGCATTATATTTCGAAAAAAATTAGTTGTTGTTTTAGTGTAGAGAAAGAGAGTCTGTGGGGGGTACTTAATTCTGGAGAGCTGGCTTCGTATTGCTGCCTATCTAGGCCTCTGATATGTATATCTATGGAAACAGCAATGCTTCACATCAGTCATTTCATGTGAATAGTTTTTAGCATTCAATGTGAACCTGTTGAACTTTTCAGAGTTTTCGCATTGCACTTCTACTATTCTACCTCCTTTCTGTGCTTTAGTAAGGCTTATAAAGCTGGCTCTTCCCATTGACTTAACTCTCCTTCTCAGGGGGTTAATTTAGTGTTTTATTTCTTCAGGGCTTGAGGGGTTTCTGCAGGGGTCTGCATCATGATCTTTTAACTTAAGCCAACTCTTAAAAAAAAGACATTTTGTTCTTTTTATTTTCACTAACATAATTTGGGCAAGATACAGTGCTCCTCTCTGTTTGTAAATAAAGCCAGATTTAATGTTCTCGACTCATCACAACAAGACATGTTTATGAAAAGGAAAGAGGGGAGAGAAAAAAAAAAAAAAAAAACATCGAGAAAGCGCTACACTTCATGGAATAATACAGCAGCTACGGCTGTGCGCATTACAAACAAATGGAGCGGACTGAACCGCATTAATATCAATCAAAGCTTCTTTTTCTCTTCATGAGATGGCCCCGAGGGAACCAGACACAGACAATTACTTGTAAAATTCACATTTTATGAGTTTTCAGAAAAAAGAAAGAAAAAAAAAAAAAAAAGGTTTCTATTGGTTACATAAAACAATCACTGTCGCAGACTTGGCAGGACCTGAACTGATTAAGCCAAAGTCTTTCCTTCTAATCTTAGCCGTTTCAGCTGATACAGCGGCAGGATGGAAAACAATTCCATGTAAAACGGCAACTCATAACCACCAGCACTCAGGGGAAGGTGACTTAGCTTGTAATTCTGAATGACAATCATATGTTGGTCAGCATAGCCTTTATTATAGGCCTTTAACTGCTTCTTAAACCACAGCAGACTGACTAAAATACACTGGAAGCCCTGGAGGTCGAGGCAGGGTCATATACTGAAGAAGTCACTTCAATTAAGACTAACCGTAAAATCATACATCAGCTTTATTAAACTTGTTTTAGTAGAATGTAAAGGGTTAAAACAGTTAAAGTGTCTTAATATGACATAATTTAGTATGCATAAACTGTTACATGTTAACTACCTGCATTAGATTTATGCAGTAGGCAAGAAATAATGAGTCTGTAATATGCATGTTGCACAAGGATACTGTAATAGCTTCATAATAGTTTCATAATTAGTAATACAAAAGCAACACAACCTTCGAAGCAGAAGCATGGCCAAATATAATAAGAACTTCATAAAAATGATTCAATGTAGATAAGTAGATGTAAATGAACATATCCATAAATAAAAATATCATGATGTCATGGGCTTTCTGTCTAGCCTGCAGCTCATAAAGCAAGGCTAAGCTTTCAAAGCATAATGGTAAACAAAATTATTTTAGCTCAGTGGTGTCAAAGTCATTTCAGCTAACGGGCCACATTACACTTAGTCTGATGTCAAGTGGGCCGGACCAAAGAAATCAGTTTATTGACCAATAGCACATCAACAACTCCTCTTACATGTGTTCATTTGTCTGCATTTATCTGAAAGGTGAAAATAAACATCAAAAGGCATGATTGCATAAGTATTCATCCCCTTTGCTATGAAACCTTTAAATTAGTTCTTTTGGTAAGAGATATGGCTATAGTGCAAAATTGTTAGCTTGCTAATAAAATTAATTACATATCATTAGCACATTTCATCAGTATCTGAGTTTATGGCCATGGGTTTATTGCTCTAATTTTCTCCCTAGTCAAATAAAAAAAGTGACTAGCTCTTTTTTCGAACCTTTCAAATCAACCGCAGTCCACAAGATTTTCATTTAGAACATGGTTTCTAAATTCATTTAATGGGACGGGTTTGAGAGAGTTTATAAGGTTGGTCCTGACTCACAAGCTCCATGTTTAACACCCCATTTTAGAACAGACTTTCATAATATCCTGGAGAAGATTTCTATTTTTGATGGTAAGTGGCATGTTTTAAATGATAAAAGAACTAAATGAGCAAGAACATCTGCCAAATGTGTCAGTGTACATCTTCCTGCACTGTAAGGGTGTTAGGTGGATTTTTTTTTCTGCATCATTCTGTGTAAACTGTAGAGACTGATGTGCAGGAAAATCGCAGGAGATCATCACTTTCACCTCATAATGTTTGATGTGAACATTAACTTAAGCTCTTGATCTATATCTACATGATTTTAGGCATTGCACTGCTGCCACATGATTGGCTGATTGAATAATTGCACAAATGAGCAATGAGCTCCTATTAGAGTGGCCAGAAAGTGTATATATACACACACAAGGAGTCCAGCACATGGGAAAGGCCTTTGGGTTTCTATTTGCACTAGAATTGTTTATAATAAGAGATAACGGGGCAAGAGGACAGAATATTGCAGAGAAGTGAACAGGACAGGAAGGTTAAATTGACACAGCTTAGCATGACTCTGTGTGAGGAGTTCATATTTGCACAGCAAATAGGAAGGGATTTAAGAAAGGAAATCATTTAAACCCTGAATATGCTTTTGGGATTTGTTCTGATTTAGTCAGCCACTGAAAAGACGTCACAGCTAACAGCATAAAGACCATGGCAGGGTATGGGAAGTTAGAATAATTTTCTTAATAACAAGGAAACAAGATTTACAAGATGAAATCGAGACATTTAACGGACCTACAGTTAATATTTGTAATGCAGTTTAACAGATGTTAAAACAAACAAACAAAACTACAAAATGGTTTGATTGAAGAAATGCACTGCAACCGAATTATCATAATGCAAAGTTTTTATGTTATCTGGATCAAATGTATCAAGGGTCTATGTTACTTATATTAACAGTGCCACTCATCGCACTACCATCACAGCTTCTCTAAGAATAAATAAATGTAAATGAGTTCATTTAGACAGAAAAGTTTAAACAGGGGTTCCTTTAATTTATTAGAATTCAGGTAAAAATAGGCTTAAACTCTAATCTTCAGTTAAGGCTTCCTAAAGAGTTCTTCCATTACTGAATGGAAAACACACTGTTGTAGGCTTTTACACAGAACATTTAAGGATTCCCTCAGAGGGAAACTGAAGTGCAAATGAAAGAGCATAGTTTTTAACTGGGGTAAAACTGGGTTAATTTCATACAGAGACTTACAATGAGGTTAGCTTTAGAAATAGAGTCCAAGAAAGATGGCTTCAGAAATGGAAAGTGGTTCAGAAATATAGATACAATTCACATGCACAATTTTGATGTCCTGCTTAATGCCTGTATATATGATTATTCAGTATAGTAATCTGGTCTTCTTTATGTCAGAAACAATTGGTGTAGAATTAATTAAAGTAACATCACAGGTAGCTGAATGCACTTGGAGAAAAGCACTAACTACCCTGTTCTGTTTACATGAACAGACACCAATGAGTGGTTAAATTCCCACTAATTGACCCAGGGCAGAGAGTGTTATGCAACTTGACAACCTCGATTTTTACAACCTTAATTATGTACAATGACACTAGAGTGAAGAGAAAACTCTCACCTCCGATTTCCCTCGACTGAAACAGGCACCTTTGGTGAACTCATCACAATGCCACTCTGCCTCCTGTAGAGAAAAACACATTCATAAATACACTAAAACAAACATCAGTAAATACATGACAAAAAAAAACCCACACTCAAACACAGCATCAGTGACTACCAAGATTGCCTTTGGATTCAATATCAGTGTTTATTAATTTAATTCAGATTACAATATACATTGTCATATAGCAGCTTTACAGAAGTCCTGATGGTCATTTAGATCCCTAATGAGAAAGCAAGATGCAGCAATGGTGAGGAAAAACTCAGATGACATGAGGAAGAAACTTTGATCACACTACCATTCTACCTCCTGTATAAGTAAACACACTGAATGTCCAAGTGTTATTTGGTTACATTATGATAATGGACACCTACTATGTCATGGCATCTAAAAGACAAATGGAGCACAGTGTTATTCTAAATCGCTTCTGATGGTTATCGATTGATGGAGCATTAATGAACTTGGTGAGAGGGCAAGCACTAATGCTAACATTAAGCAAAAAGCTTTTCAAGTCAGCTGTACTGAGGAGGATGGATGTTACTAACATTTTATTAAAAAAAAAAAACCACTAGATAAACAGTTCTCAATCTTGAAGGAACAGTCTGGCTAAAAATGAAAAGTTAATGAAGCAAACCCTCCTTCTCCTTCTCTTTTAAGGAAAAGACAAACATTTCTTGGCATCCACATCATCTCATTTGCTGTTAACTAAAGCATAAATCTGCTTATTTTTTAATCAAGAACACCACCATCACCAACAGTCATAATTAAAAATATACATAATGATATTAAGTAGCAGCTGGGGCTGATTTCTTTCCAGCCCAGACTGTAGATTCACACAGTTGACAATTGTATAAGTTTACAATTCTATAGATGCCACGGAGACGGCCTCCGAAGCAGGTGCCGCCGACTCGGGAGGTTCTGCAGTGGAAACTGCCACCTTGGGAGGAGCTGAAGCAGGCGCCACCGATTTGAGAGGTCCTGCAGCAGCAACTGCCACCTCGGGAGTAGGAATGGGCTCTGGAGGGGATTCGAGGACTGGAGCGGGCTCTGGAGCAGACTCAGGGGTAAATTCACGGATTGGGGCGAGAACAGAGCAGTGTGTAGCCCAAACACACAGGATGGCGACCGCCATTACAGGGAGCACAGAGGATAGAGGAAGAGTCTCTGTGACGACCAGTGTTGAAGCTCTTGGAGTGCCTGCTGCACGCACCGACATCAACGGTGGGTCTGTCAGACTGGACACCAGCCTCAAACGCCCTTGGAAAGCCTTGGTGTCTTCAAACACAACATCCACAATGCTCGGGAATACAGGAGTCGCATCCATGATGGCTGAAGACTGAGGCTTGACCTCCATAATGGCTGGAGACTCTGGACTGGCGGCCATCTTGGGACGAGGCTCTGGACTGGCGGCCATCTTGGGACGAGGCTCTGGACTGGGGAATCACAGAACAGGAAGGTGCAGACAACACAGGAGTGGCGATCATAATCACAGGACCTGCTGGTGGCCATGATGGGTCAAGCTCCGCTGTTGGCCCCCCCAAAAAAATTCTTTGGGGTTTCAAAGTCCTCTGCCTCTCCCACAGTAAAAGGAGAGCCACATAACAACAGTGCATAGTCCATAAAGTCTCTTAAAGGACAATTAAATTCCCCTCTAGGCAACAATGACTTAGTTGGCTCATTGAGTCGGAAACAGAACAAGTCCTTAAACAAAATCTCATCATAAAGTGGGACTTGATATGACAACTCACAGAATAGGTGAGCATATTCCTCAATGGATAGGTCCTTTTGCCAAAGGTGCAGTAGTTAGTTGACTGGGTCCATAATTGGCCTGGAATGATGAAAAAGCCACTGGATCCAGGTGTGGCTGATTATTCTGTAACATGTGGAGTTGTGACAACAGAGTTGGGGATCCAAATGCAAGGCTTTATTTACAAACATTGTCAAAAACAGGCAGGGTCAAGCCTGCCTGCAAACAGTATAATCCGAGGCAGTGGCAAAAGAGTAATCCAAAAACACAGGCAAAGGTCAGGGCAGGCAGCAAACAATCAGAAACAGGGAAAACAGTCCAAGGGTCAAAACACAGGTAAACTAGGCAACTTGGAAACTTGGAAACTTGGAAAACACAAACCACAAACACAACCAAACAATAATCAGCCCACTAAGAGCAGGTGTGAGCCACTTTTAAACAGAAAACCAACCAATGAAAACAAGACACATGTAACCAAGGAACCAATCCGGACATAACACAGACAAAGGTAGCACATGACAAGATCACATGAGGGGCAAGGAACACATGGGAAATGGAGTCCAGAAGACAAAGGCAAGAGTCCGGGGTGGAGTGCCCTCTAGTGGAGATCGTGGGCACTCCAGCTGGTGATCGTAACAATAGTTGACAATTGTGTCAAGTTATTACACGAAGTGAAATGACCCTAGATTTCGTGTCCATTGGGCCTAATTTATTTAAGTCCTGCTTCACTGGCACATCCATAACATGTCATAACATAACAGTGCCTGAGAAGGCACACATGAAATATGATAGGGAATGTAATAAACATGAACGAGGTGGATTACTTTCTCAAAATGTCTTTGGAGGAGAAACTATAAGTAAATAGACTAAGCATGTATTGTCTAATCAGAGTACAAATTAGACAAACATCAGAACTGTAAGCTTTGTTTGGTTTGAATGAAAGAGCTCATCTTTTCTGTCTAATGTGATTGCTGTCATGATTCTGATCATTGGTTTTAATCACGAGCCTGATCTGGCTTTCAGTTAGTGAGTTACAATGTGTATGTGTACTAATTTATGTCTATGATGAGACCTGTGCTATAAGAGTCAACCATAATGGTTTTGTAATAATAATATAGAGTTACTGATAAGTAGCCTTCCCATTCAATAGTCTAAGCAGCTGTCACTACTGCAAACGTAGATAATCGCATCAGGTCTTTAAGGCTAAGATTTGTAGCTATCAACTACATTATCCTCAAGGCAGAAAAGTGCCTGTTTGAAGAAAAAGAGCACATCTTAGAAGCATGGCTTAACTACTTTAATATTCTCATAGCCTGGAAATAATTGTTTGATATGCAAGCACAACTAGAGCTAGCCACTAACCTTACTTAAAACAGTACAGAGTATTAGCACATTATCCCTAGAATGACTTTATCAACTGCATCTTTATGATAGCCAACTTCTGTCACACTTCAAGAAACAATCCCCATAATCCCTCAATACCTGAGGAACTACAAACGATGACTAATATTATGACTAAAAAGTTTCTTTTTTCACATTTTGCCATTAATAAAGACAGGTTAATGTTTTTCTGCTCCACACTTTTTAATCAGTTCATGAAGGAGTAGAAAATAAGAGGAAAATGTCTTTGCTTAAAGGTTTCTCTTTGCTATCTCAGGAGACTGAATGAGGATTCTGACTTATGTTTCATTTCGGTATCTGTGTCACACAATATTCTATAGGAGACAAAAAAAGAGAGAGAGAGAGAGAGAGAGAGAAATGAAATTCTTCTGAGATTTTACGAAAAGCAACAGAGAGAACAGCTCTGCTTGACATCACCAGGACCTGAACACACCATCATGTTTCACCACTGCACCACCTATTGTTCACTGGTTAGTTTATTGAGTCAAATGATTTTTCCAGTGTTAGCTGAATCTAGCGTTACTAGATTAAAAATGGTCACATAAAAACATAAATAACCTATTATGAACAAGAAATAAGTACATGTGAGTATTTAACATATTAATTTTTTTTTATACCTGTATTACTACATTTAATATAATATATACTACACACTACATACTAAATAATAGTTGTTATATAGAATACTGGGCATGTAATGTCCATTGTAATATTCTTCAAGTATTACAAATGCTAACGTACTTACAAATGCTAATGTACATTTTTCCAAGTAGTGCCCCTAGATTTATTCCTATTTTTAATTGTATTCTTCATCAAATATGGGGGAAAAAAATAAAAAAAAATAAAAATCTTCAATGATTCACATTCAGGCAAACCTTTCTGTCCAATTAAATGCTCACTATAACCATCCATGCCCCGCCCCCAGAGGCAGGTCCTGCTCTACGGTAGTAGCTTGTTAGCTGTAGTAGTAGCTCATTAGCAGCAAACATGGTTTGTCTGAATATTTCCAGCTGCGTGTCTCCCCGCAAACTAGTCACTTTTCCAACCGCCCTTTGGTTGCATTCTTTTTGAAGAGGGAGGAATTTAGATGACAGGCACTTGTTCGAGGAGTGTTTTACCAACTTGCTGGATTATGTTGCTTCCTCAGACACAGCTAGAACACTATTCTGTCTTTATACACCTCCAGGGATATTTCCCTTAGTAAGAATAAGTAAAAGGCTCTTGTTAATTGCTGCTCTCCATACTTAACTAGCTCACTAAGCTCAGTTTGGTTAATGGTGGGGGTGTGGTATATCTTAAATGCTATTGGCTGTTGTGTAAGTCAGTCTAACACTTCAAGACGGCATCATTCTGTCTTCCTGTTTCAGACAGGAAATACGTCACAGAAAAAATCCCAGCTAATAAACCATTTCATTGGAACTAGCATATCAAAAACACACTCTACCAAAAAAACTGTATATCTCTCCAAATATACATTAGTATGCTTGCAGTAATTTATTTGAATGAACTTGACACATTATCATCTCAGCCGATCTGAAAACAATGTGTGACTTGATGTCCACTAAAACGCAAGAGGAGTCATATGTGTGATTACTGGCATCTTTGTCTGAGGAGAAAAAGCATAGAGAAGGGATACTTATGCAGATTTCTTCCTTTTATTTCCATTTGATTTCATTGCTGTCTATGAACTATAGAGATAATAAGGAGATCTCTTTTTACATTCTTTCCCTATGGACTGATATTTTCTGACTGGTGTGAATGCTAAACTATCAGTTAGTCACGCTACTGTGTAAGACTGAATGGTGATGCCTGCTGTGAGTGGTTGAAAGCATCAGGCTCTGCTTTAATGCATTCTCTTCAGTCTGAGAGTTTTACAGTTTGCAGTACAGATGAGATTTTGCTCCTCCTCTCCTCTGAACTGTAAAACACTCAGAATGAAAGTCAGAATGAGAAAATAAATTAAAGCATTATGTAATGCCTTTTCAGAACTATCGAATCTGACAGGCTGACAAAAACAGCTACTGAATTCAAAATTAGCATGTTAGAATTCAGACTAGCATGAAAATATTAGGGTGCTTTTCCATTACTGGACTGCAAAATGTTAGGAAGTGTAGACTATTAGAAAAAATATGGCCACTGTACAACAGTTTAAGCATCAAGGTTTGAGATGTTGTGCATTCTGAGATGCTTTTCTGCTCACCATGATTGTAAAGAGTGGCTATTTGAGTTACTGTAGCCTTCCTGTCAGCTCAAGCCAGTCTGGCCTCTGACCTCTCTCACTAGCAAGGCGTCCCACAGAACTGTCACTCACTGGATGTTTTTTTGTTATTTACACCAATCTGTGTAAACTCTAAAGACTGCTTTGTGTGAACATTTCCGAAGATCTGAAATAATCAAACCAGTCTGTCTGCCACCAACAACCATGTCACTGCGATCACTGAGATTTTTTTACATTCTGATGTTTGAGGTGAACTTTGCCTGAAGCTCTTGACATGCACACTACATGGCCAAAAGTTTGTGGACACCTGACCATCTCACCCACATGTGCTTTTTGAACATCCCATTCTAGATTTAGTCCCCCTTTGTTGTTATAATAACCTCCACTGCTCTGGGAAGGCTTTTCACTAGACCTTGGAGCATGTGGCTGTGGGGATTTCTGCTCATTCAGCCACAAAAGCATCCGACACTGACGTTGGACGAAGAGCCTGGCACACAGCCAACATTCCAGTTGATCTCAAAGGTGCTCAGTGGGGTTGAGGTCTGTGCTCTGTCCAGGACACTTGAGTTCTTCCACTCCAACCTTGGTAAACCATGTCTTCATGGAGCTCACTTTGTGAACAAAGGCACTGTCATGCTGGAACAGGTCCCCTTAGTTCCAGTGAAGGGAAATCTTAATGCTACAACATACAAAGATATTCTATACAATTGTGTGCTTCTAACTTAATGGCAAAAGTTTGGGGAAGACCCACATATTGGTGCGTTGGTCAGGTGTCCACATATTTTTGGCCATATAGTGTATCTGCATAATCAACGCAAGACAAAGAAGTAAACAAGGACAAACATTCCTAAAGTGTCCCGTGTTACCCGATATATAAACCTACATTATATTTCACTAACTGTTTTGATTGAAACAGGACATTTTGATGAAGAGATTGCAGTTATACTAAGAAATGTACAGTACTGGAAGCATTCTGTTATAATTCCATTGTTTTGTACACAGTGTACCTCTCTCTCTCTCTCTCTCTCTCTCTCAGTTACAGACATTCTTCTCTCTCAGATATTGTTGACTTGTCCAGGCTGAGTGGAGGCATGAATTCACTGACAGCAATAATATATTAGTGTTTATTGCACAGAATGGACTGACTGTTCTCTCACCCCTGATTGTGACCTTTTATAAATCCCTTTCATAAATTTATTTGTACAGTCAAACCACTGTGGTTCTTTGTTTGGAAAAGTCGACATGTTATGTAAATGCCTACGTAAATGCAAATTAAGTGTGCATGAATTCCAGGAATTTCAGATCTTTTTTTTTTTTAGCTTCAATCATAATATAATGAAGCAATGCCATTTGCTCTTCAGAAATATTAAGGGTTTTTTCGTTTGTTTTGTTTGTAAATGTTTATCTAGTCTAAAATTGCCTGGAAGAATAAACAGTGGTCAGGGATCATTAATGATTTAAGTGCATGATTTATTACATCATTATTAAAGAAGACAAGGGCTCTGTAATGTATAATGGCTATTCCTGTTGTCATTACTAAAAGCTTGCTATTATCTCATTTGTCAAGATAATAGTGTCACTAATTACACTTAATCTGTTTTATTCAATATTCAAGTGATTTTTGCTTAAGCATTCACTGCCGTAGGTCAAATATGCAGATGATTTATTCCGGCATGCACGCACACACACACACACACACACACACACACACACACACACACATACACACATGCCCTCAGTGTCAGCCCTGCGTGGTTTGTGCATGCTGAGCCGTTCTGCTGATGTGCAGCTTATTTGTAAAGACGAGTGTCCTGAAATAGGCTGCTGAGGCTGGAATGTGTGTTGGCGAGCTGTCAGAAAAGAGAGCACTGTGTGTGTGTGTATGTGTGCGTGTGTTTTCACCTCTGTTGCCTGCTGTGTGAAGCTATAAATGAAGTGATAAGACTCTTACAAAAAATGGAGGAAAAAATAAAATCTGTTGGACCCCCTATCTATCTATCTATCTATCTATCTATCTATCTATCTATCTATTGATATAAATATCTGAATGAAACGAAAGCTGAAATTCTGATCTGTTGTCTCATATTCATCGTTTGATCTTAACCCAAAACAGCTTCAGTGTATAGCAAAAACAAAAGAATGCTGTTCCAATACTTTCAGTCTGTTTGTCTGTCCGACTGTCTGTCTATCTATCTAGTGTCTGTCTAACTGTCTACCTATCCATCAGTTGGCATATCTGTCCTTATTTCTGTCTGTCGACCAGTGTGCGTGCATGTCTTTGTGTGTTTGAAAGCAATTGCATGTTATGTTAAACTATCAGTCGCTGTGTTAAAACTATCGTCCTTCCTAGAAACTGCTGCTAGCAGGAGATTCTTTTAACCTGGACACAGTTGAATTCCATTTCCTCTCCTTAGACATGAAAATGAGGAGGAGTACTCACTAGCTTTCAAAGGCGAGGTGGAACTCTTCCTCTAAATAGGGCAAAAGTTGAAATGATTGCTATGGGAGAGTTCATGGTCCAGCCTGAACATCCGAAACCTTTTATTGGAAGTAATTGAATTAACCGGCCTCAGGACTTCGCTAAAGTTAATTAGCGCAAGTAATCGTTTTCACCAGCAGCAGCTAATTGCAGGGGGGAAATTAATGAAATCCAATCTAAGGCTGAGATCCTGTCATTTATTCTGAATGTGAAAGTGGAAGTATAGAATGTAAAGTCCAAAGTGCTACTTCTATTTCACACTAATTCAGAAAGTATAACTTGCACCATGCTGCCTGTATGATTGTTTTACATAAAAAGAAAGTACGGAAATAGTCTCAGAAATCAGATAATGAAATCATATTTTTTGAGGCTTACAAAACCTCCAGCTGATGCAGGAGAACCATCAAACATAATGATGACTTTATATATACAACAAAAAAAGAAAGGAAACAGTGATGGACCATGGACTCTTGTGGTGGACTCTTATCCTTATCTCAGCATGCCAAAAAATTTCATTGTGGCTTTGTTATTAAAGTGTCCCTGAAATCTTCAGAGCTTTTTTTTTCACCTGTCAATTAGTGTTGTGGACAGCAACCTGACTGTACGTCTAGGGAGAAAATACAACAACATGTCTTGGAGATGTTCTTTTTTCAAATTTTATAGTTTGTCACTTCTGGGAAAATGATTTACTAAATAACATGTTCTTGTACTAGTTTTGTGATCTTCCATTTATGCTCTCTACAGCATATTTTATGTCCCACCCCCAGTGCAGATCTTCCTCTATAGCAGAAGCTTGTCAGCAGATAACATGGGCATGTCTGGCATCTTCCCACACGTTATTTCATTTTCTAGCTATCCCTTGCTTGAGAGAAAAAAGGTTCTCATCCATTTTGAAGAAGGTGGAACTTGTACAAGTTCACATTTATGTGACATGCATGTGTTTTTACCAACCTGGGGTGGTTTGATGCCGGAATGTTGCAACATCAGACTGATCGAGAATTCTTTCTTTATACACCATCAGGGCTTCTCCATCATTAATAGTAAGAAATATCACTTTATCGACCATTCAGATGCATCAGAGGCCTCCCAGTGATGACCCTGCGACACTATGTCACCATGGACATTCAACCTTGGCTCAAACTTATTGCTCTATGATATCGTCTTTTTTTAAAATCAACAGGTCTGGGTGAGAAATCCTCCATAGTTCAAAAAAAGGCTCTTGTTAAACTCTTCACTGTTTTCCATGTTTTGGTTTATCTTGAATGCTATTGGATGTTGTGTAAACCAGTCAAACACTTCAACAATCTGACTTCCTGTTTCAAAAGGAAATAGAGTATGTCAACATACAGAATCAAATCATGACTCTTAAGCTGTTTCATGTTTGCTTAATTTGTGATAATTTTTCATAAACATTCCATTAACATTAACAATAATTCTGCCACACCCCCACACTCCCACACCCCAACACCACCACCTTAAGAGAATCACCATTATGTATGTACTGCAAAAAAAGAAAGACCACTACTTCCGTTGCTAAAATGTGTGTGCAAACAGAAACAGATCTCACATCATTTCTAGCAGTACCAGTGAGTCAGAGTGATTTAGTTGTATTTGATATGAATATGAATATGGTGTTATTAAAGCTCTGAGTGATAACCCTGCCCCTCACCTTAAACTTAACCAATCACACTTTATTCAATTCAGACTCATTTACAATCATGAGAGTGTATTGATGTCAAGGGACAAGATATCTTCACCCTCAGCTAATCCTCATTCATTCTGCATCAGTCCCCAAACTCCACACTAACACAGCACCAGGGATGCAGCTTTCACCTTATGGAGAATTAATGTGGGGAAAGAAAAAAAAAGGACATTTATTTCTCAGTTGGTGGCTTATTAATGGTAGATTTATTATCTAGCCTGCTCTCAGGAACCTGTTCAGCTGCTGACTAGATGAAGAAAGTGGAGTGGGCAGTTTAGCTCACAACACAGTGTGATCTGAATACAATGCAAATTCCTCCTGGCGATTAATCAATGCCTATAGGAGCACTAGTGCAGTATGCAGTAGAATAAACTAAGCTGTAGAAGAACTCCACCAAGAAAAAAAAAAAGGATTCTGAGGGTAAAAGAGAAAAAAAAAAACATATTGTGCTTCATGACATCAAGAGTTTTAAATTTAACCACCCACTGTCAGAAGATTCCTGGTAACATTTGTGCTGTTATAGGAAAATAATCAACATTGGGGTAGTGTGACGTTGATTATTTTTCTATAACTGCAAATCCTGAAGTATTTTGCAACATGGGAGACTCAGGTGATGAGGATCAGTGTGCCAAAAATTTAATAAACATCGAGCAGACACAATCAAGAGATCAGAGTCACGAAGGCAGGCAGAGGTCAGAACACAGTATTGCTCAGATATCAAAGCCAAAGGGTTATCCAACAAACACGTCCAAGGAACAAAGCAAGGGTCAAGTCACATCAAGGCAAACACAATGAACTTCACTTAGATGCTACACAATACATAGTGATTCTGAGACAATATCCATGAACCATTTATATAGTCCAGGGGCCTCATTTATCAACCACGTGTATGCGTAGTTTTGTGCGTAAACAGTGCATATACACGTTTCTCTGCATTGAATGGAATTTATCAAGTTTTGCTTATGCATGAGGATGTGTGTATATTTCCACATATTCCTGTGATAAAAAGAAAAAAGTGGTAGAAAAATGCAATGCAGGTAAACTTACTATGCAGTGACACAGACGAATGTAAAGTAAAATCGTAAAAAAGGAAGATTTAAAGATTGATTTATACTATGCCTTGTTTGAAGATTTGGCTCATATATGGCTATATATATATTTATATATATATGTGTGTGTGTGTGTGGGTGTGTGTGTGTATGTGTGTATAATTCCCCTGTTCCCATGGGAACTCTCAATATACAGTCCAAAGAGGTGTCAAGTGAAGGAGGCCATGAAACAAACAGACCTATCAGAGAGATAGCAGAAACTTTAGGAGCGACCAAATCAACAGTTTGGTACATTCTTAAAAAGAAGGAATGCACTGGTGAGCTCAGCAACAACAAAAGGCCTGGAAGACCATGGAAGAAAACTAAAGTGGATTATCACAGAATTCTTTCCTTGTTGAAGAAAAACCTCTTCACAACATCTAGCCAAGTCAAGAACACCCTGGAGAAGGTAGGCCTATCATTGTCAAAGTCTACAATCAAGAGACGCCTTCATGAATGTAAATCCAGAGGGTTTAACTCAAGATGCAAACTACTGATAACACTCAAGAATAGAAAGGCCAGATTAGAATTTGCTAAAAAACTTCTAAAAAAGCCTGACCAGTTCTGATGAAAGATTAACTTGTACCAGAATGATGAGAAGAGAAGAGTATGGAGAAAGAAAGGAAGGGCTCATGAGCCAAAGTATACCACACCATCTGTCAAACATGGTGGAGGAAGTGTTATGGCATGGGCATGTATGGCTGCCTGTGGAACTGGGTCATTGGTGTTTATTGATGATGTGACTGCTGATAGAAGTAGAAGGATGAATTCTGCAGTGTACAGAGCTATACTTTCTGCTAAGATTCAGCCAAATGCCACAAAACCGATAGGACAGCACTTCAAAGCACAGATGGATAATGACCCAAAACATACTGCAAAAGCAACCCAAGAGCTTCTTAAGGCAAAGAAATGAAATGTTCTTAAATGACCTTAACCCAATTGAGCATGCTTTTCACAAACTGAAGGCAGAAAGACCCACAAACAAGCAGCAACTGAAGGCAGCTGCAGTAAAGACCTGGCAAAGCATCTCAAGGGAGGAAACTCAGCATGGATTTCAGACTTCAAGCAGTCACTGACTGCAAAGGATTTGCATCCAAGTATTAAAAATAATGCTAAATATTTATGATTATGTTAGTTTGTCCAATTACTTTTGAGTCTGTGAAAATGGAGGGACTCTAAAAAATGGATGTAATTCCTAAATGGTTAATGCAGCATTTCTGTTGAAGCTGAAAGTCTACACTTCAATCACATCTTGATTGCTTCATTTCAAATCCATTATGATGGTGTACAGTTATTTATTCATCGGACAAACTACTCATAAAAGTGCTAAATAAAGCATTTTTGTTTTGCTCTACTTCATGCAACAGTATCTTTATTTTACTGTCTGTGAAGTTTATCTTCGTAGATCTTTTGGCCTGCTCCATGTCGTCTGAACCAAGCAACACCGCGAGGAGGCTACTGTGCTTTATAAAGGGAAGTTGTTTACCATATATGGCTATTTCAGGGCATGGCTTGAGTGTGGCCATGCACGAGCACATCAATTTAGAATGTGTGGGATTCATCACTGGCCATTGTTTACAGTTGTGCATACACGCGTGTGATAAATACCTGCAACTGTCTTAATCTACAACTGTCACCGTCTCCGCTGCCTGACAGTAGTACTCTTGCATAGTGGCTCAGAGTGGTTTTACATTTACATTCAGTAAAGATTACACTGTACATGCCATATTTCCCCCTACATTCATTCTCTCCAAACAAGAGAATTTTCTTTTTTATATACTTAAGGGTTCATAGAGCTACACAGTCCTTCATGACAATTCTCTATAAAGTTTCAATTATAATAAGGTACATTTTGATGATTGACATCGCCATTATGTGACTCTGACATAACAGAAGCATTATAAGTTTAGTTTTCAGGGCTGTATGTACATTATGTCAACAGAAAAATCAACCTTACTTGATTCAGGTGTTACGTCAACTTGACATCAAAACTGACAAAAGCAGCCTTTATGACAAAATAAGCTTGTTATAAATGCTTATGCGGATGTTGTGCCTCATAACAGTTCCCTTAAATAAAGTGTTACCAAAACAAATCAATAGTTTCTTCTATCTGCTGTGATAGCACACCTGCCATTAACACATTAACAAGTGGGAAAACTACTATAACTGCTAGAGTGACTTACTTACCAATTATAAAACACTAACAAATAGGCATATTATAATAGGACAAAAACTACACAGCTAGAAGGCAAAAGAACCATCTTTTAATTCAGAAAAGATGCGCATTCAGATATACACTATGAGAGGCAATACATTACTGCTGTAAACCTGATCCCTCAGGCTGTAAACAGACTTATATAATTTTTTCATATTTTAAATGGTTACAGTAGGGATCACACGAACCTGCCAAGGAGCAATTTTAAAACCTCCACCGTTTTGTAAAGAGTGTATTCATGCCGGGAGAAAATTTATCACTGAAATGTAAAAATCATGAGGTGGGTAAACAGCATGCAGAATAATACTGAATACATCTGGGCTGCACCACACTGGTTTATAGCTACGAGCTTTTGGATGAAAAGCTCAATGCAGATCAGTCGGTAGCTCAGAACCAACAACTGCTACACTCCCACAATTCCTACTGCAGCAATTTTGTCACAAGTAATTCTTGAACATGAACTGATGTTCATTTCATGTTAAACTATAGAAATGTTCTGACTAAATGGTTTATTCTATGTTTTACTTTTGTGTGGAATCCCTGGTGATCAACAGTCAAGCAGCCTACTACTGTATGTAGTTCTGAAAACTACAGGCTTTTCTGAACATACTGTATGTTGCTGTCTTATTGGTATATATCTCAATCTCACGGTCTAACATTTCAAAAAATCTGGTTATGCCCAAAAGTGAAAAGGAGAAAATTGCATTTAAAGACTCTATTCCAATTCCACCTAAAGACCCATTTAAAAATCTACTTATGGAAAAACAACTGGCGTATTTTAAAGAATTAACCAGGCAATCTTTTCCCAATCTTAAACTGTCCAGTATATATCAGTCTGTGCCCACTGTAGAATCGCACCATTCCATGGCACTATCTGGCACCAACAAGAATGGCAAGGTCACAATCACCAAGATCACATTTTCCCCCATTCTGATGTCTGATGTGAACATTGAAGTGCTTGACTTGTATCTGCGTGATTTTATGCATTGCATTGCTGCCAGATGAATCATGGCTGATTGGATAATTGCATGAGTAAGCAGGGGTACGGGTGTTCCTATTATAGTGGCAAGCAAGTGTATATTGTGATATTTCTAAAGTAACATCATACAATACATTTTAATGAAGCAGCATTAAAACCATGACATTTTTCATGTTCGTCAAATGTTCAGATATCATTACTTATATTGTCATAAATAACAGCTATGACAATTATTAGATCATAATTATTAGATTCACTGACAAACAAAAAAGTTTATCTCAAATGCATGTACCATAGAAACATTTTTTTTTAATCTCTAATAACAATGCCTGTTAATTCACTACATTTTAGTAATAATCACAGCGCAACTACATGTACAGGGTGTCCGAAATGTCAGGAACCAAAGGGAATTAAACTACATATATGTGATTTTGCATTTATTATTTATTTACTTATTTATTTACACTTATTTTTTATCTTTTATTCCTTACACGTGAAAAATGGCATTAACATTGGATGAGAAGGTAGATATAGTGCTTCTTTGGTGCTTCTTAGTACCCTGTATAATATTCTATACTATACATTTACATTTCATGTTAACTTCAGTTCTCCTGCCGTGCCCAGGAACATATCTTTGAACTTCTACCCCTATCCTCAGCACACCAGGCCCAACTCATTAAAGGCTTAATAATTAGCTGACCAGTTGGAACAAGTGTGTAAAAATGGTAAATTAAAAATTCTAATTTAATGGAGGCAAAATGTATAACTAAAAAAAAAAATCAGCTCAAGAGAAAACCCTAATACCACAGAAAAACCATAGATCTGCCAACCATGACAACAATGTCTGTTATCTGTACAGAGGATTAAATGTTAAATGTACAGATTCAGTCAAATTTATATATAATATAAAGACATGCCCATTTCACTACTTTTAGACTTTTTCTTACATCTTAAACTGTTAAAGCTTATTATTAATCCATGTGTAATGGCCTCTCTGTTTTTGTCCAATTTATTCAGACTGGAATGTTCAACAACACCTCCCTTCTAACCTTGCTGTCAAAGAATATAATCCAAGCACAGACACAGCTCTGGATCGACTAAACATCATTTTCCTGTCTCCAGACTGCTCCTCTGATCTGAACTTTATTTCTTAATGCTGCCAGACTATCTACTAGAGAACACGAGCCACAGTAGATTATGATATCAGGCCTCTGACTCAATCGATACAAGTGTGAACTCTATATCTAGAATTGCATTTCAGACAACCTGGCAGACACACAGTACAGAAACACTGATGTCACTGCAACACAGTGAGCTGTGTTTCAGCATGATGAACAAACAGTTTAACCCGATGGATGAGCATTATATAGTGTCATAAATATATAGACCCATATGTGTATGTATATACACTCAGAGCACACTTGGTTGTTGTTGCCAAATGGGTGGGTTTGAGCATTTCAAGACCTGCTGATCTCCTGGGATTTTGACACACGGCAGTGTCTACAGTTTACAGAATGGTGCGTAAAACAAAAAACATCCAGGGAGTGGCAGTTATGTGGGTCGAAACGCTTTCTTGATGAGAGTGGTAAGAGGAGAATGGCTAGTTTGTTTTGAGCTTCTACAGTAGTCTACAGTAACTCAGTTAACCACTCTTTACAACACTGGTGAGAAAAGCATCTTAAAAGCATCTCAGTAATCAAGCAGTTATCTAGTGTTAAATACAGTAAAAATAGACCAAAACATTGATGAAGGAATTTTAAACAAAAAAAAAAGTCAACACATAAATTTATTAACGAAATATGAATGAATAAATGAATATACAAGTTTTTCGGGGTGAATTTTCCCTTATGACTGAACAGCTTAACTTCGTGCTTGTATTGAATTCTGCCTCACTTTTTAGTCGTTTGTTTGGTTTTAAAAAAAAAGTGTTTGCCAAATTAAAAAAAAAATTCCAGCACAGACCAGCACCAAGTGATTTCTTCCTATACAGCGCATTCAGTAGTCCTTCAATTATTTGTGCTTATACTGTATGTGAGTAGACACATAGACACACATCAGTAAGAGATTTCACATTGTCTCTTCCAAAGCATGTCTCTCTCTATCTCTCTGACTCTCTACCTTGTACTAAGTGTTATATTACACATCTAAAGCACATACCTTTTACCACCAACAACTACAAGACAGCCGAAAGACCCTAGTGGCTTCCATTTTCTGCACAATGGTGGAAACCTGCTCAGAGGAAAGCACTATCTGCCCTCACAGATGCCCAGTAGTGCTAGTGTTTAGAGGAGAAAGAGCATGTCATCCCTCTCCACCCAGAGACAATGGCCAGTTTTGCTCTTTTGGCTCTCAGCCATGGATAGCTGTGAGATTTGAAATTGCAATCTTCCAATGATAGGGCAAACACTTTTCTGTTGTGCCACTCAAGAGCCCCCAGACCTGGGTTGTACTTGACACATAACTGTTAAATTCTCTTTAAAAATGTTCCACTGTCATCATGACTGTTGTCCTGTGCTGCCTCACAAATCGAAAACTTTAACACTTAAGAGTATTTACTAATCTACAATATTCATAACACTGGTATGCAAAACATATTAATCCATAGACTTATCCATAGGTCTAGAATAGTACATAAGTATGCATCCTGAGACAAAACTCTTCATTTGGCATATAAATAAAGCAGGATACATGCAGAAACATAAATGTATGCGTGATGGTTGGTATAGGCACAACAGAAGCATCATAGAGAGGGTACTGACCTGTAGCATCACCCTGCCTAACATAACCCTGTTATGCTTTAAATATATTTTAAAGATGGGATACAGTAAACTTTTGAAAATCCAGTCACTATATGCAAAAGTTTGTTTTCCTGCTAAAAACTAGTGCACGGAAATGTATATACAGGGAAATGCAGACTGCCAAATTGCTTTTCAACTTGGCAAACAAACTTCTTGATCCTGAAATTTGGGGCCAGAAAAGTGCACAAAAAATATCATTACATTTATGTGATCTTATCCCATGGGCAGAGTATCTGAGGCTGAGAGTAGCCATAGACATTAAAGTAGGTACTGCAGATTACCCAGTCTACTGATTGTTCAATTCCCTCACATCTGGAAGAAGGTTACAAAACATTTTGGCAGATTCGCCCTGATTCATAAACAGCTGCTTCCATTAGGCCATCAAACCAATTAACTCATCTGCCGGAGGGTTCTTCAGACTGGATTAATATCAAAGCTCTTCTCTTAATCTTTCATCTTCCTCATCCAGCCTCTTTACATGTAACACATTGCATTTTACTTATGTGCACAAGACTTTTTTTTTTCTATTGCGCACAAAGACTGCCATTTTATCTGCAGAGGCTAAGGAGTAAGCTTACAAAGATCACACAATCGATCACTGCAACTACAAAATAGTCATTTTTTACTAGAAATTCTCATGTAATCTGTCTTATTTCCTATTTTGCTGCTGTCCTACACTCAACATTTGCAAAAGTTTATTGTATAGTGTAACAAAGAGTTTTGTGTTTCTTGCATTATTATACCTTATTTTCTTGTTACTTATCCTATTCTGTGGTTCTGGGGTCCGATATCTTGTTCCTCACTTGGCTACATACAGTATATGAACCTTTTGGTAAAGAAGCATGAGGTTTTGCTAAAGAAGATGATCTTGTAATATATGGGAGCCTGGGGCAGTTAGATGGAATTACAAAGTCTTTCCTTTTCAAGAATCGAGTCCAAGTCAGGGCTCATAATACATGAAGACCTGTTAAATGTAAGTAAATATTTAACCAGATTAAAACCTGGTAAATCAAGGCCAAAGGCAACAGGCAAGGCTTAACTAGAAAATATGGTTAACAAAGTTAAACAACGAAAATAAATAACTAAAAAATATAAACCAGAGACAATGACCAGGAAACACATATAAGGTAACAAGAACTGGAAAAGAAGAACCAGAAAAATCTAGGGCCAAGTAACAAGAACCAAGGACTGGGAGACAAGAATCAGGAAAATGGACACTTAGAAACAAGGACCAAAAAAGTAGAACTGAAAAAAGAGAGCCAGGAAACAAAGCCTAAGAAACCCAGACTGGCCAACAAGGACTGAGAAACAAAGGTCAAGAAACAATAACCAGGAAAGAAAGATTGAGAAACACAGGCAAAGAAATGAGGACTGATATTCAAGAGCTGAAACCAATGGACCAAGTAACAAAGACTGAGAAACTCTGATTGTGAAACATGGACCAAAAAAAAAAATCAAGGACAAGTCTAACATGCTACTGGAAAATTAAAAACCTAGGAACCAAGGAAACAAGGAACAAGCAATCACACCTCAGAACAACTGGAACAATATTTGCAAAAAAAACACATATAACCTGAAACTACAGAATAAGACACAGACAAATTCCACATAAGGTTTATTGGATGTGCACAGCTGCTAACCAAATGCAGGATTACATGCAGAAACTAAAACTGAAAAAAAGACTAGAATAATATACCAGATATGTGGACAGAGAAAAAAAAAGACCATGGAACAAGGACCAGGAAACAAAGACTAAGTGTGTTTCTCAAACGGAAGGCTGTGTCCTAGTGAGGCTGCGTGCTTCCTAGAACAGTCCTTTTGAGGCTTCTAGGCTAGACTCCTCCTCAGCATTGAATGCTAGAACGAGACGGCCTAGTAAGTCCGTATGGCTACTTCAAGGCTACGTCATGAAGGTTCCCCCCTGCGGGCACGGCGCAAAAACTTTGAGAGTTGCTATTGAAAACTTTGCTATTTAACAAGTGCTATTGAAGATGACTGAGGTCGTTTCTAAGTACTATTGATTTTCTTTTTGTAAAGGTAGTATTGTAATACTATTTAAAAGTAATTTAGGAAAATACTTTTTAAAAATCTTTATATTAACTGATTTTATATAATGCAATATGGCGAATGAGAATCAAATGACAACCGTCTGTGGTCTCCCTGTGGTTTATAACATGGGCAGCATTTAATTTACAACAAAACAAAAGAAAACATGAATGCCTTCATCTCCAACATCATTTTTGGTCTTTTTTACCTTTCATTTTTACCTTTCATAACAAACCCGGGGGTACTCACTGCCGACTTGTGTCCCGCCATTTTTTTTGTGAATTTCGGAATGTGTGCAAAGGATTGTGGGTGATTGGAGGACGTGAAGGACACACTGATGCATCCTTCAAAATCTGCCGAATGAAGGCTACGAAACGACGGCTGCCTTCCAAGGATCCTTCAAATTGAGACGGCCTTCTACGGCGCCTGATGACGTGGCAGCCGAGATACGCAGCCTTACTAGGACGCAGCCTTCCGTTTGAGAAACACCCTAAGAAACCCAGAGTGGCAAACAAGGACTGAAGAAACAAGGATAGTCTAACAAAGACTGAGAAACACGGACTGGGAAACGAGGACCAAGATGCAAGATCCATTGACAAGAAACAAGGACTAAGAAACACAGATTGGGAAGCACAGACCAAAAAACAAGGACAGGTTTGACAAGGCTCTAGAAAACTAGGAACCTAGAAACCAAGGAAACGAGGAACAAGCTATAAAACCTCAGAACTGCTTGAACTGACATAGGATAACAACTAGGCTTGTGTGAAACAACAATTTAATTGTATCTACATAATATTATACTGCTACAATATCCAGTGACAATTAATCGAATTATATTATATTATATTATATTACCAGACCTTCCAACCTGCATAGGAGTGCCACAGGTTAATATCAGAATACACTTGTACAGGTTATCACTCAAAAAACACCAAAAGACCAGTCTTTTTTTGCTCAATATTAATCTGGAATGATTAGCACAGATGTTTTGAGCTCGACGATATTAACTGACACTGCCCGGAAGCCCCGCCCCTTCCCCATCTCATATGCTCTCGACTCGCTAAATGAAGAATATTTTGAGTTTATTATTATGAAATAAAGTCTATCATTGGATGTTCAGCTATCATTAGACAAGTATATAAGTAACATCAGTTAACTATATTTATTAGGGACACCAACGAAAATTTTGACCAAAAGTGGTTTTCGGGGTGAATGCCGACTGCCCGGCAGAATCTGACTTCCCATCGCATGCATTTGCACAACACAGCAGTCTATTCAGTCACTTGTTCTGAACGGAAATCTTGAGTATGCCTTCTCTGTAACATCCATGCACGTTAAGAGAAGTTGGATTCTGCTGGAGAGGTGGAAATTCTGCACAAAACTGGCAAGCAATGCCAGGCTGATAATGTTGCTAATATTATTATGCCCTCCCATACTCTCCTTAACCCTGAAATGGTGGAAATGCTATGGACAATTAAATCATTTATCATTAGTTTTTAAATGGTAAATTATAAGCAGGGAAAAATCCATATTGCACATAACAACAGAACAACACACAGGTTTGCTAATTACACATAACCCTAACTGATAGGAAGAGATGTTAACAATGATCAGAAGCATGGACTAGTGCAGGACTGAGGCAAAGCAGGAACTAATTAGCAAATGTTCAAGACTCATCTTTTCTTCTTTGCACATGTTCGATTACGACAACCTAACTCTAAGCTGTGGGGGGCCAGTATTTTACATAATCTTTACAAGTCTAAACAGTCGCTGTCTCTCCCATATGGAGCTTCAAAGGAGTCCCTTGTTGACAGGGAGAAAGTCCACATTATTTCCCAAAGGTGTTAAGTGTTTACATGTCTACATACAGCGTTACAAGATGCTTAACTCAGCAAGGGGAAAGATGACAAAGTGCAAATTGCAGCCACACAATAACAGCAAAAACCTGTTCAGTTCCCTAATATACACTCCTTGAGAGGAAAGTGCTGAGTTCAAATAGTTGGGAGGAATATACAAACAGTGATAAATGGGTAGAGACCAAAAACCATGACTGTACTTTCCTGTATGAGAGAAAAATTCTATTTCAGGTGCATTCTTCTCATCTTATATAAAGCCAAAATTACTACGAACATAAGAATGTACACTGTCCCATTACGTCCTGCATATTTTTGCTTTTAATTAAGCCGGGTGTATTCCACTCCCAATTGCAACACACTGTTTTTTTGTTATTTTTTTTTCAGATTCTGCAACACATTTTTTTTTCTCGCTCCATAGACTCTCTGAATGCCAGTGTAATTTTGTCCTGCACAAAGCCGCAGCAGCATCATCTAAGGCTGACCTGGTGTCTCTGAGGCTTATAGGAAAAGAGAAAATGAAAAAAAGCCTACTGGTTTTCACACCTGGATCAATGAAAGATCCTCCAAATGCAGCCTGAAGAGATGATTTCTGGAAAAAAAAAGAGAGAGAGAAAAGACAAACCTGGGTGACTTTGCTAATGGAGGAATTATGATTTAAAATAAAAAAGCAGACCTTTGTTGAATGGCTGCTCTATTTAAGCAAAAGGTTATGAAGCTTTAATTAAAATCTCTGCATATGAGTGTAGAGTAATTGAATGTTCCCCAACCCTTTTGACTTCTCCACATTTATATTATCCAATTAGCCATTTTAGCGTACATCCTTTTCCCTACTTAGCAATGTGTCATTTCTCCATCTTTTTAGATATAGTAGCAATACACCTACAATAATTAGTTTTAATGTGCTCTTCTTCACAACAGTGTGTCCATTAAACACAATTTCGAAGGAAATATAGCTCAAATGCCCATTTCTTTTCTCTGAGCACTTCCTGATGTGTGCACAGCTTACATGAAGCTGGCACGAAGGTTTGCTGGTCTCTCATTTGAGATGCCCTGTGGCTAAATATATGTCTGAGTGAAGGGTTGTCCTGAGAAAAAAACAGCTAATTACAATTACAGTTACAGCTAATTATAATGTGACTAACCTGAGTTTGTTTAGAACCAGGTCTATATTTTCTTGTTTGATTTTGCTATACTGTCATGTGAGGGTTAAGACAGCACAAATTTAAACCAGGTATTAACTGTACAGCCTGAAGACAAGATTTCTGAAACAAAACAAGAAAAACAAACAAAAAAAAAATCTGAAACAGTAGATGACCCATTATCTCAAATGTATTCCCTATGCCAAGGTATATCAGGTGTCTAAAGTTTGCTTTTTTAGGTTTGTACTGGACCTATGATGCTAATACAGCTAACAAATAAGGGACGCTTATAATGTCCAGTTTAGAATGATGAAAATTGCTTGTATTATATATTTTATTCATGTCATACTGGACCTATATTATTGTCCAAATCAAACTTTAGACCTGCTACCAGAGTCTGATATCAGTGACAATCAACTATGTGCTGAGAAAGAAAGTAACTAAGCTTGAAGAACACTGTTACTATTGCTTTTGTCTAATTTATAGACAGCCCTCTATTATTTGTTAGCTACCTTGGCATCAGAGCTCCTTTTCAAAGTTTTAAGAACCAAACGTCTTGGGGAAATTCATGCGTGATGTTGGGTTGTCTTCTTTAAAAATGTCTGCACACAATAACTGAGAAGCTGTATGTGTCGGAGTGTCATGCTCCACCTCCATTGTAGTAACTAATAGAATCACTAGAGTGATAAGGATCAGCGGTTGGATCAATGGTGGAATAGATTTCTATTCTTTTTTATTTTCCTGTTTTGTTCATTATATTCTGCTTTTATTTTATTCTGCTTTTATTGTATTGTTTCATTATGTATCACTGTTGCACTGTGGGACGAGGCACTAAGGAAAAATATTTCACTACATTAAAACATCGCATGTATGTAATATGTATGTGACAAATAAAGAACCTTGAACCTTTGCTAGAAGGAATAACCAGTTCATTTTGTCTGAGAAAATGTTTTTTTTTTTTTTTGGCATGATTTCATATTCGGTTCGATCACTGCAGAAGTGTTTAAAAACGCAATCAAAATAAGCTTTTTGTACTCGCTATAATTAAACTGTAAAATAAAATTTGGCTACTAGCATTAATTTTTAAAAAAATTAAGCACGATTAAAATGAAAACTTGAATTTTTCGTTTTACTTTTAGTAACTGATTAGGAAACAAGCCGAAGTACTTTACAGAACATATTTGAATGCAGGTGTTTTAAGAGTGATAGAGGCTCTCAGGTTTTCACAAAGGATCATTTTAAATAGAAACCAGGTATAAGCAGGTATAAGCCTGCATAACATGCTATACTATGTAAAAGCTCAATACTGGGTTCTGCAGCATAATGAAGCATCAATCAATAGCATTTTTACAGTAAACACTGCTGTGATTAAGGGCCATTTACTGTATTGACAGGTCTATTGATTGCCTCGTACTGCATTACAACTAGAACAATCAATGCTACTCTCACACAGACTCTAATATGCTGTACAGAAGTACAACACATGTTTTTGTGGAAATTTATTGACAGCTAATCACCCATCAATAGTTTGAAATCTTTCCAATCAGGTCCAAAAGTCTGAATCCATCCCTAAGAATTGTTAGATTCCATCTCTCTACACAAACAGGAATAAACATGAGTCCAAACAGAACAGAAATGCTGGGTTAAAAAGGCCAGACTTCATTTACTTAGTTTCAGGTCAAAGGATTAGTTTAGCATAATACAAATAAGAATCCCACATTGAATTAATTCTAAAGTGAGATTCCTGTTTCCTGAAAGAAAAAAAAAAAACTAAACTAATTACTCTTCTGGCACTGTTTCTTTGGGGACATGGACTGTTAACACTCGTTCATCTCAAACCCGCAGTTGTCACTAAATAATTGCTTGGAGATGTTCCCAGCTGCCAACACATTTCTTTTTCTCTCTTCTGTTTTTTTTTTAAATGAGAAAAGCAGGTCTGTGGCAATATTCTGCAAGAGCCTGTTTAAATCATCACTCTGGTTATTTACAGATGGATAGAAAAGGAACAATGACGCTCTCACATTTACGGTTTCATTTCCAGTTAATGAAGCTGTCTTACACCTGATGAAATCAGCGATACCCTGGCGTCATGCCACTAATTTACACTTGTGCGTGATCGAACGTGGAGCCAACATCTGTAATATGGTTGGAAAAGTTAGTGTTTTGTAAAAGTTAGGTTGATTTGACCTGACCAGAACCTAAGAATTGAATTTGACATGCTAGCAGAGTAACAGTTCATTACCTCGCCCCCACAATCAGCTCGTTCTGCCCAGGGTCAAAGGTCAGCTGTGAGTAATCCACCGTGCCCTCAGCTCTAAAACGATGGAGCCACGGCTCAATTTCTGCAACAGAAGAAGAGACAAGTCAGTGTGTGTGTGTGTGTGTGTGTGTGTGTGTGTCACTGTCTCTACGCCACATCTCATATTAACCTTAGTCCCTGGCATCAAAGCCTCACAAGTGATAGACATCAAGTTTAATGGTCATGCCAATTTCAAGCTTGTCTATCTTCATTTCTTTTTCTTCCAGATACGTCTAAATTTGATCAGTTTTAACAGCATGCCTGACATTTTTTACCGACACTCCTAATGCAATATCACGCAACAGTCGTAACATTGGGGAAAGTCAGACAGAGAGATCAATAAGGGCAAATTACCAGAGAGAGAAGGGGAAAACTTTCATTAAACTTGATTGCCATTTATCGCCATGTGTCGTTTTGTCTAATGATGTCTAGATTGTTTTTTTTTAAAATACCGAACCAGGTGGATTCAAAAATCAGGTGTGAAGTTGAAAAAATTGAGTTTCTAAATCAAGATTACTTGATTAACAAGGGATAAATGAGTCACTTGCACTAATCATCTGAAGTTGAACTCATTGCAGGAGATAAATTTATGTCTACCTCTTACCCTGAGGGTAAATCTATACAAAGTACAGCTTCTGGTTTAATAATACTGAGATGTCTGTAAAAGCAGAAGTGAAGTGCATCAGAATCCCTCACAATTCACAATTTCTTCATCATCCAATATCTAAATCGATTTTATGAATCATATAGTTTTCACAAATTTAATTCAATTTTATTTGCGTAGCACTTTTAGTAATAGACATTGTCCCAATGCATCTTTGCATCTATATCCAAAAGAAACCTGGATGTAGATTTAGGTCCCTAATAAGCAAGCCAGAAGAGTAGCAAGGAAAAAAACCTCAAGAGGAAGAAAACCATCAGAGTGCCATGAAGTGGAAGCAGCAAGCTTAATTTGAAAATCCAAATCACGGGACAAAACTGTAAACAGAAAACATGCAGGGGTCAATCGATGAGAAATCAATGAACAATGCCAATCAACCTCACAAACAAAGCAAAGAAGCAAAGAAATTGATAAAAGTAATGTCAAGCTGAGGAAACAATGCTCACAAATGCACCCAGGAAAATAACAAAATCTCAAAAAGATTAGGCTGAGTGAACTGGTTCAGGTGTAGAGATGAGGTGGATCCTGGATTGGTGGTGGATTTGGATGTAACAGCGATGAATCTCAAAATGGAACCCATCCTCTTCTAGGTGACACTGGATAGTGGGATTTTAAATAATTACACTACAGAGTTATAGAAGATTAAATGCAAACAGTACTGAGTACCAGATACTAAAGGGTGCTTAGTATCTGGGATGACCACAGTAATGATTACAACTCTATAATTTCCAGTGAGATTATCCACTGAAGAAAGGGTGAGACTTGGGCAAAAACTGTTTTGGGGAAGTGGACTCTTTAGGGTATCCAAGTGCTGAAAACTCTACACAGAAGTCAAGCATGAGGATGAATTGGACAGGTTCAGAGATTAAGGAGAACCAGAGCAGTAGAAGTGTGTCAGATTCTGGCAGCAGCATCACATCAGACAGCAGAAATGGACATACAGCTCGACTTAGACAAAAATCTTCTATGATCTATGATGTAACTCAAATCTTCTGCAATTATTGTAAGTCATATTTTGCATGTCACTGTATGAGTTAGACTGCCGTCTAG
This sequence comes from Pangasius djambal, assembly GCA_022985145.1. Taxonomy (NCBI): domain Eukaryota; kingdom Metazoa; phylum Chordata; class Actinopteri; order Siluriformes; family Pangasiidae; genus Pangasius; species Pangasius djambal. The sequence goes on from CM040996.1 coordinate 12,980,867, forward strand.
TCTCGAACGTTTACAGCCACAATTCTTAGAACTTTTCATTTTAGCCCCGCCACCTAAGTGAGTTGTGATCGTGTTTCGCACTGTCACTGATATTGATTTGTAGCATGAACGCTACCGGAATATGAACACTGGAAAGTCGTAAAGGTGTAAATTAGTTTTTAAATAGGAACCACACTGGCTAAACTAAGGTTTCATTCAGGTTTCAGATTTTATGAAACTGAATATGGAATTGTGATAAAAAAACAAAAAAAAACAAGTACATTTATTCATGTATTAGATTCATGTCTAGTTACTTACTGGAACACTGGACATCTTAAGGCAATACTTAAAACTTATTTTCTCCACTGTCTCCATACAGTGTTATTCACAGTGTTTATTACATTTGATGCTCTGAGTCACTTTAACATTAAGAAATGGCAACAATTCTAAAATTCTAAAACTCTAAAATTTTATAGTTTTGACATCCAGACTATTTGTATGAATTAAAGTGCAAAGTTAGCTATTTTATTTGTAACAAGGCTAGAGCTCATGTGTTTAGCAACCCAGTGTCCTCTGTCAGGTTTTAGCAGACTTTAGTCAAGTTTTAGTGTGTGTGTGTGTGTGTGTGTGTGTGTGTGTGTGTGTGTGTGTGTGTGTGTGTTTATTTGATGCTAACTGCTAAGATTTCTTTCTTAACTGTTCTTTGTTAACCAGGGTCTTTGTACATATAGATCTTGTAGGAGAAATTTTATGTTACCAAAATTCAGGAAGTCGCTCAGGATCAGAGTAATGGCAAGCTTTTCCTAACTTTCATCATACGATAACAAATCTAAATGTTTTCTAAATGTTATTGTAATTCTGAGTGTAATTAAGTTGTATGTATTCCATTTTGCTGCATATTTTATGCCATTTGTCATTTTTACATTGTAAGCCTTGTTTCGGGCATGTTTCAGGTTCTGTAAGCTCTTGAAATCTTTGAACAGAAGGTTGAAAGCAGATACCGTGCTGTACTGCGAACCGTTATATTATGTTAGACAGTTATCATACTATGAATTCATTTCATTCTGGATATCTGCCTGCAGCTGTAAAACAAGAAGTTTGCTTTTCATGGTTCTGGTTCAACACAGAAGCTATTTAAACAGTCCAAGGTCTCTGCATGCAAAAAGCTCCCTGCCGTTTCCTCTGAGATTTGCTGTGTATCGAATCCTCTCACCTGGACGTCAGTGAGTTGATTCAGTTTGGAAACAGGTTTGAAATATCAGTCATTCCTCAGTTGAGTCAAACCAGAAGCCTTTTATTTCTCGCGTTGTGTGTTTGCCCTTTTTATCCAACTGTAAATTTACTTTGGAAACTAAAGTTTTAATAGCCTTTGAACCAAAATTACAGAGTGAGGAGAGCCTAAGGCAAGCCTATAAATCAGGCATGACAAGCCACTCCAAAGCCATAAACAAGTGGGCAATAAAAATGCAATCTTGGGGGGGGTGAATTTAAATGGAGTAAGTAGTTATTAAAAAGGCTTATTTTACCACTTTTAAAAAAAAAAAGATGCCTGTGAGATGCCAGACAAAAAAGAATGACCGAATACATTCCTTACGTGGTGTGCACTGGGAATAAAACACATGTTGAGTGATTTTGCAGATGGAAATGGACTATGACAGACACTCCAGATTACATGCAGCAGCGGCGTATTCAAAGAAGCCATAAAAAAATTTACCCTAAGGGCCAATTAAAGTTTTGCTAATGCTGATGTTACTAATGGCTGCTTTGAATCTGATACGGCAGCTTGCGTTTCTCTCAGACTGTTACACATCTTCATAACAAACCAACCATACACCAGTAATGACAGCAGCAAAATATATTTATTAGTAGCTTTTGCCAATCAAGTGCCAGAAAAAGTAAACACTTAAATAAAGGTTTCCAAAAAAGCAAGACTGGAAAGCTTCAAAAGTGAAAAGTTGTCATTAAAGCAAAAAAAAAAAAAAAAAAGAAAAAAAAAAGAATTGGCCATTAAAGGCAGTGAAGGTAAGCTCAGAGTTTATTCTTCTGTTTACGCTTCACAGATATAAACCTTCAAAAGACAAGTCTGTGCAAACTCTGTTCATGCAGGTCAGGATGAGAGAGAAAGAGACCATCTGTTTTCCAACCCTGTCATCTACAACACTAGAGTTGTTCTTTTTAACTCCCCTCCATACAAGAAAAAGCAGCCATCTGGAGTTTGAAGTAGTTTGAATCTTAACAACTTTGCACACGTATCCATTGTAAGACACCAGTGCCTGTCATTTACCTTTATATTTATTCCAGAGTGACTTACTTAGTGCAAACAGCTGAAGGCGTAACCAGTGGCCTCCCTGAAATTTTGGGGTTCCTAAGAAAAAGCTTTGCTTGGGCCACCTACTAAACACAATCTGCCCCACCACAAGGCCATTTACTGTTCAACTACCATAATACCTCTCCCTAATTTTACTTAAAACCATGTTTTTAAAAATAAAATATATATATATAATAATATAATAATAATCTTTATACCACTGTGCTGTTGAATTCTTAAATTTGGTTGGTCAGAAGGTGTTCATTATATAGGTGTTCATCAATAGTGCCCACTGTAATTCAAATCACAGGTTCATATTAATGCATTTGTTCCAATAAATTACCGTTTCTATAGCAACAGCTCATTCAAAAGGAACTTACATGGTGGACACTCAAGTCTAATAATAAATGGCTTTTAAAAAAAAAAAAACCTTTTATTTAATACAGAAAAACATATCATAATTGATAGGGTTTGGATTTCTGTAAGGAAAGTTTAAAGTTTATGTAATATTTATGTAATATTTATGAGCCTCCAGTGTCAACAGTCAGCAGGTTGTCTTCACAACAGAGGGTTTTGCACTTTGTGGTTTCTTGGTAACAAGACAAGCTCCATTTCTTTTGTCTTCTTTACTTAAAGGTAAAAAGAAAGACTAGTGAATGAAAACTGTTTATAGCTGTTATAACATAAGTGATAACAGGAACTGATTTATCTTGCAGATGGTCCACAATATCAAATGTAATTAAAAACAGATAAAAGTATGACGTGTCATACTGTCAAGTCAACTCCGTTAACGAACTCAATTTCCCAAAACACACCACGGCCTACAAACATGGCTGCCCCGGAAACCCAGAACCCGCTACCGCTAACTTGTCACTGGATTTCTGATCACACTCACCTGTTCCCAATCACCCCACAGTTTAAAAGAAACTCTCGCATCACACTCAGTGCTAAAGTAACGCTCAGTTTGTATCTTGCATTTGAACTTACCAAGTCTGTCGTTTCTATGATTGCCACGCTGGTTTTGACGCTGATAGTTTCCTGGTTTCTGTATCTTGATACTTCCCTGCGTATACTATTTGCTGATCGCCTGACCATAGCCTGTTCTTTGACCTTGACTTCGCCTAACGTTTTTGGATTTTTCTTCCAGTCTTTCAATAAATAACTCTAACTGCATCTGTCTGAGCCCACTCCCTCTGACACATACATTCATTCATCAAATTTATAATCCTTGGCAAATTGCTGTGGCATAAAGTGAATAAAACATTTCAGGATGTGATGATAGTAGAAAATAATCAGCTTCAGGGTGGTACCTCTGCTTCACATCGGGCCTCATCACAAATCATTGATTATTGTCCTATAACAGTGTGCCCTGCCATGTTTTATTCCTTATGTATCACCAGACATTTTTCTGGGTCGTGAACTCTTACTAGTGAACTCTGAATGGTCTTTTTCACCATAGTCATCTTCATGACCCAAACAAATAGGCCAGCTATGGAAAGGCATAAGAGTCAGAACCGGATGTATGACTCTTGTATGACTTTTCATTGATCAATTTGCCTGCTTTTATTTAACAATGCAAGTTTGGGCAAACCATTTTCTCTCTTCTTTGGCAACACTAGTGTAACTAGTGTTGTTTCACTTCCTGACATAACTAATAAAGTGCTAGTTTCATACCAGTGCATGCAGATGGCTAAGGTTCTCATTAAGGAGGACACTGATTACATACAGCACATAGTGGCTTACTCTTCATTACCACTGAATACAAGAGGAATAATAAAAAAAAAAAAACCTGGCTTTATTAACACCGCCAGCACACAAGAAGGTTCAGTTGTGGACAATAATCTCAGCATTATGTACACTGAGCATGCTATCTGACCAGAGAGACCAAAAAATTGTTTTCATTGCTCTGGAACTTACCTCCAAATGCAAGGTGAATATGTAACTGTTTTTGTAGGCATTAAAAAAACCCCACCGTAATAGATTTATTTTTATGATGCCATACAGGAATATACTTAGAAGAAAGCTATGGCATTGGTATGCTACAGTAAAATATGAATAAAATAAATGATTTCTTTTAATATTTTGGAAAATAGAACCAACTAAGTTCATTAGACAGGTCCAAACAGAAATAACTGTAAGTGTAGACAGGATTGGGATAAAAAGAAACCTCTAATACACCTATAATAGTCAAATGATGGCCTCAGTTATATTTATATAATAGACAAAACAGCAAAATGTTTTGACTGAGCTCTGTTGAAGAAAATGAAAAAGCATGAAAGCCCAACAGTCAGGAGTGCACAGTCCATCAACATGCTTTGCTATTGATATTTTCTGCAGAATAGTGTAACGCTCCTGTTAAAAATATTGATCCTCAGAGTACAGTAGAGATCTAATGTAAAAAGGCAGCATGTAGATACACAGCTGGACATTAATCAATAGACTACATAATCTATGTCAAGTCAAAACTGCCCTTTCTGCTAAAATGCCTTAGTATATTGATATAGCAGACATATATCATACTGATAGTGTTATAGTAGACAAAATCGAGGCTGTGGTCTGTGTTGTCTCTACAGACTTTGAGCCGCCATCTGTGAAATTGAAAAAATGACCACTTCTAGTGATGTCGTAGATGAAAAGAGAAGCACCATTTTATTGTTTTGTGGTAACACACAGATTTGAGAGTGTTCTGAGACACACACAGATGTCCCAATGACTTTATTGATTTTTCACAGTTCTGGTTCAAATTCAGCATGACAGAGACCACAGTTACAGTTTACCCCTGTTACTAGTTTTGTGGCATACATAGTGACTTGCTGGTGCAACTGTATGTCTAACATTGCTGCTAAAAGCCGAGATCTAACGTGGGATCTCAGGCAGAAACGCAGCAAGTAGGAGCTCTGACTGGATGTAGATTATGTAGTCCATTAGAGACCTGTGCTGAATATCACTTACTGAATATGATCGTTATCACTTTTACAGATATAGTAGGTGGAATGGAGGTCAAAGTTAAGTGTCTGGAGTTTGAATATCAATACCACTGCACACATCATTTCATAACATTGTAGGATTGTAGTGTCCATCAAAACCAACAGTACTAGAATACTTTTTTTTAATCCCCCTTCCACTCTTTCCCGAGGGAATTCTGACCAATTCTTCCATGGTGACTTCCACATTTACTGTTTTTGTTTGTACCCGCCCACAATATATTCCAGTGAATATACTTGGTTTTCTTCCCAAAATGTAAACAAATTAGTCATATAAACAAATTAGTCACTTAGTTCACAATCCCAAAGCATATCTCTGAAAGTCTAGCATTACTGCTGTACACATAGAAATTGTCAAACATGATGTAACTTAACAACATGTGATATAGAATTAGCAAAAGGTTTAGCTTTGACTTAGTCTTGCAAGCCAGACCTTTTGGTACATTTTGTCAATAAACGTGTTGGGCCCTTGAGTAAGGCCCTTAACCCTCCCCGCTCCAGGGGCGCTGTATCATGGCCGACCCTGCGCTCTGACCCTAGATTCCTAACAACCTGAGAAATGCGAAGAAAAGCATTTCACTGTGCTGTAATGTATATGTGACAAATAAAGGCTTCTTCTTCAAAATGGTCAGAAACTGGTCATTTGACTGACAGGGCAGGCGACCAATCATAAACATTTTTCCATAATCCATCAGAGATGATCTTGTTTACTCATTACTAACTGCTTCACAGCTGCTATACCTTTAGTTAATATACTATAGTATAAGTTACTACAAAAAGATCACTGTGTTACACTGTTCTAAACTTTCTCGCTGGGAACCAGTGTATGGAAGTATGTACATACAAAAGTGCAGAGAGCCAGTTGTGGCCAGAAAAGTATACAAAATTCAAACACTTGGTATAGCAGTCTGAGCATCTGATGCTGAGACCAGACATACGTAGACTATATGAATTTCTAAATCTTATCTAGTCAGAACTATTTTTTAAAAGTAGATTGATGCAGTAGACAAATTTCATACTGATAGTATTACAATAGACAAAATTGATGCTGTAGTCTCTGTTGTCTCTGCAGAATCTGAGTCACCGTCTGTGAAACAATAAAGATGATCACTTACAGTGATATACAGTAGTACATGAAAAAAAGGAGCACCTCTTGGGGACTCTGATTTCGGACATGGGCATCCCAACATTTCTATTGATTTTTGACGGTTCAAATTACACACAAGAGAGACTACAGCCTCAATCCTCCAAGCCAATTTACAGGGAAAGTAAGTGTGTGTATTCCCCCTCAGGGAAAGCAGGTTTTTGGGTGGGTTAGATCAGAGCTGGATTTGCACTAAGGGTTGGACTTGCCAATCTCCTTGTCTTCTGCTTTAAATGGTAAAAAAAATCGCAAACCAATTTAAATGACTAATTTTCGATGCCATGCCTACACAGTTTCAGGTTTGCAGAAAGGTATGTTATGGTTCTAGCAACAGTTTGTTGTAAAAATCTGTAAAGTTGTTGGGTTTTTCTTAGAATGTTTTAATATAACATTTATAAATGTACTAACATTTAGTTGTAATGTTATTAAGCCATTATGTTTACATAATGCTAGTTTTGTCTAATTGTGACCGTTGTAGTAACATTGTGAATCTAACCATTATTACAGAATATGTTTCAGACCATTTCTGAAACATTATTTTTGCAACGTTACCAACTAACCCTTTTAAACCATGCCAAAAACATTACGAAACATTATGATAACATTTTCAATTAGCTGGAGAGTAGGCATGTGCTGAAATTAAAAATGTTCATATGACCATAATTGCTGGACCTATTCTAAAATAATCAATTGTCCTATTGGTCAGCATAACCACAGTTACTGGTTATCTTTCACAAACGAAGTTATTGTGCATTGCTATTATGTTATTTACTTCTAGTGTGTTGTGATGATACATGGAAAGGAGAGTTGAAAACAATCATTTGAAATGTCTATAATAACAACTGATCAGCACATACAGTACCTAACTGCAAGTGTGTGCTAGGCGGTTGAGTAGACTAGTCGACCGCAGTTATTTTTGTTGTCAGGCACACAAAGAAACACTTGTGCAAAAAATATTTTTATGTTAATTCTTACTAATTGGATCACATTCAACAGAATTTCTTTCTTTTTTTTTTTAAATTCACCCTTTAAATTAGGAATTACGGACGTCTACCGGCCTATTGAGCACAATGGACCTGTAGTATGGTTTTACTTATACAGATATAAATTTAATGAATTTTGACTGCAAACTTTTCCAAGTGCTTAGATATGATAATCAAACATTTTTAGGTACTTTGTCTCCCACACACACTAGACAGAACGAGACCATGACTATCAGCTTCTATAAGACTATCACCTTCTATAAAAAACAAACAAACCAGTACAATACAATAAAATATACTACACATCCTACACACATAGTTGTAAATTTTATTCTACATATTTTAGTAAAAAGCTCACAAAAGTTTAACCCATAGCTACTCAGTAGTTGCACACTCTCAAATACCGAATCAGTGATTTCTGAGCTCTCAGATCGTCCAAACAAGTGATTTTTAAGAATTGGTACATAGTGTAATATTATGCACAGATTTATTATTTTTACATTTTTATTGCACTGATTTATTTGTATTTTATTGCTATTAATGTAGCCTAAAAAGCACTGAAGATGTGAATGTATTTTGTAGCCTGTGTAGGGCTGTTAGGTGAAACCCAGTTTGGGGTGTTATTTACAGCTGTTTTAACTATGCATTTAACGGCACCAATAAAATAACCTAAAAATAGCAATATCCCAACTTGTTTTTTGCTTTAACTGTGAAAAAGTGCAACCCCTAGTGTGTACTTTTTTGAATCCAGCTTCTACTGAAGTCAGAGTTTGCCAAAGTCTAAATAGTGCCATTATTATTTCTATGTAAAACCAATTAACTGAGTTGATATTACCGGGTCATTTGTTAACTGGAATTTGATCACTAGGTAAACCAAAGCTCTAGGGTAACAAATAAGAGCCAGAGACAGCTGGCCACATTTGCAGTCCCTCTTCCAAAATCCATGGCCATAAATAAAAGCTGAGGCTAGAGTACTGGCAGGCAGGTCAAAACCAAAAAAACACCGGGCTAGAGAGAGAATGAGCTGAATAATGTAGTATATTCTTACACTGTGCACTATGTACTTGACCACAGGGTTTCTACTCTTTCTTCATAAAACATATTTCAGATCTTTTTAAGACTTTTTTCTGCTTTATTTTTTAAATTTCCAAAATTTTATGTTACATTTTTAAAGATCAGTTACTGTAAGACTAAATTAGTTACTTTTAAAGATCAGTTACTGTAAGACTAAATTTACTACCAACAAAATATTCATACTTTTTCCAAAACAGACCATATTTTTCACACATTGGTCCTGCACAAGAACCAGGAATTATCTTGAACCTAGTGTAGCAGGGTAGTAACATTTGAAATTTAAGAAAGACCTCCAATTTCCTGTTATCTCACATTGCTAATCTATGCCTCAAACTAGACTATCTGGCTAAATGTTTGTGGATACCTGACCATCACACCTGACACACTTGACCATGCGGCCTTACTCAAACTGTTGTCATAACGTTTGAAGAACACAATTATATAGGACATCTTTGTATGCTGCAGCTTTAATATTTCCCTTTAATGGAACTAAGAGGCGCAAACATGCTTCAGCATGACAATGCTCCTGTGCACAAAGCGAGCTCCATGAAAACATGGTTTGCCAAGGTTGAAGTGGAAGAACTTGAGTGTCCAGCACAGAGCCCTGACCTCAACCCTGGCACTGCTGCCGACTGCACCTCAGGCCTTCTCACTCGGCAGCAGTGCCTGACCTCACTAATGCTCTTGTGGCTGAATGGGCAAATCTCCATAGCTACATTCCAAATTCTTGGAAAGCCTTCCCAGAAGAATGGAGGCTATTATAACAGAAACGGGGCATAAATCTGGAATGGGATGTTCAAAAAGCACATATAAGTGTTATGGTCATTTGTCCACAATCATTTGGCCATATAGTGTATAAAACTATTAATACCCAGATGATATGCTGGAACTGCAGAGAAATAAAGCATGGAATGCAGAACACTTTGGCACTCAGTGATAGAAGCCTGCTTTAGAGATCACTGGTACTCATTTTTCTGAAAGGTTTAAATGTTTGGTTTGCATGTGGTTTGAATTTTTTTAAACAGACACACACTAAGCAAAAATGATGTTACACTGCAGATGGACATTAGTTAATGCTTCTAAAACTTTAAAAAATTTGGGGTATTGGCATGGCTCAATAATGCGAGGTAACTTGAGGCGATTTGTCTCTTCCCTGGACACAAAGACCCTGACGTTAAGATTTTGTCATTTCCTTAGAAAACTCTCTGAACATAACATTAAAGAGAAAAATTCATTATTGTCAAAATGTATTTGTATTTATGGAAAAAAGTAATGACTGCATAGCCCGTGTTCTGTGGCTTTCAATGACACTCAGCACCAGTTATTAAAATGTACTGATGTCCATAAGCTGGAAATAACAAGTATGCGGCTTGCTTATATTGTATATATACAAGGTACAATACACAATATATTGTAGAATTTATATACAATGTGGTTAGAGACAATGCTCATTTAACTTCAGGACTAGGAAAAAGGAGCAGCATTGGAGCTGTAGTTTTGAGCTCATGCACTGATCTTTCGCGATTAAAAACATTAAAGAATGCAATGCCGAAACCATTGTGGAGGATGTGTTATCAAACAATGCAAAGCAGGCTATTTATTTGAATGTTGGTGCAGCAAGTAGCTCCAGGAATCATGCTGCCCCATGCCTGCACTATGAACATTACAGGACAGTTAATAATTGGGTTGCCAGGGTTTGTTTAAAATATTCTGTGGCCACCACTGTCTTGTTTTATAGCAAATTGTATTTAATCTAGCAAATTTAATTGTAATTATATCTAATAAATTCCTGCAAACAATGGCAAAATGTGTTGTTTTGCATTCTAAGTGCAGACAGTGTGTCTATAAAGTACAGAGCCATTTCTATTGTATGATATATTGCATATATTGATATACTGCAAAGATTGGGAGAGGAAAAAGGGGATTATGGAGTGGATAATGCCTGTATATCAGAAATGCGCATGCACCATAGAGACCTTGTTTCCCATGCAGTGGCTGAGAAAAAGAAGAAGAAAAATGTCTAATGCCCAAATTTGGTGTGGTAGTTTTTTCAGGTCTTTTTTTTTCAGGTCTTTTGTGTGGATTTTGAGATGTAGTTGGGCTGGAAATGTTGCTGAAACCTGACAATCAATGATATTGCCTTGAACACGGTTAAAGGTATGTCTAAAACTGCTCAAAATGAGCTGCTAGACTGGATGCTGGATGACTGCTTGTTATCAACATGTTATCAACTGCCTACCATGGGGTTACTCTAAAAATTCACTACATAGTAGTCTACAGCATAAGTCAAGTGTGATAGCCTCTCAGATAAAAATTTTTTTGACATCCTGCTCCACCAAAAATCAGTGGTCATGAACTGTTGCTGACTAAAAATATATATATCAGTAAAATGGTCCCTATGTTGAAGTGACAACACATTATACCCTGGTATATGCCTATAAAAGTTATCCCTGGCTGTCTGAACAGCTGAGTCACTAAATGTCTTCAAATAAACAATGAAGAACCACCTCTTCACTAAGCACTTAAACAAACACTTAAGGCAGTGTAAAAAAAAGAAGAAAAAAAAAGACTACAAAGCACACCCTGGATAAAGCCATCTTTTAAATTCTCTAAATCTAACTCAGTTGTGAGAGTGTAGTGCATAGTGTACAATTTGAGACACAGCCCCTACTTCTTACTCCAGCATAATCTGGATCCCAGATGAAAATCTCAGAGACCATAAAATGTGAGAAAGCAGTTATTTTAGTCTAGGTGGAGCGACATGAAAAATATACACATGAAATATAATGGGGTTAAAATAATGCTAACCCATGTGGTGAGCTTGTGTATGCTGGGGCTGCATAAAGCCGTCTTTGTGGATGAATCAGTTTTATTGTCATTTGGTTGGTGTGTGGTTATGATATTTCTGAACTGTGTGTAGCTCTTGGATTAATACAAAAACATGCACACACACACTGAGAAAACCACACAGTGAAGGCTGTATTATAAAGTGCTCATTTTTTTCACATTGTTTGTGTGTTTGTTTGTGTGTGTGTGTGTGTGTGTGTGAGACCATATTCTTGGACAGTCATTCCGAGAACTGGTTGCCTTAAACACTGTGCTCACTCTGCATTTCTGACGGGCTTCTGTGATTTAAAGTGCGTCTGTGTGTGTACATGCTGAGCTTCATGCCTGTGCAAATCTGTCCTTGTACTTTTTAGGACTGCCGCTCAAAAACCCCAAGATATTGTGCCCTTTAGCAAGGGCACTAAACCATAATCTGCTTCTGTCAGTCTCTTTCCGTCTGTAGAGAAACAAGACCTCAGTGGCTCGAGCTAATCATGTCTAGTGAAATAAATACAGGTTCGAACACACACTCCATACGTTTAGAGCCGCCTCCTTGAAAGTGACCTTGTCCTGTTTGAAACACTCTGGAGGCCTTCTGGCTCTGTACAGCTTGATTACTTATTGAGTACTCTTAAAATGACATTGATCACACAATCTGTAATTTCATGGAGAGGGAGAGAGAGAGACGTAATTAAGGCAGTAACAAATGCGGCATTTAGCTGGGTTGAAAGGAACCCTGGAGTGGTTTGTTCCACAGGTGAGAACAGAGAGAGAACAGGTTTTGATGGATGAATTCAGGTTGTGACAAGTGATTAGCATGAGTAAGAAATATTTTTAAACTAGGTATATTTAAATTGACTTTAAAGTGCCTTCCTCACAGGGGTGAATTATTAAACACAAGAGTGCTTATTGAATCTACTTCATGGCAGCATACAACCTAAAAACAAGTATGCCAATACTTCAATCTTTAAGGAAAATGCAAGAAAACTTGAGTGCAAACTTTATTATACACTGTTAAAATACAGCAAAAACTAGGGCACTAGGTAGAGTTGTAAGATCTTTTATGCTCTACCACATGTAGGGTGCAAACAACGTTTATTGGAAGGCATTTGGGAATCAGCTTAACTTGAAGGTGGTGGATCGATCTGAAATAATAAGATTGTTTGATAAAATCGTGATGTTGGAAAAGAAAATTGTCAGGGAACATCATACAGCATGGATAAGAAATATGTGAGTGGAAAATATGTCAAATCTGATCTGCTACCTCTGTGCATTTCAGACTGATATTGTGTAGGACTGAACAAGGATCAAAATGCACTTAAGCTAATTGAATCTGGGAATATATAAATGAGACTCACCTGCGTGTGAGATGAATGGATGCTCAGCTCGGTGGCAGGGTGACTCTGTCGCCATCGCTACACCCCAGTGGGACATTTTTCCAGACATTAGGAGCAGCAGAACCAGGAAGCGGGCCGGGCCGAATCCCGAAACACGGGGCGCCATCGGCCTCACCGAGACTCAACACACTGCGGTTAGAGGCAGCCAACACAGCACTGCGCATCTGAGACCTACAGAGACGGGGGGGAGGGGGGGGCAAAGTATGAGCAAGTATGTGGATGATGGTTTATTAGTCTTGACCCTCCTATACTGTAGTATTCACTACTTAGCAATTTCTCTCCATTGACCCATGCTGTGTCTTTAGAGAGCAATACCACTGTAATATTTATATTAAAATAAGGAAAGGGGGGGACACCACCTTTACAGTTCAATTTTTCCAAAAGCACTCATTTGTTACGCATTTATTAACACTTTTACTCAACACTCAAAATGACCTGAACATCATCTCTGTAATATACACTGAGTTGCCAGGTTACTATTTACTACCCAACAAAATGGCTCATCAAAGAAACCACAGTCCTTCCATCTTAGTTTCTTTTGCTCCGGAATTCAGAGGTCAAAGTTCAACTACATAAAGGTGCGTTAAAGGGAAAGTAATCACTACTAGAGGCAAATGTGTCTTTCACACCCTGCGTCCTTTCCCCTTCAGTGAACTGTTTTTTTTCCCGCTGGGCGAATTTTATTTTGGTCTGACTGTTGCTTTATCTGAAAAAGATTAGAAAATCTGAAATGCTACATCTAATGCAGAAATTTTGGCACCTCTGAAACAGACACGCTGTTTGGCTGTGGTAGATCAGCCAGAGCAAACACTTTCATAATTACGTCTATATTGTTACTATATTGTTACTATATATGTCACTAATTAGGAAGGTAAATGAAAAATTATCTAGATACAAAGCAATAGAGTTGAACAGTGTATCACAGAGCAGGACTGTCTGCTTTTTCATCACATTTTTGCGGTAGTTTAAAGGCAGAAGGAAATGGTCCACAGTGACACCCTGGTAAGAAAGAAGTCAGTTGAAAGAAGTCAGAACTAGTGATGCTCTACAATCAGCAGGAAATTTCATTCCCTCATTGCACTTGGCCAGACAGAGGGTTAAAATAATTCTACCTAACCCTGCAGTGTGTGTGAAGGTGTGTTTGGAATCATCAGTGGTCACTCAGTTTAATGAGGCTCAGCTCTCAAAGAAGGCTCAAGTCGAAAGTAAACAAGAGCCTTGTTTTTGTATATGAAACCAAACTGCTGGGTTGACGTTAACACCTCATTTAGTAATTGGCCGCACATGTCCCAGTTACTGCAACCAAAGCGTATGGTTTTGGGTGCGTGCAAGATAGTCCCTGTTTTGTATAGTATCCTGAGTTTTGCATAAACGGCTAGATAATCCAATGATATGAAATCAAGATCATGATAAATGATGCCACAGAGCCCTAAGTATCACAAATATGGTCAATGTTTTACTTTACAATGGTTTACTTTTCTTTGTTTTTTTTTTGCTTTTTTTAATTTTGTAGGTGTTAAATAAAACTTTACCTACACCACCGATTTTCTCTTATGTTAGCCAACCTAATTATAACAATACACATAAAGGAAATGTCATCAAGTAACATCAAGTGATTTTTACCAAATCATCTACCTATAGTATATGAAAGTGTTGTGAGTAGAGGAAGATCTTTTTTAGTCAGGTCTTTTTTAAAAATTTATTCATCAGTAATCAGAGAAGCCCCATGGTATCTTTTTCAGAGGGGACCTGAATATCAACAACAAAGAAATGAAAAATTAATAAGGAATTAAAACTGACAGCAGATAGGACGTTAAACAAAAACACGTTAATGAATGATACAATCTTGGAAAACATATGTAAATTAGAGTAAACAATCTCAAATAAAATGGACATAAAAGCTAGAAGCAATGATTCATCTTCAGTTACTGCTTCATCCTGCTCAGGGCTGTGAGGTGGCAACGCTGTCCGCTGAACAACCATTCCAAACATTAAACCCAAAAATACTTCTAATACAATCAGGAAGATTTAATAAAACATATTTAAATTAATATAATAGATCGTATAGCCAAAAATCAAAGTTAATTAAGTTGGACAATCATTAAGTGCTTCCATATCTGCTGAGGATTTGTTGAAAAGAAGTCTTATTGATATGATTGAATGAGCACGAGCCTTGGTCTCCGAGCTGTCATCTCTTATTTTTTTATGATTAGCATCCTCACTGACAGATGTTCAGTGTTATACTAAGACATGCAACAGAATGCACATGTGGCCTGAGACAAGGAATGAAAAAAGGAAATAGTAATAAGAGTTACTCAAAGAGTAAACAGTTTGGGAACATACAGCTGTTGAGATTTGACTCTCTGAACCTTTTTACTTTGATCCTTTCAGCCCAGTGCTATGAATCTGTAGAATGGCCTGTAACTTTAATTCTATGATATACACACCAAAATGGAAAAACACCAACTGGGGATCTTCAAAGGCCCAGTGAGGATTTGTATAGTATCATATAGTCGCGTAGTAAGATATTGTGTTCTTTAAAGTGTCTTTGCCCTCAGAGATCAATAAAGTTCCCAGTATGATAACTTTAAAAGTCAGTACAGGGTGCTGGGTTTAGAGAGTGACAAATAAACAGGGTTTGCTGTTTTGCAATCAGGGACATGTCTGGGGGGGGGGGGGGGGGGGGGGGGGGGGGGGGG
>CM040996.1:13011686-13050333 GCA_022985145.1 Pangasius djambal
ATATATATATATATATATATATATATATATATATATATATATATATATATATATATATATATATATATATATATATAGATTCTTTATGTATTTCTGGGCTGATGTGGAAGTACAGTTTATACCCTGCTGTTTCTTTGTCTTGTGGCAAAGTCTTAATTTTCAATTAATTTTTTCATGATTTCCAAGACTGTTGTTTCATGTATACTGGAAAAAAAAAAAGATTTTGTGCTTTAGTAAAGTGTACATGATACAATTTTGCATAAAATGTTTTTGGTTCAACTAAATAATAACAAGTAAGTTTAAAATGCTTAAAAATAAGCACATATTGGTTAATTAAAGTCAATTATAAATAATTAAGATTGTGTTGCCTGAGGTTCTGACTGTGCATGCCCAGTGTTTTTTGAGGGCATGAGGGCAGCCATTTTCTCCATCTCAGCACATTGCTCCTGTGGTGGGGGTGTGGCTTATGAGCTAGTTTTGCATATGGGTCTGATGAACTTTAAACTGCTTTAATTTTGAGTGTTATGGAAGGTTTCTTTTCAATATTTCCTGTTTTATGTTGGGTTTAAGGCCTAGAGCTATTGTGTTATGAAATGATATTCAATTCAATCAAGTGTTTCAGTAAAGTTTCCTTAGCTCGCTCTCTCTGTGTTTCTCAGTCAGCTGTACAGTATGTGTGTGCAGGACTAGGTGACGTAGTAATGTTGGTCTTTGCTAGTCTAGTGCATGTTCTCATTTTCTCATTAGAGTACTACTTTTGGTTAGTTTGAGCAGCTTAAGGTGTTATTAGTTCTCTAGCAGTAGTAATGGTCAATGAAGTTTGTTTTACTTTCAAATAAAAGCAAATGCAAATAGTCGCCAAATTTTATAAAGTAAATTTTAATGATTATATTTCAGTGTAATGCATCTAGATTAAATTAACTTTACTCATGACAGTTTATTTGTGACTCCATCTGCATTATTTATTCAAGTGGATCAAGCAGAATGTGATTAGATGGAGTTAGAATTACTCACTTGAAGTAAACTCAACTTGACATAATCAAGCTATTATAAATGAAAAACAATGAGTAAGCATTACTACAGATGTACATATAGACAAATTAAATTCACATAAGACTTAAAATAAAAAAAATTCAATTCAATAAGACATTTTTTTTTCAGTGTATGTCCTGTTTTGTTTGTTTGTTTTTCCCTATGACTGTAATTTGGGCTTTTAATCATGGAATACCCTTGTTTACTGCTGTCTTGACCCCTTCTCTGATGATTAATAAACCCCGCATTCTGAGTACGCACTTGCGTCTTGCCTGACCTCGGCTACTTGTTACAGTAACAGTGGAGTTAATTAGTGTAATAAAACTACTGATGATGCTCAGGAGAGTGTATTATGATGCCTTACACCACAGCACTGTTGAAATCTCAAATCTGATTCTTCAGAAGATGAGTAATTTTCTAAAATAGCAGCTCTGACAATAGTGCATGCATTAATTCAAATCACAGATTTATACGAATGTGCTTGTTCTAATACATTGTCATTCCCATAAGGACATAATAACTCACGCCTCCCGGTCATGGATTATTTTCCTATAACAGCCTGTCCTGTAGAGTTTCATTCCTTATATGTACCATAAAACTGATATCTTCATCTCTAACATAAATGATGAACCTTAGTAGTGTCTCATTTGAGACTTCCTTTAACCATTAGTGTTCCAGTTCTGCTTTGATAATTTGAGAACTGTTTAGAAGTCTAAATGAGACAAAAACGACAAACATTAAAAAAAATGGGGCAAACATTAACTTGGGACCACAAACACTTCCTAAAAACATTGTCTATCCCAGCAGACTAGTCCTGAATGGAACCCAGTAAGAGTGAAATGGCGAGTTTTATTGAATTAACACATAATAGGAATAAAAAAAGTTTTTTTCAGTCATTGGGTTGGAACAGCAGATTTGCAATCTCGCCTGCTCACAAGAATCTATCTGACTTCATACGAGTTGGAGTGGGAAGAATCCTTTGCCAATTTGGAATTGGCAATTTGTGAGAACGTGTTGGATGGGAATGCTTCTGGTGCGGCTGGAGTAAAGTTGCCAGAGACGGGCAGCCATAATTGCAGGCTGGTTAAGAAAACAACGCTGCTTAAAAGCTGACATATTGAAGGCTGTGTTAGTCGGTGCGGAGGAATTTGAGGGCTGCTAAAGAGGGACGACCACAGACAGAGTCCAATTTAAATCTGGGCCAGACAACCCAGCAATTTCAGCCTGTCACACCCTAAAGCTCCCAAAGCTCCCCAGTCCACTTTCTTATTTTGAACTGTCTATTTCTCTCCACTGGCTCTGAAAGAAATGGACAACTGGATTTCCCTGGCTGAATGCGCAGATTGACACACAGAAACAACGCAGCATTTCCAACAGTGCGGAAAAAGCAAAGGCACTGTATCTTTGTGGCTTCTTTCTGAGGGAGCAGTACTGCCCTAAACCCTTTCTCTCCGCCCTCAAGGTCACATATGGAACTCCAAACCCAGAACCACAGCCTGAAGCCTGAAGCTCACAGACTTCCCTCTTCCCTTTTCTAACCTTCTGTTAATGTAAGTTTTAGATGTGTATGAACGTACACCCTGATATGAGTTTATACAACTATAATTATATGAAAAATGTTATACCTTCACAATATTTGGCTTAGCATTTTATACCATCACAATATTTGGCTTACAATATTTGGCTTAGAAACTGTACTTCCATCAGGCAGCTTTTTACCCATAACTTTTTTTCATTCATTTTTCAAGCATTTGTGCTGTAAAAGACAGATGTGACACAGATGTCTATCCTGCCGTTCAAGTGGGACAAAGGAGTACAAACACCGTCCCAAAAATTCTTCCTACATAGTAACTGAATAAAAGTGTATTGACACTATTTTGAAGTGTTAAATATCACAATATACCTTCTAACCAAGTGGCATGGCACATCTAGTAAGTTGAGTCTGGAACAAACTGCTTAAATGATATTTCCTCAACCATCCATTTTTAGAAACACTCTGGTATAAATAAATAATGGCATTTTTGAGGAAAAAAAAACTATGAAATTTTGGATTTAAAAAGAATAAGTAGGTCTACAATAAAGTGTCAAATCTAACACTTTACAAATAATGCTAATGGTGATAATAATTAGGTGTTAAATACCGGCCAACAGATAGACAGGTTCAAACAGCTTGAGCAGCAGATCAACAGTGAAAATGTCAGTCATGTGGATGTTAAACATTTATCAAAGCATTATATTGAAAATAGTATGTTTACTGCAGAATCACTTAAAATGCACCATCTAGCTGAGTTTTTGTGATTGCCACTGCCAGCAAGCAGTCCCCGACTGCACAGCTAGTAATATTATTACACCCTCCTGTACTCTTTTTAAACCTGAAGTGGTAGAAATGCTTGTTTTCTTTTTTTTTTTCTCTTACTGGTTCTAGACAATAAAATATTTAATCATGCTTTTTAATGGTAACTTGCAAGCAGGGAAAATCAATATTGCACAGAGCCATAATTATAACTTCATTCAATTAAATCACTCATTGGAATTCCTCTGGATTTGGGGTTGAATTGTTGGTCTTGTTGGAACTGTTTGCCTAAAGAGAGTTTTCTCCAAAGAGTGAATCATCCACACCTGATATTCCTTAGGGGCCTCAGGATGAATTCCCTCTTCTGTTACAGTGACTTTATCTCCCCATAAAACCATCAATGTCAGAGCACATGGAGAAAATATGAGAGAAACCCCTCCAGCGGAGAACACGAGCAGGAGGAAACCGAAGAACTGCGATCCTGATCACTAACTGTGAAATACACCCAACAAAAATGTCTCCTCCCTATACCTACTCTCATCCACACTAACAGATAATAGAATGGTTTTCTCTTCCATGATCCACAGATGAATGAGTTTTAGTGCCATTTCATAAATCATACTGAAAGTGCAATAATAAACCACTTAAAGAAGCCATTCACTCACTCATTTTGCATCATATAATGCAGGCATTTTTACAGCTCTCTTTATTATGCAACAACCTAGAACAAATATTTGTTAAGCACTCAAATAAGCCATTCATTCATTCATCTTCAGTACTGCAAAGAATTTGCATCCAAGTATAAAAATAATCCTAAAATTTATGATTATGTTAGTTTGTTCAATTACTTTTGAGCGTATGGAAATGGAGGGACTCTGCAAAAAATGGCTGTAATTCCTAAACGATTAGTGCAATATTGTTAAACCCCTTGAATTAAAGCTTAAAGTCTACACTTCAATTTCACTTCAAATCCATTGTGGTGGTGTACAGATGCAAAATTATGAAAACTGTGTCACTGTCCAAATACTTATGGACCGGACTGTATCGAAGCCCTTTCCTGTTTACTCAAATTAGCTACCCTACCCACTTGTTGTCCACTAAAGCTAGTTAATCTCCTTGTTCACTCAAGTTAGCTCATCCACTTGATGTTCAATCACATCTAGCTAATTCTCTTGTTGTTCAGTAAATTCAGCTGCCTAACCCCTTTTTGTTCACTAAAGCTAGCTAGTTAGCCCCTTTTTTGTTCACCAGTGTTAGCTAGCTAGCCCTTTTTGTTCATTAAAGTTAGCTAGCTAGCCCCTTATTTGTGGTTCACTCATTAACTAGCTAAGAACATCCATCTCAACAATGTTATACCCTGTGTTAGCTTTAGCACATTTCCTTCATTGATAAGGACAAAAAGAGTTCATTATTATCATTACTAGCGTTTAATAAACCCACTATAAGGGAGGCAGATATTTTATCTAATTGTGCTAATTATGGTTTGTTTTTCAAGTCTGATTTCAGTGTAATTCTAGTCACTACATCAGTATCTTTCATCATGTTATAACCTGTTTAAATCCTAAATAATTAAGTATATTATTACGTTACAAAATGAGGTCATCAAATTACATGATATGAAAGCCAGCTCTAAATTTTCTCTATTGGCTTTCATCTTCTCTGCAAGTCTTCTATACACTGCAGTTACATTTTGTTCATATTTTATTCGTATTTTTTAATGCAAATTTACTCCAGTTTGCACACCGAACATCCATCATTGCAAATAACACCATACAAGTGAACACAAAAGTCTGATCCAATAAAGATTAAACCCAAAACACAGACTAAATGCACACTTCACACACCTGGAGATTCAGAAGTTATACTCATAATGCCTGTCACACAGAGTGTTTGACATTTTTAGGACTTTAATTACACGCTTGGTCAACATGTGCTGGATGAAACGCTCAGGAAATTATACTGTGTCTGTCCAGAGTCCCAAGCTGCAGGTCTATATAGTAGGAACAAAAAAATATCCAGGAGAGCCTGCAGAACTTTCTGAAAAACTGGAAATCTTCACTGCTAAGTTTAGTCTATGAATGTAGTGCCAGATTTACTTGCTGCAGTTTCAGCTGTCAGAGTGTGGATTGTACTATATTCTAAGGAATGCAGACAGGAAAAAAAAAATGGTGAGAACTAAAAGTAAAACCATCACGTTTGGTAGTTTTGGTAATACAGTCGAGTGCAAAAGTTTGCATACTTTTAAGACAAAATGAATCAAGTACCAAGACATTTGGTGTGTTAGGTTTCATCGGTTTCACAAATAACACATGGTGAAAACTCATATGTTAAGATATTAATATTGGGGAAAAAATCAGTTGTATTTTTTTTTGTATTTGCCTGATATAAAAATGCTGAAATAAATTGCATGCCTACCCTTTTCCTTAATACCTACCTCCAACGTTTTTTCATATCCTCCGAGCTACTTTTGGATCTTCTCAGCTGTAATAATTACCCTTTATACCACAGCACTGTTGAATTCTCTAATCTGACTGGTCAAAAGTTGTGATTCATTTATCATACCAACAGCCCTGAAGGTAGTGTTGGGTTCAAGGCAAATCAAAGGTTAATATTAATCTGCTCACCTTAATATATTATCCTGTCTGGAACATTTTTGGAAGGAGTCTCTAGTGCTGTCAGTGCTTCTACAACTTAAGTCATTTCACTGATGTTCCACAATGTTAAATGTAATTATAAAATATGACTTGTCCTTTAATAAAGAAAAATTTTAATCATTGGGAACTTGCTGTTATATAAGAGGAATAAAATACTTTGGGACATGTTGTTACTGCAAAATAATTAACTTTGGGGTGGTACCAATATCACACCACTCTGTCTTTGATTATTTTCGTATAACAGCAGTAATAATTCTTTTCAGTATTTTCTCTAATCTATTGTCAAGCTATTTTCTTTAATTTTGCCTTAGGTTTAGGACTTTTGTGTTGCTGTACCCAAGCTCTAAACGACGTCAATAAATAATTTTCCATAAACTATGATTTCACATAATTGAGGTAACTGTGATTGCCTCATTGTTATGACTAGCGACTTGGAGAACTAGAAGAACAAGGAAACTTGGATAAACACTGGGGAACATGGCATTGAGGGTGACGTTCCATCATATACTTGCTTTCAGGAGGAGCCCCAAGCGAAGAAAGTTTTGGGACTCCATTAGGATCGTTTATATTAATCATCATGGAGAACATTTATAATTAGAAAGCTAAAGAGAAGGCCTGGGGCGATGGATTTGTTTTGATGAAATATAGCACAATCTGTATGCATAATTTGCATGTAATCACCTACACTAAATTAAATCCCCAGATCTTTAAAAGCCAGAATGAAGAGAATGTTTTTTTTTTTTTGTCAGAACACTTTCTTATCTGATATGGGGTACAAAGCTTAGGCCTAATTAGCTTATTTATATCTTAGAGGGAGAGAAAAATAATGATAAAGTCAAAAGATTTCATTAAAATTCAGCACATTAAAAAAGTGTATTTGAATGCAGAACTAAACCAATTAAGGTAAAAAGGGAGGGGCAACTGCACTTCATAAACATCATCATATGGGTTTTTCTTCTCCCTTGATGCACCACAAGTATACTTAATTAAAGAAAAAAACACTTCATAATATGGAGTACATGTGAAAACAAGAAAGCCAGATTTCCAAGAATCTCAGCCCACATCTAAGATCAAGATTTTAACGAATGCAGTGAAATCATGATTTCATTTATTCAAGTTCCAGAAAACAGAACTGCTCTGCATTTCAATTGGTTTCCCTCGACGCCTTGCACTCCCAGTTCAGAAGTGCGTGTTCGCAGAGAGATGAGTGTGTTTTGGAAAGCGGAGTGTTCAGGAACACACTCAATCTGAGCAGCGAGAACAATGTGGCTCAAGATTTCCTTGAAGATTTATACACTTGGTTTTCTTCACACTTCACACTCCGTTAGTAAACGTGCTAATTGACTACCCTGATAAGCAGTTATGAGAAAAAAACAAGGCAGTGAAGCTCCATCAGCTATCATGTACAGATAGCTGAAGCGGAGTTTACATTTAAACTAAATGTTACCATTTTTATTAATATTACATACTTCATCGCTCTTGTTTTCATTTAAAAAGAGCTTCATCCACCATTTTTGAAAAGTTGCCATGCTTTCCGGCCATGCTGTGCTTCAAAAATGGGGAAATGAAGAGAGATTTATGATAAGGGTATGTCTAAACTGTTAATGAAATATGACCTAACCTTCATAACTTGCCCTTGGTTTTATCTTTCTGAAAACACAAAAGAATCTCTGAGGACACTTGCACATTTTTTGCGCTTTATAATAACAAAATTTTACTTGTTCAGTTTTTCTGACAGTGTGTTGGTATACAATGAAAGTAAACGGATTACCAAAAATAGTCCAAGCACGTACACCACCAACACAACGATTATCCAAACAGCTTCTTATGCTACTATTGGCTGTAGTTCCAACCTGCTGGGGTGTTTGTGTCACGATTTTTGTGGTGTGTTACAATCTATATACATTCTTGATGGATTGGTTGTTGCTTATGATGGTCTGCAATCCACGTCCATGTTCTGGTGAGCAGAAAAAAAAACGAAACCTTAACATGCCATGATCTCAAGCTGCTATGCATCTAAATAGCAACATTTTATGACTTACAATATATTTATAATGCAGCGCTAATGACTTTTCAACTCAGACTGGTCAGAAGGTGATGAATTTTCTATAATAGCAGCTCTGACCAATGCTCCAGCAGCAAGGCAAATCACTGGATTATAATTGCGTTCTAATACATTATTCTCTCTATAGTAACAACTTACGCGGGGACTTGTATGGTGGATGCTTCTCATAAAAACATGAGACATGGTGAAGTTTTCTAAGAGGAGTCAGAGGTAAAGGTTTTTTTTTTTAACATGAGAAAGTCTTCAGGGCAGAGAGCTTGGCATTTTCTTGTTAACATGGCAAACTGCAGATATTCCACGAAATTAAACATAACGATAAATGGACAAAACATATGATGTGTTGCTCTGTAATAAATTGTTAGGAAATTGTTAGTGGCGTACGTGCAATTTGCCAGCGCTTTGGAATAATACACTTTGGGACATACTATAACTCTGATTCACATCAACCCTTTATTGATTATTTTCCTGAAACTGCATATATCATGTTGCATAAATACATAAATACTATCAGCTGTAGAATTTTTTTATAGATAAATAAAGTGCAATGTTATTATTAGCTTTGTTTTGAGTAAATGCATGTTGATTATCAGTTACACAATATATAGGCAGGTCCATAAGTATTTGGACAGCGACCCACTTCAAGGGTCAAGCGTTAACAAAAATATTACATTGACCGTTTAGGAATTACAGCCATTTTTACCCATTTTCACAGGCTAAAAAGTAATTGGATAATTGACTGATGAGCAGTTTGCTTGTTATTTCATGACACATTAAGGAGATAAAAGGTCTGGAGTTGAATCCAAGCATTTGGTAGCTGTTCATGTGAACTCTCAATATGCAGTCTAAAGAGGTGTCAGTGCAAGTGAGGGAGGCCATCATTAGGCTGAAAAAAAAACCCACATCTATCAGAGAGGTAGCAGAAACTTTAGGAGTGGCCAAATCAACAATTTGGTACATTCTTACCAGAATGAATGCACTGGCAGACACACAAACATGGAGCAACTGAAGGCGGCTGAAGTAAAGGCCTGCCAAAGTATCTCAAGGGAGGAAACTCAGCACTTGCTTATGTCCATGAGTTCCAGATTTCAGGCAGTTATTGACTGCAAAGGATTTGCATCCAAGTATTAAAAATAATCCTAATATTTATGACTGTTAGTTTGTCCAATTACTTTTGAGCCTGTGAAAATGGAGAGACTCTGCAAAAATAAAAAATAGCTGTAATTCCTAAATGATTAATACACTTCAATCACATCTTGATTGCTTCATTTCAAATCCATCGTGGTGGTGTACAGACGCAATATTATGAAAATCGTGTCACTGTCCAAATACTTATGGACTGTATGTTAATATACATAGCATTGTTACTGGGTACAAAATGAACACCTGTACCTTACCTTTACTGTAGCATAAGTTATATTTTTGAACTAATTGGCAATCTTTAAGTCTTTAATTGGTTAATTTTGTTTAATTTTAATTTAAAAATAGCATTAAATAGTAACAGCAGTAAATGTAAAAAAAAAAAAAAGGGGTCAGTTGTATATCGTCAAACAACTGTATTGTAAACCATGATAAAAGATTTGGCAACGATTGCATTAAATCTATTTCAAATTATGTCATTATTGTGTTAAATTACAATTTTATCAGTGCATGGTTAGTTCTGATCGCCTGAGCAGGCTTGTATATTTCATTGATCGAGAGTCAGACAAACAAGATATGATGATGTGATTTCCTTTACACACTTCTGGAAACACCAGTTGTAATGCTGGTACAATTACTGCTGCTGTCACTGAGTCTCCTCTGAGTGATCAGTTTCATGAATTCCTGAAAAGCATAAAAGAAAGATAGACAGGAAACCTAAGACCTTCTGCTAGGGGCATGATACTCTCTCTCTCTCTGTCTCTCTCTCTCTCTCTCTCTCTCTCTCTCTCTCTCTCACACACACACACACACACACACACACACAATTTTCCAATGACTCATTCACAAATGTCCTAGCAACACAATTTCCATTTGTTTTTAACATTAATAAATCTTAAAGAAATAATAATTTTGATGTTTCTATACACCTGAGAAGTCAGTATTGCCAGGTTCAACGTTTGACTTTTTTGTCTGCAGGTTGGGGGTTTGGGAGTTTTGCTCACATTCTATAATTATATCGGCATTTTACAAGCCACATAGACAAGTTTTTTTTGCAAACAGTAAATGCACAGTCTCTTAAATATGTATGTGGGTTGTGGTAATTACACTATTGTAAATTAACAGGTAGAATCATGTATGAGTATAAATTAGTTACAGTAACTCAGTAACTATAATACATGTATTAAAAGCATATAAAATAGTGTTTTATATGAATTTGCTTGCTGGGCATCAGTGGATCGGTTTACTCTTTCTCAAATGTGTTTCTGTAATAATATGAGACCTTAAAAATTGCTTAATTAAAAATCTACTGTATAATATTACTTTTAAAAAATATTACAATATATTTTGGCAATGGTGGTCACGACTTTGGAGTTTAGTACTGGGCTTATTTTAAATCTCTCTCTGTCTCTCTCTCTCTCACATACACACACACACACACACACACACACACACGGCAACCCTGATTAAACTAATCTCAAACTAATCTTATCTTAGAACTGTTCAGGCCACCCTTGACAATAAAGCACTGGTATTTTCTAACAAGAAGGCCATCGACCTGCTTTATCCTAAAATTAAAACACTTAGATATTATCAACAAATTCTATGTGACAGAAATACAGTAACAAAATAATCAAGGTCAAAAACACATCAAGCTACTTTCTCTCACCAGATGCTTATTTTAATGTCTATTCCATAATGCTATAAAGCAAGCATGAAGATATAATAAGTCTAGTAACATGAGCTTGGATTTCACTTGAAGTATTCAGTAATGTATTTATGAAGTGAGCTGAGCTTTCGACTGTTGTGTCTGCAATCTAGTATATAATTGTTTTCATCCAAGTTTTTGTTACAGTTTTAGAAATCACAACACTATCAAGTTGTTAAATTTATTGTATTTATTTTATAGTTATAAGCTTGTTTGACTGGTCATTGGAATTAATTGGGCTTAATCCAAACCTCGATAACTCAAAAACAAGTAGGTCTATAAATAATGTCTATAAATGAGCCTATAAAATAATAATTTAATGTATTCTGTGTGTGGAAATGTTTGGAAATTTAAAATAATAGTTTAAATGTGTTTTGTGTGTGCTCTATGGCATAATATTACTGTACAAATTTAAATAATGGGCTTAATATTAATAATAATAATAATATTCATAAATACATTTGTACTGAGAACGTCTATGAAATTTATTTTGCAGTTAAAAGGATCTCTGTGAAAAAAACTGATCTGGATATTGTGTTCAGTCTCCACAACCAAAAGCAAGGTACACACACAAACCCAGGTACAATCAGCCCTGCAGTCACACAGTGAAATTTGTGACAAAACATGAGAAAGGAGAAAAGAGAGTGCACATGAAGAGTTGAGTCCTCAGGGCAGGTTTTTGTTTTGTTTTTTTGTTTTTTGCTTTTTGGAAAAAGGAGAAAAATGAGAGTCTGTAAAAAGTGGGTACATCTGTTAAAGGCCTCGTTTACCTTTGTGCAAGACAAATGATGGAGGAAAATATGAGGAGGCGGCAAAACAACCATCTGGTAGAGAAAGTAGTTTTAAAAAATTACAAATAAACCAATGCAAAAACCTCTATCTATTCCTTGCAGCATTCTTTCACGAATGTAACCTCTATTATATTTTAAAAAAAACGATCACATTCGTATGCGTACTGAGATAGCAGTATTAAATGAGTATTTTGCTGCAATGTGTGCTTAAATGAGTGCAGCGAGCAGCGCTGCTGCCTCACAGCTCCAGGGTCGCTGGCTCAATATTGGGCTCAGGTTACACTCTGTGTGGAGTTTCGTATGTTTTTTTTTTTTTAATGTTCATATGGGTCTACTCCTGGTTCTCCAGTCTCCAGCCACCTCCCAAAACATGCTAGTATAACAATAATTTATTTATAAGATTTTGTATTGTAATAATTTATACCACATAAACAGAATCAAAATGTGTAATTGTTGATATGGCAAAGTTTTCTGTGAGATGTTTATTTAGTTTATTTAGTCTCCATTGATAGCTTTGATGTTGTAACTTGTTTATTGACAAGACTTCAGGATAAAGTACTGGCAAGCTCTGGATGTTACACAACGTTAAACTATAAACAGATAAAACATACAACGCACTATGATGAAAAATCGTACATTCCTGGGATATACTCCAGATCCACCATGACGCAAGCACATGATTTTCAGCACAAATGAGTTCATTTTAAATACGTTTTACAGCAAGGTTTTACAACAAACTTAGGAAGTTGTATCCGCTTTGTCCTTTTTGAGTCAAATTTAGAAAGCAAAAAAAAAAAAAAAAAAAAAAAAAAAAAAAAAAAAAAAAAAAAAAAAAAAAAAAAAAAAAAAAAAAAAAAAAAAAAAAAAAAACCCTCAAATAAATACAAGGGATTTACAGAGAGCCAAAGATTTTGGGTGAGACAGACGTCCATTAGTTGATAGCTACATTAATATACCTCTGACACCAAACAAGTTTAAGGCTGACTGACAGCATCTGGGGTAAGGAGAACATTGTGAACCATTCCCTTACTTGTGGTTACAAAGTATACACCAACACCAAGCTGTAAATTGGTGGACCACCGAATCTGAATCCAGTCACGTAATTACCCCCATTGACCCTCTTTAACCTCTAGAGCTCGTTTGATGTCGATACTGGAACTGTGTGACGAACAGAGGACTTCATTTGTGCTTAATTGAACAGCTGGAACAGATGTTTCAGTCTCTTTTTAGCATGCGTCTCTGTTTATAAGCAGCAAAGGCTGCTTTTCCGGCCTGCAGCTGAAACTCCATTACTTTATTTTGCTCTCCACAGCTGTGTTATTGCATTGGAGTCGTGTTTGAGGGTCACTCACTGGTCCTTGCACGACAAACTTTAGATGCCGAGGCGACATTTCAGCTTGGATTGCAATGTTTAAAAGTGTTTTGGCTTAGTTCAAATACTTCCCCCCTTCAATGCATGCAGTGTCAATGTGGGACCCATCTGTGCTCAAATAATAAAAAACACATTCCACCACAATACAGTAGGGCACATTTATATTCCACGTATACCATGGTAACTGAAAATACACACCACTAAAGGAAAATAAGAAAAAGGACCGACATGGTTTTACAGGACAGTGCTCTAGGACGTAACCATAACAACAATCACATAATGGTAACCTGTTGATATATGGAGGTATTCATAATATTAAGTTCTAAGGCAAGAAAACATGCAAAAAGCCTCTGTTTAAACGCCAGTTATTAGGCGTGGTCTAAGATAGATAACGATGGCCAAACATCACAATATCTGGAAAGTAACAGACTCCACTCTGAGTTGTCTGTTTTCTATCAGGGAACTTTTTGGGAGTTTTCTCTTTCATACTGAGCCAAAAATTATAACTAA
The DNA here is from genome assembly GCA_022985145.1 of Pangasius djambal. Lineage (NCBI taxonomy): Eukaryota > Metazoa > Chordata > Actinopteri > Siluriformes > Pangasiidae > Pangasius > Pangasius djambal. Next base: position 13,025,249 of record CM040996.1, read on the forward strand.
TAATTCTGGTGATCATCTGTTTCCCTCCCATCATCTCTTTATCCACATCACAACTTTTTTTCTACAGATTAGAGTAAATACTTTGATATTTATAATATTTCCACCCCCTTTTCTGCTGTTTCTGTTCAGGTTTCATAAGCAAATTGCATAAATAGAGGTGCATGGAAGTCCTGCTTGATTTAAGCCAGTGTAACAGTATGCTACATCTGAAAGAACCCTAGATCCATTAATGTCTGCAAACACTGGGGCATGGTCATTTATAGGGACCAGAATCTTCGAATAGTTGTACTTCATAGTTGTGCCGATCTACAAATGAATTTCTAATTATGACTGGGTTATTAAAAAATAAAAGACATCAGATATTCAGCAGGTATTTTACCATGTTAGCATTAAGCCACTGTCACAGCACTTAAACAGTAGTGTTCTATATACAGTAAGTTGGCAGGAACTGGCCGTTGAGGGCACTGTTCACCAAAGGTGCTTGGACCCCGCAGATCGCCACATGTGACTATATTTTAATAGTCACTATAGTGAGTATAAGTCAAGGATAACAGGCAGTTGAAAATGAAATCAATTTGAAATATCTGAAGTAATTAAATTGCTTGCAAAGCCTCACAAAGATCACCATGCCTTCTGGGTAAATTGTGTTCCAGAAGCCACTGACTTTGATTCTGACTTTTCCAAGAGGTCAATTAGTAAATTTCATATGACCTGAGCTAAAGCACTGGAAAATCAATACTTCCCAATACTCGAGGGGAAGTCAATGCAGCCATTTTAGAAATCTTTCACATTATGCAATATGCAGTATGCACTATGTACCTGAATGATTGACTGTGTAGTAATGACTTTAATGTTAAATTTATTCAGTAAATGGAAATGGCTTCACTGAGCTGCACCAACAACATTCACAAAAAAAAAAAAAAAAAATGCCATGTCAAAACTCCAAATGTCCACCCTAAACCTTTTGCTCCTAACTGGCAGTGGTGTTCTAGCTAAAACTGATGCTTGGCCCCTTTCACTACCTAGAGCAAGCTGTGATTGCAGCATACAAAAACTTCCACCATTTGTCTCTGTGGCTCTAGCACATCATCTGGATATTAGATCATTTGCATTACAGCTTGCTGTTTCCCAGTGTAAACACAACTCACACTAAAAGTACGCAAAATATGTGATCAGAGACACAGTGCTGGAATATATCCTGCAATTCTGTTCACTTCCGCCTGGATGATATTGCGAATGAGGGGGAGGGGCACTATAAAAAGCATCTGGGAAGTCCAGAAATAACACACACCACGTGCCACAACATTGTGGCCTCTCACATTCTCCCATAGTAATTGAAATGAAAAGAAAAACGAAAACAGACCAAACGGGGCTGATGGATACAGCTGGATAAGCAAGAATTATTACTCAAACAGAGAGAGAGGAAATCTCAAAAGAGCCATGGCATTCTGGACTTGAAGTAAACCAGGGACTAAAGTACTGACTACATATTTCAACAAAGTTTAAAAGTCTAAAAAGTGCAGTGTTTATCACACTAAATCTATTTCTGTCATTCTTGTAATAATTAGCACTCTGCCTGTTTTGCACCCCTAGCAAACCTAGCAACCTTGAAAAAGATACTGCTGACAATTTAGCACGTCTGATTAATAAGACAAGCGTTATATTGCAATGATGTAAAAAAGAAAATATGTTTTTATTTCTTCTTTAAAAAGCTCATCAAAGACACAAGAGACCTTTTTTAATTGCAAACTCCCATCACAAAGCTGGACAGTCATTTGCATTCACTCCCTGAACAGCTCTTTATATATATATATATATATATATATATATATATATATATATATATATATATATATATATATATATATATATATTTATATAGCCAGGTGCAAACAATATGGAGGCTTTCACTCACACGTCACTTGAGCAGGAGTGTCTTGAGACAATAACTTATTTATTCTTCTCCTGCTTCAGTAACATGGCCTTGAAAAGAGGTGATAGCACATCACAGCTGCCATAAATAACAGTTTAATGAGCCCCTCCACCCTCCTCTTTAATGATGATGGCACTCTTCCAGCCAGCCAGTTTCCAGGATGGCCACATGTGGCCTCCAGGTGGGCCTGAAACACACTACTCATACTATTCTTACCAGCTTGGGTCCCTAAATCAACAACTGTTTGAAGTTTCTTCATGGACATAACAGTGTTGCTGACAACAGCCTGAAACTCATTATTATTGTAAGGCTGTTAGACAGGGGCTTGTCCCAAATATTGAACTCATGTCTAGGTAGTGTAATCCAACCTCATGCATCGTTCTAAATACTAGTACTGGTTTTAACATAAATTCTTCAGAGTTGCTTCTTTGTTTCTAAGTCATCACACAGTGGTATTCTCTGTGTTATTACCCATAATGCACTTTTTTACTATCTTCGTGCTAATGACCATTTTCATGTGATTTGAGATGGTGTTCATAGACACTGTGTTACAAAGAAGCATCACTAGAAAAATACAAATTTTAACACTACTAGCAAATCGACAAATCAGGAGTTGGTTTATAGAGAGAATGTTGTAAGGGACTTAGTAGTTCAGTAAACAGCTGACAGCAGATAGCTTTGGTATTTGAAATATTAAGACAATAGTGAGATTAAAGTCCAGTTGAAACACTACTTAAATGTCAGCAATTCCTAGATTTTTAGAAGGAAGGTACCACAGTGCTGCCGCATTATTACACACTATTAGCTCACGTCTGTAGTTTACAAACTTACAATGAAAAAATTTTACCTATAACTGAAAGGTGAAATGAAATTTATTACTGTATTCTGTATATACAGTATTACAGTTATACAGTTATAGTTACAGAATGCAGTTATTACTGTATTTTATTATGGGTAATACACATCTCTGAGAGTAACACCATATGAACAATTGGCCTTCAAGATGTCTTGTGAGTACATATTGTTTTAGTATTCTAAAGACTTGACTACTAGCATTTGGACATATTCTCTAAATCAACAACATCACTGTTTGACACAGCATTGTAGCTGACGGCAGCCTGAGACTCATTTTTATCCATAAGTGTGTGAGACAGCATCATTCAGACCAAGCAGACGTGGCAAATTGAACCCAGTCCCCAGAGCTGTACCCCTCCTTAATTACTTGCAAGGCCACTTCAGTTTACAATCACATGTAATTTTCAGTCATTGTGTTCAACAGATTTGCACAATTACACTGTCTGCTTTAACAATTATGCTTATAGTGGTCCCTATAGTTAGCATATTGTGTGTTCATTTACATGTCCCATGTATGCCATCCTCTGTTTATAATGATGTACAGTACGAGCAGACTGGCAGCTCCTTCACTTCCTATTGTCGGGCTTTTACCCCCCATAAAAGTGCACCATCTGCACGGCAGCTCTAATGAGAGTATAAGAGAGCAATTGTTCAGAAGCTGTTCACTGTGCATGCAATTAAATATAAAACAAAACAAATGCAAGCACGAGTGACAAATGTTGTGTTTATAATACAAAACCTTAAAGAGCAAGCTACATGTCAGTTGAAAAATGTGATAAACAAAATATGAAATAAAAAAAATCTAGAAATAGGAAAGAAAGAAAGAAAGTAACTGTTCTCATTGTCATCCCATTGAGTGTGAGTTGAAGCAAAGCTGCTGACCGGTCAACTACAGTAAAGCCCATTAACACTGGCTAGCAGTTGAAAATCTAATTTAGTTTTAAACCTTAAAGGTCAAGTGCACCATATTTAAGTGTTTAAAAAAAATGAAAAAGGTTTAAAAAATATTTAAAAAAGAAAAAAATATATAGAATCGCTGAAAATATGTCATTTTGGATAATTTTAACCGTTTTTGAATGTTAAGTTGCTCAGGTTGGAGTTAAAAAAGTGTGCCTAATGTTCATATAATAATAATAATAATAATAATAATAATAATAATAATAATAATTCCATGCTTTATTACTGCATTAATTATTTATTTAATATTGTTGTAACACTGTAGTCTCTACTTTACTCTCATGCAGATACAGGTCAAAAGCTTCAGTTCAAACATCAGTATTGATACAAAATGTGATCTCGGTGACTTTAACCATGGCATGGTTGATAGTGCCAGACGGGTTTGAGTATTTCAGAAACTGCTGATCTCCTGAGATTTTCACATACAACAGTGTTTATAATTTCCACAGAATGGTGCAAAAAAAAAAAAAAAAAAAAAAGGAATGGCGGTTGTGTAGACAGAAATGTTCTCTCTTGTTGATGAGAGAGATCAGAGGAGAATGGTCAGGAAGGCTACAGTAACTCAAATAACCACTCACGGGCAGTGGTGGCTGAACGGTTTAGGCTCTGGGTTACTGATCACAAGGTCGGGGGGTTCAAGCCCCAGCACTGTCAGGCTGCTGCTGTTGGGCACTTGAGCAAGGCCCTTAACCACATCTGCCATAACATGGCTGACCCTGTGTGAAAAACTACATTTCATTGGCTCTGTACTCGTACTCTGCCCAATGACAATAAAGTTGAATCTAATCTAATTACAACCGTGTTGCACAAAAAAAGCGTCTCAGAATGAACATGCCAACCCATAAGGCAGATTTGCTGAAAATCACATCAGGTTCCACTCCTGTCAGCCAAGAACTGGAATCTGAGGGTGCAGTGGCTACACGCTCACCAACACTGGGCAGCTGAAGACCGGAACAAGGCCAGGCAAGGTTTTTCCAGCAACTGACGCTGTTGACCTGTATATGCATGATTTCATTCACATGGTAACACATGGTCCTGGTGTGACGTGATCCTGGAAAGAATATTGTGAGACTGCCCACGCCTGCCTCATATTCTGCTGGCTCACACTTCCAAGATTCGCAAACTTGCACAGTTAAAGTTCAGTTCACCTCGATGAACCTTCTGCAAATTGAAAGTAACTGCTACCAGAAAGCAAATTCCTCTTTGTGTCTTGAACTGGCATTTTGCCTCATATTTTCTTTATTACTCACTTTATTCTAATTAATCCTCTACACATTATCACCTGTGCTGTAGTCAGTCTGTAAAACACATTGTTTTAGACTTTGACTACATTTAACCAAATTGCATTAGCTTTTAATAACTGATGGAGTAAATGTATTTATTGGTAATGGGTACTGACTTATACCCAAGTCTATTTGATATAAGACTGTATGGAATAACAAATGCCAGAAATCAAGTGGCTCATTTCTATGGCACAGAGTGATTACTCCAGACCGCCACTGTTTTCTTCACTTAACAGCCAGTGATGTTTAGCTTTCACAATTCGCCGTGAGTAAAGAATTAGAGTGAGGCTCTGAAGGAAAAGGAAACCGCAGGTGTAATATTTCCCTGTATAAAGCAATTCTCATCATCAACTCTACTATCAACATCTATGAACGATATTGTCAAAGTGAAAACAAGCCATGCTTCACTTAATTAATGTGAATTAATGTGAATTAAATCATCTAAAGCAAAGTCATTCATACAAAGTAGAGATTTCAAGAGATCTCGTTATTGCTTCAACTCATTACCAAGTTCTACCAAGTGGATTTGTCATTTATATTTATACATGAGAGCGTATTTACGATTCTTTAAAACTGATGTAAACATAGAATCTAATTGGAAACAATATGACAGGCCACATGTGCATGTAAAAGAGTGATACTGGCTTCTGCTGCATGATGAAGTATCAGTGAAGAGTGTATTCGAGCAAATGGTCCATTTACTGTATTGACACGTCTACCAATCGATTGACTTGAACCAATCAATGCTACTTTCAGACAGGATCTAACACGTTTACTCATGCTATACAGACGTTGATGGAAACTTACTGACAGCTAATTGGCTGTCAATAAAAACTGAATCACAGTTTACTATATTTTCATTAATAAATCAGTTTCAAAACTGTGAGTGCTCTATCTGAGTGCAGAACTGTTTTAATGTATGGATTAAATATAGTACATATAATAATCAAAATTCTAATCATTAAAAACGTTGTTCATATAAGTCCATATAAGTCAGAAATGATCAAATATATAGAACATTTAATATGAATACTACATCATTTGCGGATCAGGTGTACTGGAAACATTCACATTGTACTGCACACTGCTTTAGGCTTTTGGCTTACTTTGAATTGTGCACCATTTCAAAACACAGCCTGTTTGTTAGGAACATAGGACATGTTTCTATCAAATATATGCCACTATAATGGTTCCAAAACAATAGCTCTAATAGTGTGTGAACAGGACATTCAGAAAGATAGACAGTCAGTGTGAATTTCTGGTAACGTACTATTTTGGGTCCTAGTGTAAATAGCTGAAAAAATCCCTCATGTTTTTTTTTTTAAAAAAGCTAAGACACAGCAGGTGAAACATTTTGGTTTGGTCCAGCACCCAACTGTCTCTCCAAAACCACTATTAAGTAAATACTGACAGAATAAGTGTTAGCATTGTTGGATTTCTGTGTTTGGTGTTATTTTTAGCTCCATGAACCAGACTGTCTCGCAACCACTTTTAGTTTGGCAAGGAAAAGCAGCAGGAAATTAGCAGAGCAGCACTCCTCCTACGCTATTTATCCAACCACAGCATGACAGTGAGAGACAAAGAGATCTCATCCAGCCTGTGGGTAAAATTACAATCATGGATAGGTCGATATTCTGCTGAGGCCCTACAGTGCTGACACACGTACACGCCTAAGAAACAATGATAATTGTTGTTGACTAACAGCTGATATTGGGTCAGTTATTAAACTCCTTTTATTCCATCTACTGAGTTCAGACAAATACACTGTTTGGGAATTTGAGAATATTCATAAAAGAATTTTTTTTTAAAGATTTACATTTCTTTTTGCAAATGAGGCTTCGGCTAATTAAATATGCATACATGTGCATACTCGTAAAACCAAAAACCTTGTCTTTTGTCTTTTAGAATTAAAATATTTATTTCACAGTGAAGACACAAAATGTTTTACGGAAAACTTTGTTGGAATATTATTTCTTTGTTTTTTATTTTTTTTTATTTAATCATGAAAACATGCACTGTTATTAAAAACATTTTACGGTATAAAACTAAGTGCAAATCCGCCTACATTTTGTGAAGAATGCTTCTAAATAGGGATAGGAATAAACATGTACATTTTCATGAAGTCATCAAGAAAGGAAAATGAATACAATTTTAAGCACGGTTTTAAAAATACGGTGTGATTTCCTGTGTTTCCACTCTAGTTAGTGTGATTTATATGGTTTATAAAGGAATTGAATATGCATTGCCATTTATATCATGAAAGGTGATTGTGCAAAGTGGACAGAGCCTGAAGCCATCAGGTTTCAGATAATATAGTGGTCAAAAACACAGTACAAAAACAGTGAAACGAACATTTATTTTGATTGCTACAGTCTAAAAGAAGACACGTCATAAATACGATTTGTCCAGTTTAGCGTTATATTTAATCTTGTGAAATGTCCCGTTCCTATTGTTTATATTATAGCAGCTATAAACAGTCTTCCTTCACCAGCATCTTTGTTTACCGGAATTTTTCTTAAAAGTATTTAAAAAAACATAGCTTTTTTAAGAAGAAATTAGAAAGTGGCACTTTCCAATGGCAGAAAACCTGGAGACTCCTTCCATAAATGTTAAATAAGCGTCTCTTTACAGAACTCTTTTTTCTTTGTTTTCTTTGTTTTTTTGAATCCATTTATTATTATTAGGCTTAGATTATGTGGCATAATCTGTTACTGTTAGTATCAGAGTGATAATGTATTAGAGAGCATTAATATAAAATATTAATATAAACCTGGAATTTGCCTTGTAGCCAGCACTGTTGTCAGAGCTGCTGTTATAACAAATGAACACCTTCTGTCTCATCGGAATTGAGAATTCAACATCGCTGTGGTACGAGAAAAGTTACTAGCAGGTTATATGAGGTATGTTCTATACAGTAGAAGCAATGAATAGCTTCATAGTAAACCTTCTGAGTCCATTTTTATTTGGAAATACCTATAGGAAATAAGCATGGGCAATTAAAATACTCTCTTGTCATGACATCCTTCCTCAGGGTGAAAAGCAGCACTTCCTGTCTCAACTTTGTGACTTCCTATCTTTCAACAAGGCCATTTTGTCATGCACTTTTCCTGGAAACTTATCACGCTGGAAAAAATAAACGTTTTAAATATAAATGGCGTCCACCTCTGTGGAAGATAATCCACCCTCAATCTTCAGTGCAGCTCACATAAGCTATTATGCATTCGTGAGGAATTAGTCAACATGTTTTAAGTGCACCAGATGAAGAATCGATGTCTGATCACATGGTCGTGATTTTCATATCAGCGCTTTGAGAGGGAGGATATTAGACGGCTTTGTATCGATTAGTGAGAGCTCTCGCTCTCATCCGAACCTACGACTTCCTCCTACAGTCTAATGGCCTGGAGGCTGAAACTGCCTTATGTGCAGATATCACTTTCACTGATGTTATTTAACCCTGTATGTTCTGTGCAAAATGTAATTTTACTACAGGTGGAAAGATTATTTCTCAATTATTGCTTCCAACATGAAACTTTACGTGATTGGTGCAATTTTTCTGAAACCACTTTGTTTAGCATTTTCAATATGAGATCAATATTAGAGTTATAGTCATGCAATCCAGACTTCCAGCTTCTCTAAAATGCCTGGTATGTTTTGTCAATAAACGTGGCCAAAAAACACCTATTTTCACTGAAAGTTACAATCTGACTGACATAGCAGACAACCAATCGCAGACATTTTCTTGTGCTCGGTCATACCCTAGGGAGCTAATTACGATAGCTACTTAGCTGACTAATGCTAAATAGGATATGATATATTTACCTACATATTACACTCTACTTGATCTTGAAATTCACTCTTGGTTTTCTAGCTAAACAAACAGTAGCTAATGAATATGATCGCTACAGGACAAGCAGTTAACTACGTTTTTAAATATGTTTTATGTAAATGTTTTCAAATTTGGCAAAAAAAAAAAAAAAGAAACTTAAAAGATAGTTAATGCAGGTAACTTTAAAGAACAGTGTTGATTCTGCATTTTTTTTTCACTCTGGCAACTATTGCATAAAACAGAGCACTATTATTCCTTCTTATTCACTGTGATCAATGACCTGCAATGATGGCTTTGTACCAAATGAACTCACGTGTTCAACTGAAGCACAGCAAAGCAGCAACTCCGGAAGAAAAAAGGGAGAAACAACGTCAGAAAGCTGTAACTGAATTTTAAAATGACCCAAACAGTCGCATATAGAGAGAAGGAACATTTTATTCCTAACCAAATGTTTAGTATTATGTACTGAATACTAAATTCTCAGTTACTAAACAAACAACTACATTTTTTTAAATGAATGAATAAGGCTTAAGAGTCATGGCGGCATTCACATTCTTGCTCAAAACTCACCAACGACGCATTACACATAAGTGTTTATCCGGACCCATTTTTTACATTTTTTCATTCTTTTTCACTGGCACAACATATTACTTACAGCTGTTAACGTTGCTGGTTTTCCTTTAAATTTGGCAGGACACACTGCACACTTGGCACACTGATATGATTTAAATTTTATACTAAATAGCAGTATTTTTGCTCAGGATTGCTCAGGCTATTGAAACACAAAGGCGCATTAAATCAGTAATTCCAAATGCACACGTTAAACAATTCATAAGGAAAATGTAGCTAAATATATTGATCCTTAGAAAATTGATCAAAGAAACATGAAAAGCGTGAGTCCTATTTCATCAAAAAAACTGCAGCTAATATTTTGTGTTCACCGTATGTACAGTGTGTGTGTGTGTGTGTGTGTGTGTACGCGCACATGTGTGCACTGTATATTGCACAAATGATAACATCGTGATTACATAATGATTACATATACCTATTCCGCCTCCATTTCCGACAGGCTTGTTTATACTGATCATCACTTACATGAAGAGAAGATATTTGGGGGACTTTAAAAATAAATATTACATCTGTATTCATAGTAAATCCAAACGGAGGGCCTGGGGCAAAGAGACAGAATGTTGCTAAGTAGTGAACGCTACAGGATGGTTGAGCCAGAGTCTTAGCTATACTGAGCTCCCATATGAGTCTATTTCATATGTGACAGGACAAAAAGAAGAACAAGTGTTCATCTGTCCTCTTCTGTCACTCTGCGGTCGACTTTTGGTCTAGTGAGCATTTCACTCGTCATCTGAGCCACTGAAACATAACAAAAACCCAAATATCGAGTCGAGACTCAGAGTTTAACAGGGTGTTTCAATTTCACAAAGGGAAAAAAAGGATCAATGTACCAGGAGGAAGGCAATAGTTATGAATCACCTCATGAGTCACTGACATTTTACCGAGGGCGGAAATCTTGATGGCATTTAATGTCAGACGGCGAGTAGAATAAAGCAGGTTCCATTATCATAATTCTTGAAAAGGCGACAAATAAGGCATTCTTGAATTTCAAATACAGTGTAGAGAGTTGGAAATGAAAATAGCTGATGTGGGAAATAAAAGAAAGAACCTCCAGAGACTGAAGTGAATAATATCACGGGGCAAGAAAAGAGCATGAATAACAGATCTTAAAAGGAAGGCTTATAGAATGCTATATCCTGTGTTTATGTTTGGTCTACAAAAATAGCATTAAAAACACTAGAATTTATATCTAGCTAGTGTTCTTCCTACAACGGCCATGCACCACTCAGGAGCCCCAAATATATGTGTTTATTTCATTGGGTGGTTTATCAATACTGACTTAACGATGGTAATTATCAGAAATCTTACATCTAACTCTCACGAGCCGTCCAACATTACATAGGAACAAGAGACTTGTTAAGAAAAAAGGAATCTTGTCAAGAAACACTGCAGTTGCCAGAACACATACAATACATACTAACAAGACTTTTTAACAGTCATTATTTTATTTTCAAATATTCTGGCACCTGTGATCAGCCAATCGGTTCACAATTTTAACATGCATGTCGTGTATATGTCATTAAATAAAGCTAGCTCGTAGCTGAAAATGAGCAATTTTAACCTGTAAAACAGAGCTAAAGATCTTAAGAGCATATTCGTTTATTTCTGTGTCCTCTATCAGACTGCAGCTGAGTGGGTACAGCACTATTTCTTATGCTAACCGCTAATGAGCCAATTATCAAGCAAGAAAAATGCTAGCTAATGAATAGGCTACAAAAGTGCAAATTGGTAAACCATCCCAAAATACATCCATGATTTTTTTTGTCTTAATGATGTTAGTTGTTATAATTACTTATAGAGACACAGCCTCTCTTTTTTGAATTAGTAAGAAATCTTTTTTGAGAAACATTACCAAACTGTATTAGTTTCAGAAAGTTCTTGGTTTACTCAGACATTTGAGCTCTGCTGTCTCTTTATGGAGCTGTGAAGTTGCTTGATCACCATCTTTACTGGTCACTGTGGAGACAATGAATTGGTAGAAAGGTGGACGACATTGGGCCTAGACATTCAGGACAGTCAGAAAAACACTCTAGCATAAATGTGTACTCCAAAGAATAAAGTAAATATTAAACGAAAAGACTGAAAAGTAAAAATTATTTAAAAGAAATGTCCAATGTGTCTTTTTACATGACTTTTAAATTGTATTCATTCACCAAGTGAATAAATGCTGATATTTTTACTGTTGATTAATTTTCTGTAACAGCAGCTGTAATGACGCTCGTTCTAATGCTTTATCATTTTTAATTCACAGGGATGTGTATGGAGTACACTTCATATAGTCTAAGCCAGGGGTAATCAATAGGCGCACTCCGGTCCGGATTCGGACCAAAGGACAGTCCAATCCGGACTGAGATATACATCTTTGTGCTAGTTATCTGACATCTGGCTAAGGGATTGTGTAAGCATATGTGTATAAAATTTTGGTGTGAATGGCCCTTTAAACTAGCGTGTTAAATGTCTGCAACAGAATCATATGAACAACAAAAAAGATAGCCAGCACTTTAGTACTTTCGCTCCCCTTCTGTTCTTAACTGTTGCCATGTGGCAACAACGTCCAATCAGAGCAGCGTAAAGGCATCACTATGACAATGTTGTATTTCCACACTCTCTGGTCCTAACGTAACAACCTTACAAAGTTTGACATTTGTCAGGTAGCTAATTTGTTTTGGCGAGTGGCATTAGCAAATTAGTAAATGTCGGAAGCGCTGCGGAAAAGGCCTGTTCCAAATTGTCAGATCCGAAGAAAAGGAAGGTTGACAGTGAAAAGTGTGTGTTTAAAGGTGACTGGACAGACAAGTATGCATCTATTCTCCCTAACAGAAGAACCAAACCTATCTGCTTAATTTGCAACGAGACAGTGGCGATTGTTAAAAGTGGTAATGTTAAGCGCCACTATGAAACAAAGCACATGCATTTTGAGCAACATTACCCACAGAATACGGAAGTGAGAACCAAAGAACTTTAGTCTTACACCATTGTCTCTGCCTGGCCCTAACACCTTTTGTTCGAAGACTTGTTAAAAAAAACAAAAGGTGTCACTGTTCACATTAACACTTTTTGTACGGAGTTCCTCAGAACATTTTGGAGTTTTTGTTCTTTACATAGTTCTGTACTTGATGGGACACACACTTGCTCTATCGTCCTACTGTGTGGACCTTCAGCTGTGTGGAAATTTGGTAAGTGGACCACAAAAAGTTTTCGATTTGAGTATCCCTGGTCTAAGCCTAATAATAAACAGATTAAAACCATGTTGTTATTCAACAAAACCAAAGGTATAATTCTTGGTATTCTGTATAGTGATGGAGAGAGTTTATTTGGCATTTTTGGAAGGAGTCTCCAGTGTCAGCGCTTTCTAACAGTCAGGGGTAATGCTGTAACTCAGATTTTTTCACCAACGGAAAGTCTTCAGCACAGAGGACGCTGCATTTTTTGGTTTCTTGGTAACATGCTACGATTATTGTCTTTTTAACTTCAGGAGAATGTGAAAGAATGACTGTTTATAGCTGCTATAATGTAAGTGATAACTTGTTTCACGGATGTTGCACAGCATTCAGTGTAATTATAACTGGATTAAAAGTACAGCATGCATTTCTTTAATAAACAGAAATTTCATAAATAGAACAATTGGAATCATTCCCAAATTACTGCGGCCTAAGAGGGAGAAAACACCTTGGGATGTCCTGTTATAATAAAATAATCAACATCGTGGTGTAATTGCACCTCATGCTTCATGGTGGGTCACATCACACCATCCTGTTGTTGATTATTTTCCTTTAACAGTATACACTGTGATTTTTTTTTTTTTTAATTCTTTATATTATCACATTTAAATCATAACATAATTGAACCTGTGTTTTAAATACAGTACAGGAATTGTTTGTTTCTGAGTGTGTGTGTGTGTGTGTGTGTGTGTGTGTGTGTGTGTGTGTGTGTGTGTGTGCGCGCGCACATATGTGCCTGAATGTGATTTTGGTTCTATTTCAGGCTGAGACACAGTAAGCCTGAGATTCCCATAGCTATCACATCGAGAAAGGAGGAGTGACAGCAAAACTTTACGCTTTACTACTGTCTCTCTTTCTCTTCATCCCTCACTCAAGGGAAAGTGACAGAGAAACAAAAGAACAAAATCTTACTCCCTCTTACTCTGTATTAAAAAAATTAACAATTTGTCACTTCCCTTCTCTCTCTCTCTCTCTCTCTCTCTCAATTCAGTTCAACAAGCTTTATTGTACATGTACAGTATTGCCAAAGCATTACAGGAAAGATGGGTTACTCACTGTCCCTCAGGTTGTGGCAGGCAGATATGTACTATCCTGCTAAAATGCAGCTTTCCTCTCTCTCTCTCTCTTCCTCTCTCTCCCCTGTCTGTCTGTGCATGTCTCCATCTCTCATCCATCTCTGTTTGTCTTTATTTCATAACCGTCAGTCTGCCCACTTCCCTCTTGTTCCTCTTTGTCTATCCATATATTCCTCTCTTCGTCTCTATTTTCTCATTTCTACCTGCCTTCTTCCATCTCTGTCTTTTATTTCTTTCTGTCTCACCTTCTATTTCTCTCCCGCCCATCTTCAGCCGTCCACCTCTGGCTCCTTGTCTCAGCCTCTGACTCTCTCTCTCTGATCATCTCTCTCTGTATGTTCTGTCAGCCTGTCTACATCACTCTCTTTCATTCCGTCTTTCTTCCTCTCTCCCTGTGTCACTTTATCTCACTTTCTCTCTCTTTCTGCTCATGTCACTCTCACTGCCTGTCTGTCTGTCTTTCCCTTCTCCATCTCTTTCTGTCTCTCTCCTGACCAGTGTTTCGTCTGTCTCTCCACCGTAAACAGGAATCTCATTAAAGCAGCCTGAATAAACTCACAGCAGCAATGATGGGTGAGACGGACGAGACCTCTATTAGCGGTGGAGAAAAGTCCCTCCTTATTTAACTCGCTATCACTCTGCCTGTTTGATAACACTACTGTGGACACACACACACACACACACACACACGCACACACACACACACTCAGGGGGATTTGTTAACAACATTTCACACACACCTTGGAGGATTTTGATGGGTGGGAATTGGAGTTTTTAGGGTTTAGTGTTACAGTAAACACAGTGAAAATACAAACGGAAAGTTGTACTAACATGCAGGACGACAACAACAACACAAACACACACACAACCAATGAACTTAAACACATGTACACAACATGCACAATATTGTTTTCAGGTAGTCACTATGCTGCATTCTATTCTGAAATACACTGCTTAGGTATGCACTATTTTTCTGCACCCAACAGCCTCTTTACTGTGTGTTCTGAGATGCTTTTCTGCTCACCACGCTTGTAAAGAGTGGTTGCCTGAGTTATGGTGGCCTTCCTGTCAGCTCGAACCAGTCTGGCCATTCTCTCAAAAAGCTGTTTCCACCCACAAAGCTCTTGCTCACTAGATTTTTTTTTTTGTTGTTTTTTGCACAATTCTGTGTACACTCTAGAGACCAGTTAATTTAGGACCAGTTACTAAGACAGAAAAAATGCAGCTTGTTATTGTTATCAAGAAACCAAAATGTCATCTGTCCTGATGACTTCCCCATGGCACAAAAGCTTTACCTCTTCACCTACAAACGTGGAGCATCCCAGTAAAATAGTTATTACTACTGAAATACAGCTAGCACATTAATATAAACCTGTGATTTGCTTTGCAGCCAGCACTTGATTGTCAAAGTTAGTGTTATGGAAAATTAATCAACTCCTACTGACCAATCAGAAGATTTAAGCCTGATGTTTTCCCAATACAAAAAGGCAAAAGCATCCAGTGGTAAATGGTACAAATATGCACAACATGCTTTTTGCACTGCTAAATAATGCAGTATAGGGAAAATATGTCAAGCAAGCTTACACACACACACACACACACACACACACACACACACACACACACTGCAGCAGCTCACCTTGTTTCAAAATCTTTCTTGTCAACATCTAATGATATAATCTTCCTCAGTCACTATAGCAACATTGCTGAACCTTTGCGAGCAGCAAAGTGATTATAAAGCTTCACTTTATACATTTTCTTTCCTCCACCTCCAATTGTGTCCCTGGAAACTTCACATTTTTCATGGAAGGTCTGAGTTTAGTCATGGCAATGTGTCTGTTCCAGATCAGTGTCACACAGAGAGAGAATCCGTTCATGACTCTTTCACACAACTTTCTACCCCACTGACCACTGATTCCATCTCAGTGGTAACATGACTATCTGATTATTTATAATGTTACTGATATCACTGTAAAAAAAAATACTAGAATGATCATTTTGAACGTTAGGAGAATAAGCTTAATTTACCATATCTTAGCTTTTCTTGGATAGTCTCAATTTCGAGGATTCTCGAATCTGATTGGTTAGAAAGTGGTGATTAATTTTCTATGACAGCAGCTCTGTAATTCAAACAGTATGTTTATATTAATGCGTTTATTCTAATATTTCAACTTTTCTATATTAACAGCTAATTACAAGGACATGTATAGCAGACACTCCACATAATCTAAGGTTAATAAATCTAAGGCTGTTAAGAAAAAAGTAAGTGTTCATGTTTTGAAGCTTTCTGTAAGGAGACATTTATTTAACATTTATTTGAGGAGTCTCTTGCGTCAGCGCTTTGTTTTTGCCACAGGAGGCTTTGTTGTTGTTGTTTTTTTTATTGTATTAACTTCAGGGGACAGAAAAAGAAAGGTTGGTGAGAGAACAACTGTTTATAGCTGCTATAACAAAAGTGATAACGGGATATGTTATCATGTTCCACAACAATAAATATAACTTAACTATAACATAACTATAAATGGATACATGTACAAGCTGTCATTCTTTAATTCATAGACAATTGTAATCATAGGCAACTTGCTGTGGTATATGAGTAATAAAACACTTCAGGACATGCTCTTATTGGAAAATAACAACTTCAAGTGGTAACTGCCTGAAGCGATCACTCCACCCAGTTGTTTATTGTTTTTCTATAGCAGCATGCCCCATCATGTTTTATTGCTTACAGTCTTAAATGTATTAAAAAGTCACGGGGTGACATCCCAAGACTAAGAGTTTAAGTCCCAGTGATACCGCAGCTCTGTCTCTGAAAGAAGAGTAGTTGTGCTCTCTCTCTCTGGATGGGAAGGATGGCCTTCCCCATTCCCCTGTTGATTAGATCAATGCCAGATGACAACAGGTGTTTATCAAATGAACAAAATAGAGCAGTTAGTACTCTCCTTTGAATGAAGGCTGCAGCAGTTTAAAAAGGCACCGTGGCTCCACATGTATTGGAGGAAGAGGCCACCACTTGGGAATGATGAAATTATGCTAAAATATCCTTCATTGTGCCTCAGAAACATCAATGTCATTCTGTCAAAATGACCAGTTAATCATTATTATTGTTGTTATTTTATAAAGTGTCTCTAAATAGATAATGCTAACAAAGTTATCAGTAAGGCATTTAGCCATGCTGACTAAAATAAACAAACCGGATGAAAAGTGAGGTAACCTGTAGGACATTGTATCATAGCTGAATCCAAATGATTGTAGAGAATTTCTATTTTTAAAGTCCATCAAAAGATACTTCTGAAGCAGTCTCAGCTCAGAGCCCTGAGGAATCTCAGCAACTCATATTCAGCGGTTACATTAAATGTGACACATTTAGTACTTTTTGTGTCTATATTCTGCTTTGAATGTAGTAAATATATTGGACGTTATGTTGGACGCTCTGATAGTTTACATAGTATTACACAGCCTTATTAGGCAAAAAAAAATGTCTGCGTGTTGCTGAGCTTGAACAATTGGGTACATAAGTAATAATAGCAAAATAGTTGGCCAGTGGTAGGTCAGTGGTTAAGATGGTGGACTACTGATTGGAAGGTCATGAGTTCAATCCCCAGCACCACCAAGCTGCCACTGCTGGGCCCTTGAGCAAGGCCCTTAACCCTCAACTACTCAGCTGTATAAAATGAGATAAATGTAAGTCACTCTGGATAAGGGTGTCTGCCAAATAAATGTAAATAACAGTAATAAAATCTCCAGGAGAGGGAACTTGGACCGAATTAAACACAAACTAGCTGAGCAATGCAAAAATAGCTGCATTAAAAAAAGCAAAGGACATAGTTTACAAATATTCATCATCATCATGACCATTTAGCATGATTCATGACAAACACTCAATAATTATTCGACAGAACACAATCCAAACCAGTAACCACAGTCTTCCGTTTACAATCTATACCATACTCAATCAGGGGTGCTTTTAGAGCAAGTATAGTACAACAGCATAATAAATGCATAGACCTACATTGCATGTATTTATGAATAATTCAATCCACAAGGTTGTAATGGCTGTGAACAGAAAATCTACACACTTCAATAAACTTCAGTATTATTTTAGAGTTTTTATGGAGTTTAGGATTACTCATGCATTGCAAAAGTGGAAGAAGATTAAAAGAGGAGAAAAACAGTGGAATTCCAACATCTCATTCAGAATTCAGCATTTTTCTGTGTTTTTTTATTCTTTCGTCCTTCGTGACTTCAACAACTGCGTCTCCGCAAGGACCTAAAATAACAGAACCATCTGGATAAGGGTCACTTTCCGGCGCAGTCTCAGCAGAGGTAATTATACATGTGCTCTATAGAGAATTTGGAGTTAAAGTTAGAATTAGGAATGTGAGCAGCTTTAAAGTCTTGCTCTGTTAAAGCGATGAAGCAAACTTGGACAAAAAAAAACAACATTTTTTTAATATGCACAAATCTAGAGAAAACTCAGTAATGCTTTCCATGAAGCCTGCACTCAAGTCATTATAACTTTGCTTAATATTGTAGATAGTTTTGGTCACAGTGCCAGGTGAACATTTTATTAAAAACTCCTATAAAACATCATAAATCTGTCAATAAAATGCTATCATTCATTTCCTTGCTATCATTAATTCCACGCCTACAGGGGAAGGCATGATCAGGAGTATAAATCACCCATTCCTGCTCACTATTTGTCAATTCTGAAAAAAAGGAAATTACAAATAGAGTAATTAAGGCACTTAAAAACCATATGTCTTAATTAGTCATTGATGAATAAATTGTAATACTGTATTTGAATTTTAATATGACTAACAGAATGTCGATGAAGTTCTAAAGGAATGGTTTGATGAAATCTTCGGTGTTTTAAAACAAATTTAAATTTGCTTCTTTAAATTTGCACTGGAGGTTAATTTAATGTAATCTCATCAATAATCTCATTTTTATTTAAAGGGCAAAACAGACACAGTGGAACTATAATAATAATATCTAACTATGAATAATTCAATCCACAAGGTTGTAATGGCTGTGAATAGAAAATCTACACACTTTTGTAATTGCACACGGTTGTAATTTCATATACTGACTTTAATATTAACTATAATCACATATTGATTAGATTAAAACTGCTACTACTTCCAGTAATTGTTTGGTACAATTCCACCTTCAGGTTTTAATACGAGATTACATCGCGTAAAGAAGTAGATATACTGTATGATTTGGGCGTGTATTTATGGAACAGATTTTAAAACGTTTTCACTGCTCAGGTAAAGGGAAAATTGTGGTAAAGGGAACGCTGTCAGTTTAATTTTTCACCAAATCTTTGCTTTAAATTTATACTGCTTTTAAGTTTATAATACTTAAGTGGTTGGAAGCACTTGGTGATGACCTTATAAATGTTCATAGTGCTTAATTTTATAATGCTTATTAATATTAAAGGTGCTTTTATCCGTTAGAATAACAGTGCAGGCGCCATTGGAACTTGTGATAAACACCTGAGATATGTTTGTCAGTTTGAGCTTTATGAGGAATTGTTAAACCTTATAATAAGCGTTCTCACATTACTTTTAATTAACCAAGAATACCCATAAAGCCTCACAGTACGAAACTTTATGAGTATGGGCCTTAGACCAGGGCAATATAATAGTATTATATCAATATTGTGAGTCCACTGTGACTCACAGTAACAAGCAGATGGCTAGCCAGTAGTCAAAAGTACCAGATTTTGTACCAGATGTTGAATATCAAAATTGTATTCACTTCATTCATTCATCATCAGAAGCCAGTTTATCCTGGTCAGGGTTGATGTGGATCTGGAGTTTTTCCCAGGAACACAGGGCATGAGATGGGGAATACACTACGCATGCACATATTTACACACTCGTTCACACCTAGGGGTGATTCAGAGGTGCCAGGCATGTTTTTTGGGAGGTGGGAGGAAACCAGAGAACCTGGAGGGAACCAAAGCGCCCAACATACAAAACTCAATACAGACAGTAAACTGAGCTCAGGATCAAATCAGGGACACTGGAGCAGTGAGTCACCAACGTTGCTTACTGCGCTAACAGCACTGAGCCACTCATAATTTATTTGAATACATATTGAATCAATTTTTATGGCTTTTTAAACGAGGCACTAGGTATAACTGACATTGATAAGGATTTTTCTAGCACCTAGTAAACCCCCAAACCACGATACACATCATATATCATGAAATTTCCTTCAAATGCTTTTTGCCAATAACACCTACCTCTAACAGGCTTCACAGAAGGTTTTACTGAACCCTGGATATTAATATTCATAGGGATATGATGTGTTCACAGTCATAACCAACTCTGTTTATTGCTTATTTAAAGGCACTTCCCATTTTGTCCAACATTCTGTGAGACTCATTTGGTTTTCCCCTGAGCATACTGTATGTGTGTCTTTGTGTGAAGACGGGTTCTCTGATGCTATTACACTTAATGACCTGCCAAACCATCTTGTGTTACCCAAGACTGAAAGCAGCATGCAAATCACAGATATCACACTGCTGGAAAATAATAACAATAATCATTTCACCAAGTTTAGCAATATGCTCACTGTTTATAAAGCATGCTGACAAACTGGTACATGACTTCAGAATTATTACAATGCAGTGCAGCCTGGAAGCTCCAGTGTGTCAAAAGGAGATGCTTATCAAAGAAATCTGATAATATTAAATCTGTTTCATCCAAAAGCATATTGTTGACCTATAAAGCAGCTCAGTTTAGTGCTCTACTATTTATGCAGACGTGAACTTCTATAAGCATTCTTGTTTATTAAGGTCTATGGATGAAGATCTGTTAGTGCCAAGAGATTAAAAACTCTACCGCAGAAAATAATGGAAGAATCCATCAATTATTGCTTGTACTTCAGCGACTACAATGATTTTTAATCCCAGATATCTTAATCATCTAATTTTTAAAGTGTTAACTGTAATTTATTTACAAGCTTTTTTTTTTTTTTGGCTATTTTGGCGGTATTGTTGTGATGTTGCCACTTGGCACATCTGGGATCCATGGTTTGATCCTGGTTCATAGTTCGAGATTCTTTGCATGTTCTTGTCATGTTCACTTGAGTTTCTTTCAGGTTCTTCGGTTTCCTCCCACCTCCCAAAACCAGGCATGTAGATGGATTGGTTCTGTTAAATTATGGATGAGTGTGTGAATGCGCGTGTGTGTGCATGGATGTGTGTACTCACGCCCGGTGTTCCTGGGATAGTCTCCGGATCCACCCTGACCCTGTCCAGGATAAAGTACTTACGGAAGATGAGTGGATGAATGAATGAATGAACAAATGAATGAATGAATATTTACTTTATTTTGTACCACTCTCAGTTTTCATCTACTAATTTCACTCTGTTTATTTGCTCCTGCATATGAAGGCTGCTTTTTTTCATGGACTAAATACACAAAATGCTGATGAGATGAGCTGAGATAAACATTTAGTTTGCAGTAATCCTCCAAAACTTGTCTTGTTAGGCATTACTTGGAGCCGATGTTTATTTCAGCATGAAACTGAGTGCAATCCCTGTATTTCCCAAATCTCTTGCACTTCAAAAATGACAGATTCGGAACTGAACAGGAGGAGGGATCATATCCAGCGAAGAAATAAACAAACAAATCCCAAGTGCTTGCACTTGCATTTAAAGAGACTCAGTGAATTTTGAATGCATCATTTAGCAAATCAGCACAAACCGACTGCAGGATCCAGCAATGCACCACTCAGAAAAATAAATGAAATAATAATATCAGTAGGTTTAATGTACATAGTGCACTTCTTAATTCCAGACAACAGCAACAGTCATCTCACTTCACCTCGTGCACAGCAATGAGAAGAAAACCAGTCTGAATAAGAAAGCAAACTGATGAACGTGCATTGTAAGGTGATATAAATATCGCACAATGTAGTTGAGCATGGATTTTGTCTTAGATTGGATATGCAGCAGAATTAAAAACAATAAAACCTGCTACAGACAGGAGATAAAATCTGCAGCAGCGCCACCATGTGGTCCATGTGCTCAACCAAACAGCCAGTAAACCTGATTTATGGGAGAAAATCTGGAAAATCTTATCACTGAGTTTCACGTGCATGGAGTATTCATTTGCAAGAAATAATAATAATAAAGTTTTACAAAAGTTTAGTGAGCTGGAGACCATAAAGACAGCACAAACGCGCCACGGAACGCGCGTGCGCTCTCAACACTATACGATTTCGCACCATGGAAATCGTATAAAAAGTTACGAATGGTTAAGATTAGGGTTCCGTAGTGTTAAGGGGTCTTGCTGTGTGTTCAGTACGTTGGCATTCCTTCGACTTGCACTCGATCAGCTTTCAAAAGTCTTGTAAGTGTTTGGAAAACAACAGCAACAACAACTTTGCGCACAAGGAAAGCAGCCCGATTTCCCCCCCCCCCTCCTTCAATAATTCACTCCATAAAGTCTATATTCTCGCTTCCTTTCAGCAGAACAGTGAGACTGAGTGCAGGACTTTGGAGGCGCAGTCGGAAAAGCCGCCGCAGGTAAAGAGAGAGAGAGAAAGAGATAGACAGAGAGAAACAGAGAGAGAGAGAGACAGAGAGACGCGGCGATAAAGATGAACATAAAACAGCGGGACACTCAGGACACTTACCGACAGAACACCGGCGGAAAAAGGGATCATCTAGATCAGAGGAAGAAGAAGATGAGAGGAGAGAGGGAAGCGGCTCAGGGCTGCAGTAATCCTGATAGAGGAGTGTGAGAGTGTGATCCGAGTGGCACAGGAGTCACTGAGAGAGTGAACACACACACACACTCGCACACTCACACACTCTGAGGAGAGAGAGAGAGAGAGAGAGAGAGAGAGAGAGAGAGAGAGAGAGAGAGCGCGCAAGGAGAAAAGATGAGAGAGTGAGAATGGAAAGAAGCACACTCTCACACTCTCAGAAAAGAAAAGAGCTAGTAGGATAGTTAGAGGTTCTTAGGTTCCTACACAGGTTCTACACAGGTTCTTGGAACCTTTTCTGAAAGAGGTTGTAAGATTCTACAGAGAACCTTTTAAAGCTCCAGAGACAGAGAACCACTGAGGCTTCTAGATTTAGGTGTGGAGGAGATTAAAAACAGACAGATTCTCCAGAGGAAGGAGAATAAAGAGAGTTATAGAGAAAAAAGTGATGGAGAAACAAAAAAAAAAGAAGAAAGGAGAGGTAGGGGGGAGAGGAGATGAAAGCAGAAGAAGAAGAAGAAGAAGAAGAAGAAGAAGAAGAATAGCAAATAAGCATTAGAGAAGAGGAAATAAAGGAAAAAGAGAAATAGAGTGATAGATGGTGATCCACAGAAAAAGGTAAGGAGACAACAGAGCAAGGAAAAGACGAGACAGAGAAGAAGAGAAAATGTATAGTATATGAAAATTTCTACAAAGAACCTTCATGGGTTCAGATTGAAGAACCAGTTTTTCCCTTAGAGTGTAGAGGAAAATAAAAAGAGAGAAAATGAGAAAGTTGGTGAGAAAGGGAGGAAGAAGCATAAAGAGACTTATAGAGGGAAAAAAGTGAATGAGGGACAAACAAGAAGAAAATTACAGAGGGGGAGAGAGTGGATGAAAATAGAGGAATGAGAAGGAAAGAGTGTGAGAGAGTAAGCGTTAGAGGAAAAAGAAATAAAGGAAAAGGAGAAAAGGAGTAATAGATGTGATAGAGAACAAAAGCTATGGAAAATACATGGAGAGAGAGAATAGAATAGAGCAGGAGGGAGAAAAGAAGAGACAGAGGGAAAGGAGGTTCTTGAGTTCATAAAGGAGTTCTACTTGGTACTTCTGTTGTAAGGTTCTTCATGGAACCTTTAGGGATCCAGAGAGAGAGACACTGAAGAAACATTTCGTTTTTTTTCTTGCAGAGGGGAACAAAGAGAGAGAAACGTGGAAATTTAGAACCTTAAGGGTTCCTCCCTTTCTCAAAAATTTCTCTTTTTCTCAATTTCTCGTTCTTTATTCCGCTCTACACTCTAAGGAGGGCCGGTTTGAAAAAGAACAAAGAAAGTTATAGAGAAATGCGAGATGGAGAGACAAAAAGAAGAAAATGACAGAGCAGGAGAAAAAGAAGAAAGAGAGTAAGGGAGGAGGGGAGTGAGAGAGTAAGAAAAGGGAACAAGAAGAAACAGAAGGAGAGTTAAAGAAAAAAACAGAAATAGAGGAATAGAAAGAAAAGAGACTGATAGAGAGAGAGAGAGAGAGAGAGAGATGGATGAGAAAAATGGAAAGGGAAAATAAGAGAGTGAGATAAAAAGGGAGAAGAATTAAGAGAGAGGTGGAGATAGAGGTATAGAGAGGAATAGAAAAAAAAAACAAAGAAATATACAAGGAAAAGAGAGAGGAAAAGCGGAGAGTAATAGAAATAGAGTGCTGTAACAAAGCAGAGAAAAATTGTAAGAAGGAATGAGAGGGAGATACAGCAAGACAGAGGAGAAATCAACGGGGGGATGAAATAGATGGAGGGGAGAAATATATAGCCAGGAAAAACAAAGAGAAACCTCAGTAACATGAGGCTGTAGAAGGTAGAAGGTTTATAAACTATAATAAGTAAGAAATAAAACTCGAACTCTTGCCACTCCAAAGTTGATTTTCCGATATCAGCATGTCTTGGTGTATTTTATGCCTCAGCAATTTATGCATAACAATGATCTTTTTTTTTATTTATGAATGAACAATGCTTCATGTTTTTTTTAACCATTTACAGTTACATATAATGTGGTGGAACAAGGTAGGTCGTGTTATTACTTACGTTATAACAGCTATAAACAGTTCCCTCACCAGACTCTCTTTTTTCTCTTTCTTGAAATTAATAAGTTTAAAAAAAAAAAAAAAAAAACACTTGCCATTTTACTGAGAAACTAGAAAGGGCAGCAAACTCCTCTGTCTTGGAAACTTACTGACTGTAACAAAACGCTGACACTGGAGACTCCTTCCATAAACCGTCTCCTTCATCATATCAATGATTATACATTTTTCTTTGCTAAATCACACGTTAAACGCGTTTAATTCTGTTTATTCGCTTTAGATTATGTGGACATGCAAATCCCTGTGAATTAGCTGTTGCTATAGAAACTACATGTATAATGTATTAGAATGAGCATGTTAACATAAACTTGCAAACTGAATCACAGCTGGAACGACTGTCAGAGCTGCGGTTATAGAAAATTAAACAACACCTTCTGACCAATCAGAATCAAGAATTCAACATCACTGCGGTATAATGCCTCACAGATCTTACGTGAAGTGCTGTGTATCATTAATTCATTAAGG
>CM040996.1:13050433-13105900 GCA_022985145.1 Pangasius djambal
ACTACATGTATAATGTATTAGAATGAGCATGTTAACATAAACTTGCAAACTGAATCACAGCTGGAACGACTGTCAGAGCTGCGGTTATAGAAAATTAAACAACACCTTCTGACCAATCAGAATCAAGAATTCAACATCACTGCGGTATAATGCCTCACAGATCTTACGTGAAGTGCTGTGTATCATTAATTCATTAAGGAATAATCCTAACCTACTTCCTTCTTGAAAATTGTAGTATAGGTATAGAAGTATAGAAGTTTTAAAACATTGCTGAAATGTGTGAATAGTGGGAGCAGACATGATGTACAAGGTGAAACGATTCCACAGCTTTACGCGCATAACAGAAAAAAACACGATCACTCAAAAACTTACTAAATACGCATCTAAATAAATACATAAATATTTACTAAATACTCAGTTCTAAAACTCATGTATGCTGTGCATTTTGGGATATAATTTTGTGTTGAAAATTATAAAAAAAAATAATTAAAAAAAATTATAGTCATCTTAAAGAAACAAACAAACAAAAAAGTCATTCATATAAATTAACAAATAAACAAATAAATAAGTATAATTTATTTATATAAATAGATCTTAACTAGATCTTATTTTCTATATAGTGCATTTTGTTTTAAAGCCCAGTGGGATATATATATATGTGTGTGTGTGTGTGTGTGTGTGTGTGTGTGTGTGTGAACTGTATAAAATTTAAAAGGAGAATTCAACCATGAAAAATCCATCTTTTTTTTTTTTTTAAATTCACTCTCGCCTTCACTCGAAAGGAGCAAACCTCAGAGCAAAGAGCGCTGAGGTTTACACTACGGTTAGCTTTTCTTCACCAAGTTCAGCAGCATTTGCCTTTAAAATGAAACGCTACCATTTCTACCGCAGTTCAGTCAAAAGAAGAGATGCCTGGAAAGCCAGTGATCTATGGTTTTTTTTTTTTCTTCTGAAAAACAAAATAGCAGTTGTAACCTCACCGTCAGTTAATAACCATGCAGCTGGAGAGAAAACGGAGAAAGCGGATTTTCATATGCAATTTCATATGTGGTTGCTTCAGTGGTAATAATACATCTGCACCTGAGAGACGTGAGTGTTAAGTAGTGAAGCAGTGGCTCAACACACTTCTCCATAGCACACGGGAGATTAAAGTTGAGACCAATAACATTATGAGGCTGAAACACAGCCAAAACATTCACACATATCGCGTCTCTGTAATAATAGTAATTACCTGAGTAGGCTTTCTGATTTTTAATCAGTGGTTTGAGCAAGAAAAAAAAAAAAAAAAAAGATGAACAAAGAAGGAACGGAAAAAGTATGGTGGAAATTAGGCTTCTATATAATAAATTATAATATATTTCATAAATAACATAATAATAGTTACAGTAATAATAATAGATAGATAGATAGATAGACAGACAACAGACAGACAGACAGACAGACAGAATAGCATGTAGACAGGCATAAAGGAAAATAGGCAGGCAAGCAAACAGACAAATAGATAAACCAAATAGGGCAGACAGAAAGAAGGATAGACAGACACTACTACAACAAACAATCAGATAGGTAGAGAGACCGACAGACAGTGATACATGCAGATGGATAGACAGACACTGTAACAAACAAACAGACGAGAAGACAGATAGACAGATGGATAGACACATACTACAACAAACACACAGACAGAAAGAGAGACAGACAGACAGATGGATAGACAGACACTATAACAAACAGACAGACAGAATGGCAAATAGACAGGGAGACAGACATACGGCCGGATAGATAGATCCTACAACAAACAAACAAACAAACAGACAGACAGAACTGCAAATAGACAGAGAGATAGACACAATGACATATATATGCAGAGAGAAATATAGATGGATAGACAGACACTACAAACACATAAACAGACAGGCAGAACAGCAAACAGATATACAGATAATACGCTGTAACTCAGGAGTCTTCAGTCTTTTCCACAGCTTTAAGAGCCGTTGTGGCTGCAGGTTTTCATTCCAGCCAGTTCCAGACACAATGACATATAGACGGAGTGACAGAGAGACAGATGGGTAGACAGACACTACAACAAATAGACAGACTGATTGACAGACATAGGGATAGATAAAGACTACAACAATCAAACCGGCAGAGAACAGCAAACAGACAGATAGAGAGAAAGACAGGTAATGCAGTGTAACTCAGGGGTCTTCAGTCTTATCCACAAAGGGCCTTTTGGCAGTTTTTTTTTTTTTTTTAAATTCCAGCCAACCAAGAGCTAAAATTATTCGCTGTTTGAAAGCCAAGACCAAGTAATGAAACAGGTGGAATCAGGTGTTCTGATTGGCTGAAAACCTGCAGTCACACTTCTGCATTTGCGCCTTTGCAGATACTGTTGAATACCCCTGGTGTAAGTATGACTAAGTATAGGTGTAACTATAAGCTATAACTCTGCAGCACTTTATAGCACATGCTCAGTCTCAGTCAGCTTATTTACCACCCTTATATTTGTGTCAAACGCCACATCCTTCATACAGCACCATTTACCAGGAAATGCTGAGAGCTGACCTCAGCAGTGATTCCATCATGGCCGACGTGAGTCCTCAGGCTGCAGAATGTGACCTTTCAGGGTTCATTAAGCGAAGAGGTCGAGCAGTGCATCTCTGCCAACTTATGCCGCTCAGAAAAGATGTCGAGGTTAGGCTTGTTTTGTCCGGTTGGCAGTATTTGTCATTATTTACTATTTTGGCATCATGATAGATAAGAAAAGGAGTACAGTTTATATTCATGTATGGGAATTATGGCTGTGAAGCAAAAATACGAAGATTGATAAACAGCGTGAATCTTAAAAGTGCTCACACTTAGACTTCACTTTAATCTAAAATGGTTTGCAAATATTTGAGCTTCCCAATTAAATGACCTCTTGTGTTACTTTACAAATGACATGTTGTGGCAAATTACAAGGCTAAATTAGTGTTGTAGCTCCAAAATAAAGAATGAAACATCAGATATCAGAAATGTCTAGGCTAATCAAATACATTTAGCATAAACAGATAACTGTATTCATTTCTTTGTTTTTTTTGTTGTTCCATTTCTAAAACTTTTTTATCATGTAGAAAATCAACAAAGCATTTCATTAGACTAGGGGTGGCCACACATTTGCATATGACTTCTCAACCTAATGAAATGAATTCCAGCTGAACCAGTAGGATGCATGTTATTACATATCAGTCGTCTTGAAAATGTGTTCATTTATATGCAGCGTCTAGACATATGGATCACATTTCATATTACAAATCATTGCAGTAAAGACCATCACAGCCCATCAAACAAGCATAAAACATGAAAACTCAGCAGGGGCTGAATAGGCATGATGGTTTGCTCTTTATTTCATGCCCTGCGTTCTAATAGTCTTTTTTAATGAACGCTCATTGACTTGCGCTCTCTTTTTCCCCTTGGATGAACCTCTGTTCCCCATTTTAAGGTCTGTTTGATTACTTTATTAGGTCAAATAAAGTTTGGTAGATGGGCCCTTGGATGCCATAGAGGTGGAGTCAGCATCACAGTAGGCTTCATGAGCAGTTACCCCAAAGGCATTATAATTTTGATGCAATTTTAAAACTGTGAAACAGATTAGATGAAAATGTAGTGTGGAAAAAGCATTAGTGAGTTACTGTATTACATATCAGTCCCCTTGAATAGACTTGAGGTTGAGTTTGGGCCTGTCGTCTTTTACGTGTGTGTGTGTGTGTGTATCATGTGTTTCATGGATTTCCCCTGCTCTCTGTAACACACAGATTTCACATTGTCACCTCCTCATTTAACAATCCAAGCAGGATAAACTCTACAATTATGGCAATTAGAGCTCATTTGATGCACAAATTAGGTGCATTAGTTCAAACAAGATATTAAAAATGTGACAAGAAAACCATTCTCCAAAAAAATGCAAAAGCTCTCATAAGTTTACAAGAGGTGTAAATATTCATGAATGATTGAGGAAAGAAAGAAAGAAAGAATATCATTTTTAACAGTTTGAGGTGAAAATTTTCATAACTGATGGAGGCAGAAGAAGGAAGGAAAGAAAGAAAGAAAGAAAGAAAGAAAGAAAGAAAGAAAGAAAGGTTATATTTCTTAGGTTATACTGTAATGAAGGTACAAGGTGAATAAAAGATGAGTGGCATGGTACTGTAGTGGGTAGCATTTCTGTCTCACAGCTCCAGGGTTTGATCCTGAGCCCTGGTTATTGTGTGTGTGTTTCATGTGTTCCTGTGCACTCGCGGGCTTCCTCGGGTCCTCTGGTTTTCTTCCTACCTCCCAAAAACATGGCATGTAGGTGGCTTGGCTTGTTTAAACTCTCTACTACTTTAAAGGCTTTGGGGGCAGCTATGTGAAGAGAGTCAATTCATTTTCAATACAGAAAGTAAAAAATGACAATAGCCCAACAACAACAATCATGACTTCATTTTGTTATTATACACCTGATACGTTCACGGAATTGAAGAAAAACAGATAATCTTCTTTTTCATCACTCTTTTTTTATATTTTATCTAAATCGTTTGTATTTTAGGCCATGGCATAAATCCAGAGCCTATCCCAAGAACAATTGGATGCCAGTTCACCAGGCTAAGGAACTATATACAAGCATCTTTTGTACTTTAATTTCATTACAGCTTGTAACACTCCTTAACAAACCATATTATCTCAATGCATATATAATACATAACGCATCTTTATGCATCTATTCAAGCTTAGTATTGAATGTTAAATATTATTCCCTTCAAATCCTAATTGATGCTATGTTAATGTAGATACCAACCTGACACAGCTAATCTGGACCAGCAGACCCATCATTATTATTTTGCCATGTTTGATCGTTATTTGTAATCTCTCCTTTTCAGTAATGGTCAGGTCGAACTGCTCATTAAGAGTCAGTAACCTCTGCAAACTCTCACATCCAATGTCTGGGGAAAAAGAAGCTCAGGATCTTAACAAGCTGCCTGCATGAACAGCACTTTGTTGACAAGCAAGCGTACACTGGGATAATTGGTTTCTGCCAAACACCAGACAAGTTAATTAATTTTAATTACTTGCCTAGCTCGGGAAGGGTCAGGCTGAAAGAGTGAACTCAGGAGGCAGGACATACAGTTCATCATAGCGTTGTTGAAAAATGCCAAGATGGCAGTGCGGTAGTGCGCAGTGAGCACTCCAGGTATGGAAAATAAAGTCAAAAGTCATCTTTTGTCAAAGATGTGCCTTAGAAACACCGGTCTACTACCTTAGTGGAAAACAGAGCAAAACTTAGGCCAGTTTTGCTGCAGAACCATACATGATTGGAGCTCGACCTGATCCAACTCCAACTCCTATAACCCTAACACACATAACAACACACTTATCAGTCTCCATCCCCTGAACTTCTGGTTCAACTCCACCCAGCTAGGAATTGCTGGATCAGGTCTCACTCCTGGACTTTTGGTTCTGCAGTGAACAGTACTCACAAAACATGCCTGAAGAATGAACTGTTGGAGAAGTTGAACAGTATTGACTTCAAGGCCTCAAGGCTGTAGTCTTGCCAATGCCTCTGGAATGCACCACTGCTTAAGCTGTCAGAGAAGCTTATGGGTACTCCTGCTACCTATTGTGCGGCTGGTGTCTCATCCTGACAATCTTCTTCTGCTGTGGCTCCTCTCACCATCCAGGCCTGCCTGATTCATCCTTGTGATCTTCTTTGGCTTGGAGCTTCTGCATTTGTAACTCACATTCTGTTGTTGGGAATGGTTCCGCATGGATACTCCAGTTTATGCCAGTTAATCCCAAGTCTCACCTTTGTTTCAGTAGACAATTTCACCTGCATGCTGGGGACTGCCAAGGAACTGCTGCTGTAGTCATAAATACTGTCCTTTGCTCATTCCAGGATTTATTCACAGTATGCTGATACTAAACATCCTTTCAACACACTTAGTTCTGATTTCCTTATACTCTTCTACACTTGTACACTGTAATGATTTATAATCCCACTATCGGATGTCACCAAGAAGAGGATGGGTTCCCTTTGAATCTGGTTCTTCTTGAGGTTTCTTCTTTCTTCCCCTTCTCTTACCTGTGATAAGGAGATGTGTGAAACAACTTCTACACATTGTGGGAAGGGCAGAATGATGAGCTAATGAAGAAGACCACCTTTTCATCCAATCACCAGATACTCTGTCTGTCCAAAGCTGATAATAAAGAAACCTCTATTCAGAGTCAGCCTGTTTAATACTGCTGGAAATATGTTAAGATGAATGTAGTAATCATCATGCTGATGCTCTTACAGACATATTCCTGTGAAAAGTATTGTACCTGTATACTTCAAAATCACTACGATTATCCCAGGGACAAAGAGGTCAGCTGTATCCTGTCTCAGTGACTAACAATCCATAGCACTTCAGCCAATTAAAATGAAGTGCTTTGAGGAGCTTCGAGATCTCTTTTCCACTGATATAGTTTCTTGCTAACTGTGCTTCTTGTTCCTGCCTTACAAATGAACATGGAAACATCTGTGCCAAGTCAAAATATTAACTCCCTGCAATTTTAGGAATAAACCCAAGTCCAGGAATGTGGAATGAAACAGCACCAGAAAACACAAGGACTAAAATGAAAACTTGCCTATAATGTCAGGTCCAAAAGTCTATCTATCTATCTATAATCTATCTATATATACACTCACCAAGGGCTAATCATGTGTCAGCAGCTGTCTACAATTGTGGTGTTGCTCCAGATTCCTGTTTTTGGCTGACAGGAGCGCTGACTGGAACCCACATGCTTGTAGCCCAGCTGCCTCAAGGTTCGATGTGTCGCTTGTTCTGAGATGATTCCTGCTAATCACAGTGATAAAGAGTGGTTATTTGAGTTACTGTAACCTTCCTGTCAGTTCAAACCAGTCTGGCCATTTTCCTCTGACCTCTTTCATCAACAAGTTGTTTCTGCCAGCAGAACTACTACTATTAACTGGATGTTTTTTTTTGTTTTCTTCTCACCATTCTGTGTAGACTTCAGAAATTCTTGGGCATGAAAATCTCAGGAGAGAGCAATTTCTGAAATACTCCAGTCCTTCTGGCACAAACAAGCTTGCCTTGGTCAAAAACACTGAGATCACATTTTTCTATATTGTCTGAGTCTGTTAAACAAGCTATAATGAAATTAGTTCATGCTTAGGTTTATTATATGTATTTGTTTTGTTGGTATATCTTCTGATCTGAGATGCAGTTATTTTCCATCTCTATTGGGTCATATGCAGACATGGTTCTGAATCTGCTCATGAAAACCACCTCAAGTTTTACATTGCAGTTGTCAAGTACATACAAATAATGAAATAAATTTTAGTTATAATGCAACAAAAGTGTGTGGATGAGAAATGAGTAGTGATATAGCCCCCACTGTTAGCTATGAAAGCTGAGCGTAATTGGCTACATGGTCTGCTAACTTAAAAAAAAAAAAAAAAAGGGGGTTTGTGTTGGAGGTGTGACAAGCGTATTTAGCCATAGGGAATGTTTCTGTGTGGTGTAGCAGAACAGCAGAAAGCAAAGAGAAAATAGGAAGTAGGAAGCTTCAGTGATTTCGGGATTTTATATTTGAGGTATAAAAATGATTAAATCGATTAAAGAGTAGCATCACATGACATTTAATCTTGAGAATTCCAGATAATAATTACAATAATAATAGCAGTAATAATAATAATAATAACCATGGAATATAAAAAAGGAAAAAACACACACTGTAGCTTTAATATATTAAAAAAAAAAGACATTGTAAATGCCCAGTGTCCATTTTTTCCCCCCACACTCATTTTCTATCTATTAATTAAGTTCTATCAACCATGTCACTGATGCCACAAGAGAGAATGCAGCATGGAAATAATTGACATTTTCTTTTTGTTTTTTTTTTTCCTCAGCTTGCATTTACACAATAGATTTTTATATTATATTTAGATATATTATAGCTAGTGGTGTGAGTTAGCCAGAGATGTGTGGAGATCACCAAATTGAAGTGAAATGATGAAGTGGAAGGAATAGTCATATATAAACCATACTCAGAATCGATTAACTGTACTTAAAGTAATAGTACATGTGAATAGAATAAGTTCAGTGATGACAGTTCAAAACTTTAAAACCAGCTTTGTAGAACATGCATGAAAATGAAACCGTAAATATAAACATCACCAGGCAAACAGCTCAAAATTATAGATGAAATGGATTTTATTCATGGTTATTTGTATTATATATCCAACTGATATGGCTTGTTAAATATTTTAAATATTATTAATTGAATGATTTTATGTGTGGAAATTGCTATAGTGCAGTACTAACTTGTACAATGCAAGAAAAGAAATGGCCTTGAACTGGAATACGCTAAAGCATGATTTGGATTGCTTTTGCAGATTTCCACATGTTGGCTGTAGAAGATTAGGCTTTACCCACTTTTTTAACCAAGAGATCTTCATCATATATAAGTGAATATCATCCAGCAAAATGAGACTGTTCTTCTAGTTCTGGGTGGTTTCTGATTTACACCAGAATGCAAATGTTCCCACAAGCAGCAGCTCGTGACCAGAGATCTTTTGGGGGGCAGGATGACATTAATAACGTCTTAGCCTCAAACAATCTTAAGTCAACCGGTTATCACACTTGACTTATGCTATAGGCTACTATAGAGTGAATTTTTAGAGTAACCCCGTAAAAGACATTTGAGAGTCATCCAGCAAACAGGTCGATTTAATTGGTTTTAGACAAAATTTCCAACAACATGTCAAAAACCACACAGAAGACCTGAAACTAGTCCACAAAATTCAGGCATTGGAAAAGGGAGACGATTTTTTTCCCATTTTCTCAGCCTTTATGTAGGAAACAAGGTCACCACGGTACATGCGCATTTCACTTAAAAAAAACAAACAAACCCTCTCCTTATATAAAATTTACCATTTACAATGTTTATATATTCTTCTTTGTTAAATAATAGCACAGTAAAAGAAATGGCAACCTATCACCACAAGTTCATTAATATAAACATGCTTTGGCTTGCAGCTGGCACTACTGTCAGAGCTACTTTTATAGAAAATTAATCAACTCCTTCTGACTGATCAGAATCAAGAATTCGGCGATGCTCTGGCATACGGATAAATAAACCCTCTATCTTAAACAGCAAAATGAAGTTTTACAGGAATCTCTTACTTAGTCTTGCCCTTTACAAACACACATGCACTCATGCCCACACAAACACACACACACACACACACACACACACACACACACACACACACATATGCATAAAAGAGTTATGTAGTTTACAAGTACATATCAACTGAGACATTTTGACCTTTAACACTCACTTGTTATAACTCCCCCACTTTCACAGTGTTTAAGCCCATGACACTGAGTCTTTGTACAGTGTTTGCGAGTGTACAGCGTCACTATTTCGATATGTGCTCTTTAAAGGGTCAGACAGCTGGATGTGAGAATTGTGGTTCAAAGCTTGCAACGTACATGTCATTCTGCAGCCTTCACTGTGCTTTCACCTCCTGAAAACAGGCCTTATGGAATTTAGCAAATGAGTGTATCTACTAAATGTGGAACATTACTAAACATAAAACTGACCATAAAATGTGCTCTGCTTAAACATTTCAGAAGTATTATTTATAACACATCAAGCAAAGCGGAGTTACTCTTACCCTTCTGAAGTCGATTATTTTCCTACAACATCACATCCCAAAATGGCTTATTATTATTATTATTTTTATACAACAGTTTCCAACTTAAGCATAAAAGATAAAATACAGCATAAATACAGTATTTTATCCATTTTAAGCATGTGTGTTTGTATGCTTAATGTCATGGAACATCCATGAGATACATTATTTCCAGTTATAGTCACTATAATCAGTCATTCCCTCACCAGTCTTACCATTTTTCTCAGTTAAAAAGACCAAAAAAAAAAAAACAAACAAACAGCTTGTCACATTACTGAGAAGCTATAGTCCTCGGTACTGAAGACTTTCCAGTGTCTGAAAACTTCAGGTTACATCTTTATCTCTGACTGTTATAAAGCTCTGATACTGGAGGCTCCTTCCATAAATTTGTAATAAAATCTGTAGAGCGTCCACTATACAAAATGAAGAGCGTCCACTATACAAGCCCCTGTATAAGTTCCTATTATATGGACAATAACGTATGAGAATGAGCACATTAATATAAACCATGTCTTGGAGCCAGCATTCATGTGAGAGCTGTTGTTTAGAAAATTGATCAAAAAACTGTCCTCACCAATCAGGGTAGAGAATTCAGCAGTGCTGTGGTATAAGAGTCTATTACTGTATATCACAGAAATGAGAAATGATATTCCGGTCATGTTGAGCTAAGAGGTGTGTGTGTAAATAGGAACTAAAAAGTGGATGTTAGTGGTCTTACACTCTAAGAAGACCATATTAAATCATTTTAAACATTTTTGCATCATGCTGTTAGGAGAGTCATTATGGGTAAAGGTAAATTCTAGTAGGCTGCTTTTCATGACTTCTCATATACGCATCATAATGAATGATGGAGACATTCCTCGTGATCTGGTTTAATCCTTTCTGCAAGGCGGGACTGTAAATAAGAGACAGATGGAATGGAATAAGGATTAATGCTGCATACAGCTTTACTCAGATATGGGAAGCCAGAAATCAGAATTGTATGATTTACAGCTTCCATGTGTTGGAGCTACAAAGTGGGAAAAAACATGGATGCCTCCATGTTTGTCTTTTGGTAGCAAAAATCTAGCCAGCTAACTGTGATAAGTGGTGAATATTTACCTCCTCAAAACAGTGGACTGTGTAGTCAATGGTATAGATTTAACAAGCAAATACAGTGATCAAAAGTAAATACTTATACAGTACAGTACTGTGCATATACAGTACAACTCGTTTAAAGGTGAAGAAGTTCTACTTTGCTTACTGCTTTTGACACTATCAATCATTCCATCCTCCTCTCCCGCCTCCAGACCACCTTCAACATCACCGACACCGCCCTCTCCTGGTTCACCTCCTACCTCACTGACAGAAACCAGTTTATCCATATTAACCACTGCAAGTCCCCCTCTGCCCCACTTACTCAAGGAGTTCCAAGGTTCAGTTCTCGGCCCCCTTCTCTTCATACTGTACATCCTCCCCCTCGGTCACATAATCCGCCGCCACGGCCTTCAATTCCACTGTTTTGCAGATGACATCCAACTTTACCTGTCCACTAAATCCATAACCCCAGCCACACATTCCACCCTCACGAACTGCATCTCTGAAATAAAGTCCTCCAACTAATCTCCAAGTAATATAAATAAATAAATAAATAAATAAATAAATAAATAAATAAATAAATAATGTGTAAAACCATAGGTTATAGAAATGAAAAATGACGCATCAGAATGCATAAAAATATTTTTTTTATTAAGAGGGATTT
Source organism: Pangasius djambal (assembly GCA_022985145.1). Classification (NCBI taxonomy): domain Eukaryota; kingdom Metazoa; phylum Chordata; class Actinopteri; order Siluriformes; family Pangasiidae; genus Pangasius; species Pangasius djambal. The sequence continues at coordinate 13,061,890 of CM040996.1, forward strand.
AGCAAATCTGCTCACAGGCAAAACGAATACATTTATACAAAATAAAGGTTTCAGCATTAGCTGGAAAATTGGTCCAAGTATTTGACCTTCATTTTGATCTGAGTCAGGTATCTCTCCCCTAAGGGAAAATTTCTGCCACTGTCCTTTCAGTGTAGTAATGGTCATATTTTCCCCAAAGGAACTGCTATAATTCCTCACACCACTGGTAGCAGGGACACAAAGACTCAGAAATAGATTTAAGAGGAAAAAGATGTGCTGATTTTCTCCTTTCCTTTTAAACACAGATTTATTTTCCCTGCCAACAGCAAAAAAGAGCCATAATTAAAACCTAGTGAGCTTTTCTTTATAAACACATCTGTCCTTGCTAATGGCAGTAATAATAAATCAAAGCAGCTTTTATATGTTCACTAATTGCAGTGCGTATGGTCCCCGTGTGTAAGGGACATTTGTTACTCTGTTTCTTCATCAGTGACTCGAGATAAGAGAAACCTGAGGCCTGAATCAGAGATAAAATCTTAACAGATGAGGCTGTAATTTGGCTGTCATCATAGCTTTGGATTACACGATATTGCTGCTCGTTTTGAGTCTTCAGATAGTTATCAGAGCGATCAAGGGGCAATCAAATCTCTGATTTTCAACACTCCTCAATCTGTATTATGTATCCATATTAAACCATCAGCGCCATCATCATCAGTTCATACAGTAAATAATTAAATAATATACTGTGTATACAGATGAGGAACAAATTAAATGGTGGTTCTGTTATGCTATGAGGGGCATTTTGCTGGCATGCTTTGGTCCTCTTATTCCCTTAGAGCACCACCTTTATTCTTTATTCTAAAAAAATGAAACATTTCTATCTCTTTTAGGATGACTCTGCCCCCAGCCACAGGGCTCAATGAATGGCTTCACAGCCAGCAACTCATGATTTCCCATGTCGTAGCTGCGCTTGGCATGAGTTAGTCAGCGAGAGAAGAAAACACATGGATGGAGTTTCTGATCAGAGGCTGAATGCTGGGAGAGGATGGCACCCACACCCGTGTCTGAGGCATTGACCTCCTCAATGAATTGACGGGATGGGTTGGGCTGAATAAGTACTGGGCAGAGGTGAACATTTCCTTGAGGGTGTTGAACATGTGGTCTGCTTCGGGGGTCCAAACAAAGGGAGTGGAAGTGGAGGTGAGCTTAGTGAGAGGTGAAGATGGAGAGGGTGGACCACAGATGTAGGCAATCCTGGCTTCATCAGAGGTGTAAGTTAATGGGCACTGGGCAAACATGAGGGAACATTGGAGGAGAAAGGACTTACATCTTCCTAGCTTGCAACCGCATATGGTTCATGGTCGGGGACATGTGCTTCACGCTGCGAAGAGCTGGGGAAGGGTGTGCCAGAGGCTGCTGGGGCAGGTTGACGGCTAGGGGGCGTCTGGGGCATTTGGGGAAGGACACAGAGGAGCTGCTGATGGACAAGTTCAATCTCTGCTGCCATGTTTTAGCTGCTTGCCCCAAGTCACAGAGCTGTTGATCGTGCTGGAGGGAACCCAGGCTGTAGAGAGCTGCACACAGGGAGTCTGGTTCCACTGGGTTCATGGTGGCCAGATCATTCTGTTAAGGACGCAGGAACAAGGAGAGCCAGAAGCAGAACACAGTCACCAGAACTGAAGGTTAACAGCTTGAGGAGGTGGTGAAGTACGGAAAAGGAGCATGGTAAACCATGTCAGTCAAGGCCAGGATTTGAAATCCGTTCGCGAGCGTGGGACTCAGGTGCTCTGTCTACACACCACGACGAGGGGGGAGCGAGGCAGAGCGGGAGCGAGGTTTGAGCAGTGTGTGAGGCCAGGGCTTGAACGCAGGTCAGCGGCGTGGGAGTCAAGCGCACAATCAGAGTTTCACAGGGAGGTGAAGCCGGTCTGGGCGTAGCAGGGAGTGAGCAGGCAGACTGAGTGAGTTGTGGACCTGGAGCCCAGGAAGAACAACAATGGAGAGTGACAAAGATCAGCAACATACTAACATGGTCCATCAAAATGCAGAAAAATAAACGCAAGGAGGCCTGTCATGTTACCATACTGAAAGCCAGAACGATCTGGCGAAGAGGGGCTGGAGAACTGGGGTCTTTATGTGCTGGATGCTGATGAGAAGATGAGGAGTCTGCCGAAGCAATCAGGAAGTGTGCGAAGTGGAGCGTCACGCCCAGGGACACACAAACAGAAATGAGAGAAAAACGCTGGAGACAAGAGGGAGAGGGAAACAAACAGAAACGGGAAACACGGAAAGTCCAGTCCCGGCCATGACACTATGGGAGATTTTAGTATGGCCTAAAACCGTACTAAGACGCTTTATGCTGGGTTTTCTTTTAATTTATTGGCATCTCCACCAACGGCAGCTTGTAGTGTCTTGGCCCCTTCATTCACCAGGGTCGGCTCAAACTTTGTGGTGTGCTGTTATAGGAAATTAATCAGTGATGGAGTTGATTATTTGCATATAACAGCCTGAAATGTTTTATTCATCTTATACAAGAGAAATTTGCCAACACTAAAAATGTATTTATTACATAATGACATACTTTTTTTTTATCCATTCATAGTTATATTTAGTGTTGTGGAACACCCACGAAACAAGTAAAATTCTGTTTTCACTTACATTATAGCAGCTATAAACAGATCTTTCCTCACCAGCCTCTCTTTTGTCTCTCTTCTTAAGTTTGATTAGAAAAAACCCTTCATCTTGTCGTGGTTTTGAGAAAACAACAATCCTTCCAAACATTTCAACAATTAGACATTTTTCTTAAATAACAACACATTTTTAAATCCATCTATTAATGAATTTTTACTGTAGAAAGCATAACATATTAGAACAAGATCATTAATATAGACCTGTGATTTGTCTTGCAGATGGAACTATCATCAGTGTATAAAAGGCTCCTTAAGGAGAGCCTTTTAATCAATCAACACCTTTGAGGTATAAGCAGATATAATTACCAATAAATACAGATCTAAACATTAAAACACTTCAGCTCCACTTTGGTATTTATGTAACATTTTAGTGACCAGAAGGATGTGAGCTCAAATCCTAGGAACCTGCCAGAACCACTGTTGAACCCTTCAGCAACTCCAGTGATTATCTGAAGATAGATTTTTGAAGATTAATTATACCGCTGCAGTTGTGGCAGCCCAGTGTCCTGCATAACTCCGTGGTTTCCTTGGAGACTTTCAGTATTATATCACAAGATCAGCTTGTGCTTTGGCTTGCAACTACGAGACACTTAGTCCTGATTTTTTTTCCCCCCCCATTTTTATTTTCTTCAGTGTCCCCTGATCCTCTTTCTACATTTTCATTAAATACTGTTTTATTTCATAGTTATTCTGTGGCAGACTTTCAAATATGATTCTTTTCATGATGTGATCAAAGCAGTGTTTCAATACTTTTATTTGTGAAATTTTATTTGTTCATTGTAACTGATATTCCACTTTGAGATGAAGAGTGGGCTATGCCATGCATAAAAACCAAGGCAAAGAAACACTGCAGTGTGTGTTTAAAGTTGCAGGGACAAGCTGGGTTTGTCTCATAAAATGGTATTTCATTGCTCTCTAGTGGCTACAGTGAGGTGTACATGATGATGTCCTTTTAAGTAAAGTTGCAAATGAATAAAATCTCACACGTCTCTTTCACATTATACACTCAGCAGCAGCTTAATCAGGTATATCCAGCTTATACCTACGTCCACTGGTCATTTTATCAGCTCTACTCACCATATAGAGTGAACAGAGAGGGGAAAAAAACATATTCCAACACTGTTGTTTTTGGTATTTAATAGACTTTCAGTGCATATATCCACTTCAAATTTACACACAACGACTTTGACTTTATACTTATAAATATGAACACGGAAGTTATTGTTGTTCTTCTTTCAGCTGTTCCTGTTAGGGGTCGCCACAGCGGATCGTTGGTCCACGTATTTGATTTGGCACAGTTTTTACGCCAGATACCCTTCCTGACGCAACCTTCCCCAATTTTATCCGGGCTTGGGACTGGCACTGGGAGTGCACTGTCTTTTGCCACCCCAGTGGCCGGGGTTGGTTGCCTGGCGGAATCGAACCCGGGCTGCGGCTGTGACTGGTGAGGCCTAATCACTAGTCCTCCAGGGACCCATAAATATGAACACAGAAGTGTGTATTCATAATCATAAACATTTTATTGATGAATACATGTGAAACATGTAACAGATACTGTATGTTTAAAAAACAAAACTGATAGCGAAAAATTTATTCAGACACTACAACTTACATTAGCAAGCCATTGTTGTCAGTTACAGCTTCGAGATGTCTACAGTATTAAGTAATTAGCTTTTTGCAGCATTTTGGCCCGTTCCTCTTGCCAAACAGTGTCAAAATTCCAAATTGCCAAAATTCCCAAAAGTTATGAAGGTGCCTCTGATGAACTCACAATTCCAAAATCCTTTCAAAATTTTCAGTGGGATTCAGGTCAGGAGACTGGATAGGCCACGCAAGGTCTTCTTCAGTTATTTTGCCTGCATGTTTGAGGTCATTGTCTTGTTGAAACATCCATTTTCTCCCCAGATTCAGAGGCCTGTGTCCCAGTGCATTGCTCCATTCTTGTTTCCTTTGATGACGTGTAATATCCCAGTACCGTTTGAAGAGAGGCAGCCCCATGTCATGATGCTCTCACCTCTGTACTTCACTGTGTGTATGGTGTTCTTGGGATCAAATGCGCAAGCCTTCTTACTACAAACGTGATGGAGATCATTTTGGTGCATATTATTGCGTCTTGTTCTCTGTGTAACTGTTCTGTGTAACTGTGTAACTAACTCGTCCTGTAACTCTTTTCGAGGACTGCTGACTTCTCCCTGAACTCCCTTATCATTAATCTGAGAGCTGTTTGTGAAATCTTGCATGGAACACCTGCCTAGGGACTAGAAGTTGTGGTTTCAGGAACTTTTCACCTCCATATTATTGAACCAATTGTACTCACAGGGTTGTTTAAGGTCTTTGCCCTGTAACCTTTTCCATTTGAGTGATGTTTAATAATGTGGTTCCTGAGAACTTTAGGAAGCTTCTTTTTCATCATCATGATAGCTACTTTTGTGAAATCTTTCCAAACAATGAGAATGTATTTCATATTGACATCAGCATTTATATCTAGAACTTTATTGTATTTTTTATATTTATTTTTATGTAACCTTAACATATACATGCCTTATTGTAATATATTGTATAACCAATTACTGGTACATGCCTGACAGTGATGTATTGATTATCAATAATATGCCCAATTAGAGTATTTGACAGAGAACCTTTATGAAGACTAAACACACTAGATCTAATTCTTTTACCAAGATGCTTTAATAATAAAAAAAAAAGTATTGATCCCATTACATTGAGTTGCCAGTTTATTACATGGTAGCTACTTATTGACCATTTTAACAGATTCACCAACCATACAGGCCACTTTACAAGTGTATAAATACTGTAACCCATCTGTTGCTCTCTACAGTGTTAGCCCCTTCTACCCTGTCCATTAGTGGAAAGGGACTATCATATGATCAGGGCCAAACAGATATTTGGGTGGTGCTTCGTTCTCCGTTCAGCAGTGGCACTGGTACAGGTCCATCAGCCACCAATAAGGTAGGTGTGTCTAATAAATTGGCCAGTAAGTGAATGTTAACCTGATACATTTGACAACTGCACAGTCATACATTCTTCAAAACACATTAACATTAATATGAACGTCTACTACCAAACACACATACTGAAAGAAATCATAAAGAAGGCGAGTTCATTACTGTGTGGCGTAAATGCATAAATCATTATGGTCACCTGATAAGCCAAAGAGTACGGCAGCCATACTCTCTGCATTTACACACATCATCATTGCCATGTGGACTCCGATGATCATTAATTATATTCGCCGCTTACAAATAGGCGTGTGCCGATATCACATTGTCATATCACGATAAGTGAGTAACATTTATCACGGTTACAATAACATCATGATATCAAGTTAAGAAAATAAAATGTTTATCAGGACCTGTTCTCACAAGCATAGCAGCATTTGAACTGGAAAGGAAATGCATCTCACTCACAATATGAAGGAGGGAGGGGATAGGACCCAGCCTTCTGAATGAAACTTAATTCCTCATGAATGCAATGCGAGGATGGTTCTGATAGCTGTAAGAGTCCAGGATAACTTGAATATTGAGCTGTACTGTACACCCTATTATCGGCACATGCCTACTTACAGTACACACAGACAGAAGTAAGGCAATTACAAGACATAAAAGTGCTTAGGGATAGTTTTAGAAATTGTCATCACATACAAAGCGAGGTTATGCATAAACATGAGGTTAAACCTCTGCACAGAATCCTCTCCCTTTGGGCATTTATAGAGACGAGAACAAATGTTTCTCAACACGTCTACATCTGAAAAATCGTATTCTAACATGGCACTGGTCAATCTACACGCTTATGTACACTTAATTCAAGGTGAATACACTACAGGGGTGGACAAATCAGGGGCCCAGGAGCCCGGGACTAGCAGATTTTGTCCAGGCAATTATTTATTTATTTATTTTTTTTTTTTTAATTCATAGTTGCCCAGCAGTCTAACAACAACCAGAGAAAGCAAAAATAAACCATATTCTTTACTGACTATTGAAGTTTTCATTTCATGTGTATGCTTAAAAGTAATGCACTGATACAACGCCCAGCGATGCTGTAAATAGCACATGCTTCCAAATCCCTCCGCCTGCTGCACTACACACATTGGCCAAACAGCAATCTGGCTGGTGGTAGAATGATTTTTTTTTTTACAAGGCAGATTACAGAGGACAGACGAGCTTTTCTTTTTTTAAAATCAGGCATAAGCGCGTATGTGGAAACACAGCCAGCCAAGTAATAAACAGTCAAGTAATATTTATACTGTGAATTGAGGCGAGAACACTGTAGTTCATAGCCAAAATGTTACATAACAACCTGCTAACTTTTAATACATTAAAACTTTATTAGATGAGGATAAGGATTCCCTGTGGCTCATAATTGTTTCGGTTCCCTTATTTTGTATTAATGAACTTAACTAACTATCCGTATGTTATTAAATCATGTTACCTACCATTTTTAGGCCTAGTCAATTAGGTTTCTGGGCAACCTAAATATGAATCTGGGCAACACACTGGAGCTTCCACTTGCCAGAAGGGCCAGGTACTATATTTACCATTTGTCCACCCCTGCATTAAAGCAGTCATTAAATCTATAAATGTCAGAAAGTTGAAATGCATATAGGACAAGGTCAACGCAGTGGGGTGTGTGTGTTTTTCTGTGTGTGTAACCATATTTTCCAGACCATCAGATGCAGGTGCTGTAACTTGTACAGTGATGAGTTTGTTTTACAGTAGGCGTTCTATTTCACTTGTTACAGGACGGTTATTGGAGGGCACACTACTATTACCTTGACAATTCCAATGGTGATGGACAGATAGCAGAAATTTGTATCAGAGCAGCAGTGTTCAGACCAACAAAAGGTCCTTATTGGGTAAATAAGGAGGTTTCAGTCTAAAAGTAAAAGAAAATGTGTTATGACATTTTCAGTAGCAAAAACAAGGCCTTAGGTGCGCTTAAGTGCTGTTTCAGAAGCAGAACATACTATATGTAAAATAAGAAGATGGATACATTACAGTGACTTACACAACAAAGCGACGTATATATGAATGCTTGCTCTAAGCGGAAAGAATTCATACTTGTACCAGGAGCGACATATTGTCTAGAAAACATGGTACACAGGTGTGTTATCATCATGATGCTGGTTATACAAGAGGAAATCAAAATAAGGCATGAGTGAGCTTAAAGCACCCATTATCACCAGAGCAGCTCACCATCTCATCATCCTTCTAGAAGAGAAACATTTCTAGAACAATATTAGGCCACTTTCTTTCTTGCTTTCTTTCTTTCTTTCTTAAACCATCAAATTCCCCTAATCTTTTACGATGTCTAGAATCCACCTCATGCACCTTTATTAAGAGTAAAACTGACAAAAGAATGAGTCCCTAACTAAACGCTGAGCAACTGCATGGAGAAGTACAGCCCTTGCTGTGAACAAAACTGAGAAATGACATTGGAAGAGACTAGCTGGATCCCCCCTCAGGCTCCGCTTGGCACTGAATGCTGGTGTGCTGATTGGCAGTGGGGGTGTATGGAGGCGGGTCATCGCTGATGCTCGAATTGTTGCCTTCTGGGATTGCGATGCTCTGAGATGTGTCCGTGTCGTCATTCTGAGCAAACTCGCTGTACGGAGGAGGTTTCAGGTCGTCCGCTAAAGCAGAAGAGAGAAAGGACAACAATGTCATACTGAAGAGAAAACACACACTCCAAACATCCGAGTGCGTTATGCAATGAATGAAACACTACAATCGTGAGAGTGGTCTGAAGAAGAAAACACCCATTTCCCTGGCACACTGCAACAAACTGAATGTAAGCTCTATCCTAAAGCTAACGCTACCATGACACACACTGAATAAAAAAAGCCAAAAGCAATACAAACATGTTTTTCTCATCTTGCCTGCAGTTGGCTGGTTATGACCCTACTGTGTATAGATGGTAAAGTAGGCTCTCAAAATAAATGGTAAATTGGTGAGGTTATTGTTTGTATGTCATTTATTATGAAATGCCAAAATCTGATTATGTAACGGTTTATCTCTAGCAATGCTAGCTTGAATTTTTTTTATGGTGTGATAATCTAGTCTAAATATATCATGGCTTCAAGACAACATGGTATTAATCATCTGTTCAAACACACACAAGCTGAGTTCCTTTGTAAAATCAAAAGAAAACCTCATTATGAAATTTTTGTACAAAAGTCTCTTTATACATTTGTTTGTGTTTGGTGTTTTTTATGGATCAGACTTGTTTGTCCAGCACATCCCACAGATGCTCGATCAGACTGAGATCTGGGGAATCTGGAGGCCAAGTCAACACCTTGAACTCTTTGTCATGTTCCTCAAACCATTCCTGAACAATTTTTGCAGTGTGGCAGGGTGCATTATCCTGCTGAAAGAGGCCACTGCCATTAGGGAATACTGCTGCCATGAAGGGGTGTTCTTGGTCTGCAACAATGGTAGGTGGTACGTGTCAAAGTAACATCCACATGAATGCCAGGACTCAAGGTTTCCCAGCAGAACATTGCCCAAAGCATCACACTGCCTCTCCAGCTTACTTTCTTCTCATAGTGCATCCTGGTGCCATCTCTTCCCCAGGTAAGCGACGCACATGCACACAGCCGTCCACATGATGTAAAAGAAAATGTGATTCATCAGACCAGACCACCTTCTTCCATTGCTCCATGGTCCAGTTCTGATGCTCATGTGCCCATTGTAGGCGCTTTCGGCGGTGGACGGGGTCAGCATGGGCACTCTGACCGGTCTGCGGCTACGTAGCCCCATACGCAGCAAGCTGCAATGCACTGTCTGTTCTGACACCTTTCTATCATAGCCAGCACATTTTAACATTTTCAGCGATTTGTGCTACTGTAGCTCTTTCGAGGGATCGGACCAGACGGGCTAGCCTTCGCGCCCCACGTGCATGAATGAGCCTTGTGTGCTCATGACCCTGTTGCCAGTTGTCCTTCCTTGGACCACTTTTGGTAGCTACTAACCACTGCATACCAGGAACACCCCACAAGGCCTGCTGTTTTGGAGATACTCTGACCCAGTCGTCTAGCCATCACAATTTGGCCCTCGCTTAGATGCTTATGCTTGCCCATTTTTCCTGTTTCCAACACATCAACTTCGAGAACTGACTGTTCACTTGCTGCCTAATATATCCCACTCCTTTACAGGTGTCACTGTAACGAGATATTCAATATTATTCACTTCACCCGTCGGTGGTTTTAATGTTATGGCTGATCAGTGTGTATTTTATATATATATATATATATATATATATATATATATATATATATATATATATATATATATATATATATATATATAAATATATAAAAGAGAGTAGCTGCAATTAAGGGGAGTGCATTGAGGGGAAAAATAATACCTAACTAAGAGCTACTTAGCCAAAAACGTATAATCGTTTGATTTAGTTATGCAATGCCAGAAATGCCATGATTTTTACAGTGGCTTTACAGTGCAGTCGTGTCCCCTGAAAGAAGCAATGGAGACAGCTGTAGTATGAAAGTGACCTATAAAGTCCAGAGGGACTGGGTTGCGAAATCTAACCTAAATTTTTGTAGCTGGACTCAACAGTATTGAGAACCACTGGAGTAAGGAACTTTATCAGGTTAAAAAAAAAAGGGGGGGGGGGGGGGGGGGGGGGGTTAGGTTTACAGTAAAAGAAAGAAACGGATTTTTCATCGGTGAGGTAACTGCCCAATCACTATTCACTATACACACTATTTACTCTGAGAACTGTGATGTTTAATATGTTTAGCTGATGGTATTCTGGATAAGCCGAAACTGGTGCAAAAGAACTCTGATTGAGTATGCTGTTTTAGCATTTTGTTGTGTTTAACATTGAAACATGTAAAGTGATAAAGATCCTTTCGTACAGTCATGACTGTTTCCAAAACACCACTCCTGCATGTTGAGCTGCTCTCTGTATACATGAAGCAACATGCGTACACTGTCACTATGACTCACGATGATGTTGAAACACTGGCTAATGCCAGCCCGTTCTTCACAGTGCCTTCTAACCATCTGGTCCTTGTGTAAGCTCACATTCCTCAGTTTACCATTTCACTCCACTCAGGAGCTGCTTAAACCCTTGTATACACCAAGAAACTGTTAAAGCTTGACTAACTGATAATAACAATACTGAACAGAGAATATTGTGTAGAGCAGAGAAACACTGGAAGACCCTGAATTAGGCTTTTTTGAATGACCAAACACTCTTTCTCTCTCTCTCTCGCATACTTCAGCTCAAACGTCTTGTTACCAACTTCAGGTGTGTTTCCAAGAAAAAAAATAATAAAACTAACAGTAAATGGAATCTGTTGGTCTATGAATGGAAACAATAGTGAACGTATATATTACATGAATCACACTTCAATAGTTCGCTTTCTTTAAATGAAAGCGGGTGAAAGTGGGAAGGACAAGCAGAGTTGAGCCAGGAAAACAGGTTTGGATTTGCCATGGCTGCTCCTTGGCTTTGTCTAGGTCATAATATTAGCATAAGAATTAATGACTAATAGTTCAGCTAAATGAATTTAATTCAGTGTAATGAATTGTACTCATTTCATTCAACATATCGAATGTAAATTATGAGAAATTATAAACATCTCAGAAAGCTTTGCTCATTAAAAAAATAAATAAATAAAAAATCTCATTTTCAAACTAAAATGTTTCATCTGAGCATTCATTATCTGATAGAAGTGAATAATTGATGAAGCTCACATGATCAGCATCTGTGCATTTTAATAACAGTTTGTGTCAGAAAAGCAGAAGAAAGGTCAGCTAACTGAAATATTAGCGGAACACAGTCCTTCCTAAATTCCATGATAACAATACAACTGGAGACTGACCATCAGTAAATCACTTTAACCACACTACAGCTTACGCAAGTCAATTGTTAATGTGCACAGTCCGAGGAAGTGTTCTGCTAGTATTTTTAAAGCCACTTCCTCTCACCATCCCCGCTTGGACAAATCTGTTATAGACATCTTAAACTTTAGGAAGCAGAGTTGGTTATATGAGTGTAGGGTAACTGTAGACCTTAGTAAACACAATGTAACCGGAAGAAACTGTGCGTGTAGGTCTTACCTCCAGAAACAGCCTCGTACGGAGGGGGTAAGTCCAGATGAGAGAGGGATGAAGATGGAGGAAGAGAAACGGACGGTTCGCCTACGGAGCCGTCGTCCTGAACTCCGTACCAATTCGGCCAGATTGACGTCTGAGAAAGGGGGAAAAAATGAGTGTATTAACAACTACACAATCTATAAACAATATATAGATTCTGTTCATCTTACACACAGTTATATCAAACGTATGATTTACTGAAATTCATAAAGTCACTGAGTTGATGGTGATATAAATTTTGGGAAGGTTCTGTATAATGGCTAGTTACAGTAGATCAGTGGAATTTGTATTTTAAATTATAGACCTGGCCATTAAAATTCCAAAACATCATGCCACTTACGACATGTACAAAAGAGATTAACAGATGATAAATCTGCAAATAGTCCAGCTGCTTAGATTTAGCTAATAATAATTATTATTGCAAGACAAATAAAAATAAATGTTGCCGTGTACATTTTGCGAGAGAACAGAATACAGAGAAATTGTTCAGAGACCACAGATGGAACAGAGTTTGTACAGCTGAACACAGACTATACATATCGAGTATATCTTGAACTAAAAGTAATCTATGATATTCTGGATTACTGACATCCTGTGTCTTCTCTTCTAGATTATTTTCTCTAAAGACAAGCCTGTTTTATTCGGTTATGGTTTATTGGCTAGGAATTCCACCATAACATAGCTCAGGAAATCTAACACACAACCAATAAAAAGCAGTCCAAAAGTTTAACATGGCGGTGTGAGCAGAAGCAGTCCATCTTCCCTAACTGAATTTTCATACATTTTTTCTCACCAGTATGCAGCACTCAATATTTTAGCTTTCCTTACTGAAGGTTAAATAACTAAAAAGGATAAAAAGTTATCGTGAGTGGAAAACTTACTATCGTTAAACGTCCTTAATTAATTAATTGATGTAGCATGCTTACGTTTTGGTTCTCGCACATCTGGTGCAGATACGCTCTTCCTCCCACTATAACGATCTGGGCATTGCGTGGATTACTGAGATATGCGGCCAGCTGCCTCTGTCTTGAGCGGTACCAGCAGACGTAGAAGAAGATCTTTATCATAATAAATATTATGACAACTCTGCAAAGATGAATGGAGACATGTTGACAAAACTTCATTCAGAACAAATCATCTCAGGTTATAAATAATAAAGAAATATAACGAAATGCTGTTCAAACACCCCGCTGAATTCACTCATCAGCATGACTGATTGACCAACACACTGATGTATAGTTAGCACAGTACACTACAATCACTAGGTTAGCTGTTTCTTCGATTCTAAGGACTGTCTGGGCATGAACAAGGGCGAAGCGTTCACACCCTAAGACGAGTTCCACTCACTCTCCGTTAAAGGAGGTCTGAGTTTGTTGAGGATCATGTAGACACTGGTGACTAATTATTCAGACTTTACCCACAAGACCAACACTAACCTCATTAAACAGCAATCGTGCATGTAGGTTCCTTGGGACTTTAAAAGTTTTTTTGTTTTTTTTTAAATTTAAATAAAAAAAAAATAAAAAAAAATAAAAAAATAATAAAAAAAAAAAAGAGCGAGAGAGAGAAAGAGAATTGTGACTTACATGTACCAGTACAGCTCCATAGTTTAACCTTCTCAGTCTGAATCAGTCTTCATAATCTTCAGTCTGGCTGAAACCAGAATAGAATAAACAATTTACTGTTTAAAAGTAAAAATAAAATTTATATGTTTACTGAAAATTTCTCGTTACCAGGACTAACGTACCCTTGTGTCATTTACGTATACATTATTTTCGCATATTTTAACTGAATGGCTAATAAATGAAGTGTTATTACATGCAAGTTCATTTCCTACAGACACTTAGTTGTTCTGCTGTTTCTGTGACTGAATCTCAGTTAGCTTTCTACTGTGCAGAAAGTGCACTATGTGGTGTGTGTATAGAAGGAATAAAATGCTTTGGGGCGTGCTGTTATATGAAAATATTCAACCACGGGGTTGTGTCATGTGACCTGATGCAAAACCAAGCTACTGGTACCACCATGAAGTTGACTACTTTCCAACATCATGTGTTTTATTCTTTTTATACCTCGGCAATTTGCCAGAGTTTACAATTTTTTACTTATTAATGAGTGATGTCACTTTTTTTTCTGTTACATTTTATGTTGTGGAATGCCTGCGAGAAAACTTAGTTCCTGTCATCACATTATAGCAGCTATAAAAGTCGTTCCCTCAACAGCCTCTCCTTTTTCCCCCCGCTCACTTGACATTAAAAAGACAAAAAGAAAACGCAGCTGAAAAACCACAAAGTGCAAAGTCCTGAAGCCTTTTCAAAGTGCTGACACTGGAGACTCCTTCCATAAATGTTACATAAACATCTTACAGAAAACTTCACCAACAATTGTTTGTTAAATAACAACAGTTTTTTTTTTAAATCCATTTATTATTAGACTTCGAGTATGTGGTGTCTTCACCGTGCAAGTTCCCGTGAACATGTTGTTACTATAGAAACGTATCACATATTAGTACGTAATCACGTATTAGCTAAAGAGATCTGCCTTACGGCAAATTAGGAAACAGTTATAGAAAATTAATCAACACATTCTGAAAAATCAGATTTGAGAATTCCACACTGCTGTGGTATTTAGTCCACGACTTTTAACAAGGCAAGGAAGGAAAAATAAGTGGCACAAAAATACAGCGTGTCTCAAAAGTCTCCATACATGGGGGAAATTAACACTTTTCAGCAAAATGTCTTCCAAAATTTTTTAGTTAGTTTAGATAGATATTCTTCAGCCTTTAAAAGATGACAAAAGAACATATTGAAATCATTCTTGTGGCTGGACTGGGAAGCTGTCACAAGGTTGCGATGGACTTTAAGAGGAAACATGGCTGAGAAGTGGACGTCCACGACCATCTACTGAAGAAGGCACAACTGACATGGTGCTGGCGTACATAGTCCCCTGTGTCCCCTTAAAATCAGCTACTAAGTAACAGTGGAGTCTCTCACTGCTGTAAGAGTAATGATGATATGTTATATCTTGGAAAACGTATCGTGATGCAATTTGTCACGATATCGATATTGTATTATAATATCACCCGGCCGTAATTCCGGGGGTAATAAAGGGGCGGTCACACTACACTTTTAAGTTCCACTGACCTCCGTTCATACGCATGCGAATGCTGGAGACCGGGAACTCAAGCTCAATGCGAAGACGTTTCGCATCTCGCTTCGTTCCAAAGTTCAAGTTTGGTGGACTCTGACGTGCGAATTCGTATCAGGTGAAGACGTGTGACCAACAGAAGATCGATACGTCACCATGTGAACTCTTCAGAAAATCCAGGATGGAGGAAGCACTGACTATAGCAGTGCTGCAACATCCCGTTTTATACAACACGACTTTAAAAAAAATATATAAAATCAACATCAAAAGAGAAGCACGTGGGAATCCAAAACATGTGGATAATAAACAAAAAAAAAAACTACAACAACAAAAAACATCATCCTGGTGATGATGCCGTACCCGGTTGCCGCCCATATTCATAGCAATCTCCAAAGAAATTTGACATGCCCTTAAGCCAAGACTGCTTAATTCCCCTCGTTCCCCCCGGGACGTGTTACAGTGTAATTCAGTTTTCCCCTACAGTACTGATCATACAGTACAGAGTTAATAAGCACATTAGCAAACATGCCATCATAGTTATATTTATTAAATGAAGAAAAAAGCGATAACTTGTTAAATAATGTGATATGCGGTACAACAATGCTATAAATGTGTACAATCAATTTAAATTTTATATCTATATACTTAAAAACTGAAAATGACCTAACCAACATACATGTTTCATGTTCTTTTGAGGAAAAGAAAACTCTCTCTGCTATCTGTGTTGCCCTAAAACTTTGACTTTTCGTAACTTTTTGAATTTTAAAATCATTCGGTTATCGCAAGGCCTTGTGATATCGCGATATTTAAATAATTTCAATATATTGTGCATCCCTAGTTAATTAATTTTTTATTTTTTATAACTATTAGGGTTTCATGAACTTTCCACCCACAAAACCACACCTGTGCTCCGTGACAAATTGGAAGTCCCCAGAGCCCACGTCTGGTTCTACAGGTTTAGACCCTTCTATATACACACACACACACACACACACACACACACAATCAACCTGAGAGGTGTGTTAATGCTCTGATAACCTGAATAATATGTATTAAAGCTGAAAAATCATTAAAATCCTACAGCAATATTAGGCGCAAAATCAGAGGCCCCACAATATCACAGTATTCTATGGAGTCTATGTTCAAATCTACCCACACTTTTATAGACTAAAAACAACATTTCCAATTTGCAAAATATGAAACTACTTAAATCTCAATGAATTAAGACGCCATCTTCTTTAAAGAACGTGGAGCTAAATATTACTCTTAAAACACATCCAATGTTATGCAAAACCCACAAAATTCATCAGTAATACTTTACGTGGTTGTAGTTAGCATTAGCCGATTTGGCTACCAGCTAGTCACTCTGTATTTATGGTTCTATTGGCACAGCGTTGCTATCAGGGTTAGCTTACTGACTTAGCTTGAGAGTAGCAGCCTTTCGCGTTTGCTACTAAATTCTGTTTGTACCTCACGCCGTTTTAGTACAGTAATACCAATTTATTTTCGCAGATAATTATATATATATATTTAAAAAATAACATTAGAAAAATTGTTTATTAAATTGCAAAAATGCCTCACCTCGCGCCGCGTTGCTCGTTATCTACAGTCCATTAGCCGTTAGCATTGCGTTTGTTTATTTTCCAGCTAAGCGAGGAATGTGGCTCGTGTTTAATGGCTAAACACAGCGCATGTAAATAAATGTATCGAAAAACAACACAGTTCTCCGTCAACAATTTAAACCTAAACGCGTTTTTTTTTTTTAGTTCTGTGCTGTTTTCCAGACACTATCGCTGACCTCGGGTTTTTTTTAGTTGTTTTTTTATGCGCTCACATTAATAAATCTTTGTGCATGGCTAACTCAGCTTCCGTAACAAAAAACCTGAGAACCAAGGGCGCGTCTCAAATCGCCATCTTCTGCATGTAGTGTGCATACTTAGGGATCAGCCATTTTCTAGGGTGTTTCAATGCCGAATTCGGTAGGGATGGGCGATACCAGACGACTTTCAAGACCAGTATCGTCGATATCGATACTTCTATGAAATGTTTTTGTGTGTATGTGGGTGTGATTTTATAGTCCATAGTGTATTTTTGAAAGCAATCATTATTAATATTAAATACACTGCAATGGACTGAACTTCTCTTTTGTTACCTTTATTTAAAAAAAAAAAAAAAAACTATTGAACATTATTAATCAAACTAACTTTTAATACGTCACACAAGCCATATTCAAACTATTTATAAGTGTCACATAATGTTTCTAAATTCTTTCCCCTTTATAGGTTTTTGTGAAGGATCAAGAGATAAGAACATTATAAATTCATAATGTTATTATCATTAATAAATTATTTCATTAAGAATATCCACCATTAGACACCAGGTGACAGAAACAGACATAGGTTAATGCAAAAAGTATCAAATATATTGATAAAAATGCTACTGTTTAAATTAAATGTCCAGTCTAAATTATTGTGATATTCTGCTCCTCATGAAATATCTAATATCTTCATCTTTTAATTCAAATAATTAAAATATCTAAAAATCTAACATCACCACAAGGATTCTGGTAAAGAACTGTGCTTCGTGCCAGAAGATGGGGGTCGTGTCTGGGTTACCTCCTCTTAACGGGAATTTGATGTGCATGTAAACATAGCCAGAGTTGCATGTTTACTCCTCTTTCCATCCTGTAATTATCTATATAGGAAGCCAGTCGATTTGAGACACACCCATGCGTCTCAGTAAAGGGAGGAAGGCGTGGGCTGCATACACTGCTGCCAAACACAAAGAGGATGCAAGGCCTGATAAACTTTTAAAGATAGAGAGCACATTCATTCAACAAGTTTTATCCACACTTAAGTGGGTGGATTGTTGTAGTGTTATGGAGTATTGGCTAATAAAGGTCATATAAAAAGTTTACTCAACCTTCATACTGCATTGTTCGGCAGTGTTACTAGGCATTTAATCCTGTCTTGTTCGAAAAATCAGGCAGATATGGTGATGGACCAGTACCTGCATTAGACTGTACTTTTATCATACCAGAGATTTGTCATTTAGGAATCCTAGTTCCAAAATACCTGCTTCCCCACCACGGGAGTTTAAACATCTATTTGCAGACAGAAGATAAATCTACAAGAAGATGGAGATTTAAAAGTATAGAAACTGTTAAACACATCTGGTAGAATGTGTAGAATTTAGATTTATTAAATCATATAACAGATTAACCAGACTTCACTGATACAGCTCCAAAACAAATGTATCAATTTATTGCTTTATTGTTCATAACAGAGAAATCCAAAACATGTCCAGACAAACTCCAGAACAAAACTCCAGAGAGACCAAATCAAATTATTAAAACACACACACACACACACACACACACACACACACACACACACACACAATATCTAATAAGCTGGACTGAAGTAACAGCTCAATAAAGTAAATCAGAATGTTATCTGTCCCTAAAGAGAGAATATAAACTGGCAGAATACCTGAGCACGGTGTCTGACCCCAAACTAAGAAAAGTCCTGACCATGTACAGACTCAGTGATCACAACCTCGCCATAGAGATGGGCAGACACAGACGGACCTGGCTACCAAAAGAAGACAGGCTGTGACCCCACTGCACACAAAATGAAGCGCACTTCATAGTGCACTGCACTTTTTAACGACATGCCCTAATTATTCACAAATTAAGGAAACATGTTTTTTCCGCTTCACAACCCGTGAAAAAGCCTTCAATCTGATTCCAAACAAGAACAAACTCCCACACCTGCTAGGAGAAACCTCAGCGAGCTCAAACCTGGCTGCCAGCTTTGTGAAAGAGTCACAGGAGCGGCACAGGAGCACCAACCACACAATAACACCAACTCTGTAAACATGCACAACATGCTCAGTGACATTTGGGTAATAAAACAAGTCATTGTCTATATTTTCCCCCCCTTCTTATTGTTCTTACTTAATCGAACTTGTGTAAATGTGTACCTCTGTAATTTAAGGTTACCGGTGCTTTGGCAACGTAAAAAAGCCTTTTAACATGTCAATAAAGCTACTCGAATCTTTAATCTTGAAATGATTGTGCAATACCGCCCCCTGCTGGATCACAGTTCCTGCTGTTCACAGGTTTAAGAAATATTTCATCTCAAAGTTCTGTTAACAGCAAGTCAGACCTCTTAAAGACATACGCACACATTATTTTATTTCCAAAATGTCATATAAGTGCTATACATTACTTTTTTTTTTTGTTATACAAAAGTGTGTTCTATATGTTTCCCGAAATTTCAACTTCTTCCTTACATTTAATTGAATTGAATGAGCAATTGAATCAGCAAACCCAAAATCAGCTGACCGTGATCAGATCACTGAAGCACCATAAAGCTAAACCAGCTGAATTCTGCAATCTGAATGACAAACTATATGATTCCTTTTTTTTTTTTTCAGTCTTTTAGCATTATTAATAAAGTAATCTTAAAGCTGCTTTGGCAATGCTGCAAGTGAAGCAGCTGTGTCAATAATCTGAAATTGATTCACATTTATACAAATCCTCCAGAAAATTCTCATCTGTTGTCCTCGATCACGATGGTCCTCCTGGGATACGTGTCCACGTCCACAAAGATGTAGCGGAATTCATATTTTCCGCTTTCAGGATTCTGGGAAATGAAGAAACATGGTACACATGCTCAGCACTGCAGTGACAATGACACGAGAGTGTGCTTGGTGCTGGTACTGTTTACCTACAAAGTGACCTGAGAAATGGCAAGTGAGTGCTGCTTATCATCAGAAACTGAGTGCGTATACACAACGTGTGCGTATGTACGCGCGTGTGGTTAGAAAATGTTGCACCTCTCGTGATTCGGAGTGCACGGTGCCACGCAGTCCAGGCTCTGAACCCTCGATGTAGAATTTCAGCCTCATGTGCTTCTGTCCGTCCTTCATATACTCAACATGACTAGAGAAAGACCACAGGCGTACATAACATTCATTTCTTCCATATTACTGACTGGTTAGCTTTTTACTATTTTGTTATTAACACAGCACTGCTGCATTCTCAAATCTGACTGTTCACGAGGTGTTGATTAATTTCCAATAACGGCAGCTCTGACAGTTGTTCTGGCTGCAATTCAAAACACAGCTAATCCACGGCGACTTCTAAGATGTACACGTCAGAAAACGGATTAAAAATGTGTAATTGTTGAATCATTGGTCTGAATATTTGATTTGGCACAGTTTTTACACCGGATGCCACCCTCCACAGTTTTATCCGGGCTTGAGACCAGCACTGAAAGCGCACTGTTGCACGCGGAAAGGGCTGGTTCCCTGGCTGGGAATCGAACCCGGGCCGCAGCAGTGAGAGCACTGTGGTCTAACCACTAGTCCTCCAGGGACTCCGAGTACATTATTATTAACCTGTCGTTAATATTAACGAATATTGCCTAATCCGATTTGAGCATTCACCTGTGCTGTGGTATAAGTTCCTTTAAAAGCATGCTGTCAAGTGTTTTATTCTTTACATAGGCCAAGCTTTGTTTCTCTTTAGAAAAGTTTTTTTTTTAATCCTGAAAATATCTATTACGTGATAAAAGTCAAATATTGGGGCTAGAAAATCGATCTGATACACACTTACACACACATCACCAAACCTAACTATGAATACTAAGGACTTATACCTAACTTGCTGTCTCCGTCCGCGGCGCGTGGTCTCTCCGTAGCCTTTAATGGGCTCGCCAAAAGCTCCAATTACCTGTAACCCACAGAGAGTGAAAGCTAAAATCATATTCATGTGTCCTTTTACAAGTCAGTTTGTCATTTGTCCAAATGCCTCTACCTCTAACTATGCATGGCCTCATATTAAATTTTTTTTTTTTTTTTTAAATACAATATTGCATTACTATCCAGACCAAAGACTTTTTCATGGAACTCCTCTCCTTATAAGACGATCAGAAGTCTTGAAAACAGTCATAAATAAAAGAGCACTTTTAAAATAAGTATCCATTGCGTCTTTATTCCCAGTACCAAAGCTTCCAGCAAGATACCTGCTTAATATCAGCACCAACAGGATCATTACTCACACAACATACACACAAACAACACAATAAAATAAACACATAAACACATACACTACATGGTACGGCTGCACAACTGAAATTATGGAAATATCATGATATGCATATCGCAAGGGCCTGTGAAAACGGAATGATTTTAATGCTTCAAAAAGTTACGAAAAGTTTTAGGGCGACGCAGATAGCAGAGAATGTTTCTATTCCTCAAAAGAATGTGAAACATGTATGTTGGTTATGTCATTTTCAGTTTTAAATATATAAAATACATACAAATACAAACGAACAAACAAATAATATAGATTTTTACACACATAGCATTATTTAACAAGTTATCGCATGTCACAATATTTTTCTTCAATATCGTGCAGCCCTACTACATGGCCAAAAGTATGTGGACACCTGACAATCACACCCATATGTGCGCCTTTCTCAAACTGTGGCGACAATGTTAGAAGCACACAATTGTATAGGATGTCTCTGTATGCTGTAGCTTTACAATTTCCCGTCGGTGGAACTTAGGAGCCCCTGTGCACAAAGCACGGTCCATGATGGCCCAAGGTTGGAGTGGAAGAACTCGCGTGTCCTGCACAGAGCCCTGACCTCAACCCCACTGAACACCTTTGGGATGAACTGGAACCCCGACTGCACCCCAGACCTCCTCTCCTGATATCAGAGACTGATTTCACAAAAAAAATGAGACAACAATCCAAAATCAAGTGGAATGCCTTCCCAGAGGAGTGGAGATTACGATATAACAACTGACTAAATCTGGAATGGGATGTTCAAAAAGCACACGTGGGTGTGATCTCAGGTGTCCACGTCCTTTTGTCCACAGTGTACATGCCTACCTCTGGGTGGGACTTGCATTTGTTAAAGGCCTTGCCGTAGATTTTGCTTGGACTTGATGATGAAAACAGCTCTTGGAAGATGACATACAGGAGTCCTCCTGTGACGAACCAAAAATTTGGGGGTTTATAAAACGCAAGCATTAAATAACCAGAAACTGAGGATGATTTTCACTGGCCGTTATCTTCACCTGTAACTCCAAGTCCAACAAGCACCACGATCAGATATGTGAAGTCTCTGCCAGCCTGCTTCACTGTTACAAATTCCACCATTTTTCATTAAGAAGCTTGTTCAGTAATTATTGCAGTTTAGTATGTTGGAATTTTAGTACCTTTCTGTGCAGCAGAGATGCCTGAAGAAGGCTGACTGGCGGAGACTGACAGCTCCTTCTCTCTGTGTTGATCCCGAGCTTTATTTCTGCACTCAGCTCCAGTATGAACATTTCTCCTTTGACTGATAACTCTATAATAGTGCACACAAGCCCCCTGAGCCCTGGCACATTTCTTTACCCGAGTGAAACCAGGGCTATGCAGATGCAAAGCTGACAGAGGACACGGGGCACTGACACGGTTTAATATCTGTACACAGTATGAAGGTTTGCCAAATCGGAATAGGAGTGAATAAAGCATTATAACCGCTATTAATATCTAACGTTACACAGCAATTCTAGCTAGCTAAGTCCTTCAGCCCAGCAGCTAAGTCCTCGGCTAATTAGTTAGCGTCGCTAGCCCGAAACTTTTGCTAAGCTGCAAAAAAAATTTTTTTTTAATTTTTTTGCAAAAAGAAGAAGAAAAAAAATCACTTTTATTTCAGAATTCTGTAGACAGAAAAACTCTACATTCTCATTAAAACGCAAAATCTCGTCATATTAGTGTGAAAACACCGACAACGCCATTAGCACGACAGTTAGCTTTCCCTTCAAAATAGTAGCATATTAAAATATGAAAAATGAGCTAAACGCTAAATGCGTTAGCTAAGACCTAAAAGACCTAAACACACGCGACCTATATATATATATTTATATATATATATTTTTTTCTTTTAAAAATATGCTCAGGACATTAATTACCATTTTAATATTTTTACTGTTCTTATTATTTATTGTAACAATAACAATAAGTATTGTACTTTTTTTTTGCAACTAGAAAGCGTTTCCTGTGTCTCGCGGCTTCACAGCGCAGTGATTCGCAAGTGTTCATGGGAGTCGTAGTTTCTTTTTTCTTCACGTTTTCTTCAGTTGTAATTTAACCTTGATATTACAAGGTTATTCACTGATCATTTACGTTTGCAGAGTTTGAAGAGTCCTTCTTCAATATCTAAACGCTGTAATTAAGTTGATATTTAACGCTTCCACCATTTAAGCAGATATTTCTGAGTTCATTCTGTATACGTGAAAAGGACAAAAATACATCAATAATCAATATATTTTTACTTTTTTTTTATTGGCTAAAGGTTTTGAAACGACGCTGGCAATTAAGTCACTGAAGAATCATTTATCTTAAAATCTGAACACAAATCGTCTGTTTCTCATATTCATGGACTGTTCATTTTTACAGCGCATTTTATTATTCTGTGTTTTCCACATTCTCACAGCTGAATATGTTTAGATAATCTACTTTAATTAACGCCCTCTTTATTGTTTATAGATAAGGAAATTGAGTGAAACTGAATTCAGACACATGAGATACAAAGGTGAGTCAGGTTCATTTAAACCAGTGAATCATCCATCCATCCACACCACACAGGAGCCTATCCCAGGGAACTCAGAGGACACCCTGGACCCATCACAGGGCACAATCACACACACACACACACACACACACGCATAATATATATGCAATAATATTAATCACATCATGCAGATTCACACAGCTTTATTTCAGAATTATAAAATATTTTGTAAACTGCTGGTAAACCATTTGATATCCCAAACCAGAGGGATCTGTTCATATGTTTTTTTTTTTTTTTAAAAACTGTATATCAAAAAGAAGAGAAACAAACACAAACTGGCCTAATAATTCATACATATTGTCACTGGAGTTTTTTACTTGTCCTTGCTGATGATTTCTTTGATTGTCCTTCTGTCCTTTTCTGGCACAAACATGTCTACCATCTTAATCAAATGTTTGTCTGTGGCCGAAAACTGAAGTATGTTCTAGGCAACTGACCTGTGAAGAAGATTTAAAAAATGGCTGGATTTTAAATAAAGCGTGCTAAACAGCAAACTGTATGGGAAGAGGCAGAAGAAGTCAGCCACCTACCTCACTTCCTGTGCAGCATCTCGAGCTAATTTGCTGATGTCAGACACAAAGTGCCCTGTGGCGTTCTTCTTGCCAGTCAGCAGGCATGAAGCGCCAACACCCTGAGTGAGTTCATCCAGGTGCAGCACCATGTGCTTTCTCACGAGAGGGTCCAGATGGCTGAAGAGCAAACACAGAACCAAGAGCTGTTGAGTTGTTTCATCATTTATATAAAACAAATAAATCTAATTATATTTTATAAACAACATTTTCTCATAACTCAAGGCTGAAAGAACGGTTTCTTTACCTGAGTCCTCCTTTAAGTAAAGCGTTCATGACGCGGGCAGGTGAGCAGCTGTACACCATGGCACTGAGTGCCATGTCCACTTTCTCTCTGATAAACCCAATGGCCTCACTCACTCTGTACAGCAACACAAAGGCTGTGCACTCACACTCCTTGTCCATCTCTTTGCGAAGGTGGGCAAATAGGTGGGTCACTGTGATAATGGCAGCATGCGTCAATGTGGAGCGCCGGTTTTCCACCTGAAGTGGTGGACAGATGAGAGAGCATAGTCAGTGTTTGTCTTTTCTCTGAGGAACAGCACTGAGGTTCTTTAATGATCACCAAATATTAGATTTGCATTTTTCTGGACCTTTTTGGGGTTCTCAAAACCAGAGCCTCTTTATGGACTAAATAAATGCCACCACATTGAAGAGGTTCTTCAACAATTACAAAATGTTACAAAATATAATTACAAATATTAGCTTTACCTTTAACATTGTACCTCAAGAGTTTTTATGGAAATAAAGCTAATTTGGTATGGACTCTCTTGTCTAATGTGTGTGTGTGTCTGTGTGTGTGTGCATGTATAATGTGTGTGCTACCTCTTTGAGCACAGCCAGGCAGACGTCATGTAAGCTGGGCAGCAGGATGTCAGGGTGATGCTCAGCCAGAGCACGTACCAGTTTCAGCCCCTCCATTTTTTTCTGCCTGCAATGAGTGATGCATTAGAGTGAGATGAATCTGTCTGGGAGGCTGTTATTAGAGTAAGGCATGATAAATATCAGCACAGTCAAAAAGCTGAAGCTTTTATAGGAATAATATTAAAAAACGGTGACTAAATACATACAAGTCCTGGAGCTTCAGCAGCTGAAACAACTCCTCAAGTGCTTCTACAGGTCTAGCTAGGGGCTTCTCACTAATCAGGCCTAGGTCTTGGAGTTTGTCCGTCCTTGAGACAGCCATGTTGTCTACAGGCCCGTAGCTGACTTCCTCTTCTTTTTTGTGGCTAACTACAGCAGGCTTTCTAGCAGCCACATTTGCTCACAGACTCGAGGTGAAATGGTGGCATGGTCTTGCTAGCTACAGGCTCCATTTTGGTAGCCATGTTGTCTAAAGCTGGGAGCTTCTTTTGCCTTGTTAGTTCTCTCATGCTAGCTCTCTTGTTTGTTTCCATCCTGTTAACTGAATACATAGAAAGACAGTCACGCCACTGTTAGCTAATTTCCTTATTCAGCTTGTGCTTCATTCTTACACCCTGAAGTAGCTGTTGATGTTAGGTGTCCCTGGTCTGATTTGAGGTTAGCTTAGTTGTTTCTGCTAATAATGAGTGAAATTGGGGTTTGGGTAGAGGGAGGTGGTCCTGCACCATTTTGTCTGCACCATATACCCATAATTTGTGTTCTGATTCATCTTGCATGTTGGTTTATTATTTCTATCCATGTTTAAAAAACCTAGTTGTGATCTGTTTATGGTGCTTTAAGTATTTTAAGAGTCATTTACTTTTCACTCCTGCAGCTTACCTATTGCAGTGTAGTTCCTAGAGGCACAATTGTTGTTATTGTAGTTTTCCTCGTCCCTCCTTTCCCGGCACCCATTTGGTCCACACAGCCAAAAGCTGCTGGATGGTAGAGGGGATTCGAGAACTTCCTTGATCTCAGAACGGCCACAGATGCGCCTCATAATGGCCTCCTGGGTTTGTTTGTATGCAGTGGCCTTTTTTCTCAAGCTCTGGCAGCGGGATGCTAGGTGTTCCTGCCTCTCTCGCTCCATCTGCTCCAAACGGGCATCATCAGAGACGATGGGTTTTGGGACAGGGCTCTCCCACCAATGATACTGGATGACACAAGAGCGCTTTTATTTGTCATATTCTATTCCTCTTTTTGGTAAGAAGGATTCACAAGCTAAGAATGAACTTTCTCTTGGAATACAGTAACATTTGCTTTCCACAATTTTTCAAATACTTCACAGTTGAAAAAAACCAAACGTTTTAAATACATTACTCTTATGTATGTATTTGAGCAGAATATATTGCTCAACACATCTAGAAAGGCGAATTTGGCATTTTGCCATCAAATTATTCTATCCAGATCTACTTGAAAACATGCGTTTCACTGGTCAAACTGCACAGTCCTGCACAGGGTTTAGTTTATTATTTTTTAAAAATCTCTAATTCTTCTTTTCTTCATATTTATTTTTCCACAAAACCGTTACACAGTAAAAAAAAAACATTCATTCTTAAATATTTATCCGTCATTACAAATAAATGTCATCAAATGAATGAAACACCAGTGTGTTTTTGCGGTTCCTTGCACGCCTCATCTCTCTCCTCGTGTCTGCAGCTTCCTCGTGCCAATATCCAAAATCCATTTCGTGTTTTAGCAAAAAATAAACACTTAACTTGTGTGGGATAAGCTTGTGTGATCTGTGTGAGAGGATATGTGTGCCTATGGAGCTGAACTAGTTCTGAGAGCATTATGACCATGCAATTGAATGCCGATGATGTCATAATCTGCTGGGAGCTATATCTGTATTCAATAGCAATACATTTGCTATATATATATATTTAATGTTATATACTTTTTAGAAATGCAAGCGGTAAACGAATCAGTGTTGTCCAGACGGAACTACAGCAGTACAAGGTGAAAGAATGCAACTGAAAGGTTTCTTTTGTCCAACTGGTCACCGTTATGCAGCTACTGCTTCTAATTTGCATGAAGTTCAAAACTAGCTCATGGTTACCTGATCCACACCACACATGTGCCAGACATGCACAGTGCAAATTGGGCAGGTGATCAAGTAGCAATGATGCTGACTGCTCTGTACCATGCATGACTTGCGTTTATGACTTGATTAAATCTGATTTATTAATTATATAAAATAAAGCTTTTTTATAAAACTTATAAAAAATAAAACTTAACCTTCAGTCCAAAATCTCTGAGAATCCATGGGATGTTATCAAGATGATTAGGCTCATTTTGACCTTAATTGATATGGCCTAGTTATATTTAAGTAATATCGCATGAGCATGGCCTTGTGTCTGTGGCGAATCACCGCCGTGCCGATATACAGTATAACCACACTCTTACTTGTGTCATATTGCTTAAATATAACTAGGCCTAATCAGTTAAGTAAATTGAGTAAATTAGATTCATCATCCTGATAATGATCCCATCCATTCTCAGAAATTTAAGAGAACAACCAACACACAATATAGTTTAAACGGTTACACAACCACATCATAAGAGTTGAAAAGAGCTCTTCAGTAGCTTTCAAAAGACACCGGGCTCGCACTGTTTCGATCTACAGTGCCCAAGAGGTTGCGGAACTCAGGCATTATAGCTGACTTTGGAGCTCTATTTCCGGGTAAAATGATGCCTCAGGCACTGCTATGATGTTATGTTTCAATTGATCATATACCCCAGGTCAGAGACTTCGTTTATTCAATCAAATTGTTTGGAGAATTTATAAATGTATTTATTTATTTTTAAGATATTGTGAACCTGTAGTACATTTTGTTTACAATATTAAACCTCTTTTTTGTAGCAATTTTTAATTTATTTAATTTTAAACAGAAAAATGCAGGTGTTTAGTGTTGGTTAGGATTCAGTCATAATTTTTCTTCATTTAAATTTTGTTCAGAATATTCTGGATCATTGTTGTAGTCCTTGTCATCCGTAATGTCTCAGGCCTCATTCTGTCCATAGAGTGAATCGCTGCTGGAGTGGAGAGGAAACTCAAGTTCTACCTCATGCTCAGACCGTCCAAAGATGATGACCTCCTGTGTTTTTTCATACGCAGTTCTGGCGGCGGGATGCTCCTACTGTTCCTACTGCTTTTGCTTCATGTGTTCCAGTCGGGTACCATCAGGGACAATGGGATTTGGGACAGGGCTTTCGCACTGGAGGACACCGATACTGAAGGACACAACTACAGAGCTTTTATTTTAGTTGCAGTTTTCTATTCCTTTGTTTGGTAACAAAGGATCTGCCGTGATCATACATATCACTCTTAGACATCTTTCCATTTATTCTGCATGTTTTCTTGTTGATTGTATAGCGACTTCATACCAACTCTTCTGGCACTCATGTTTGTCACTGTGAAGCAGCATAGAGACAATGGCCCTCATGTACCGAGCTGGATATAATTGCGTAAATCATTAGTACGAGTGCTTATACCAGAAATTTGGTATTCATGAAAAATTTGGAAAAATGTTTGTATCTTATTGTGTGTGTAAATTTATGCATAAGAAGAATAACTAATTTAAATTTAATTTAATATTTAGTGAATATACTGTCAAGTTGAAATTGCTTATTTTTTTATTACATTTACAGCATTTAACAGATACCCTTATCCAGAGTCTTATAGAAGTGCTTTAGAGTCTGTATCAAAAACACATCCTCATGCTAGTTCACAGAAACCTCTGTGAAAGCCAGACATTGATATTATTGGCATTAAAAAATATTTAACAATATCGAAAGTGAGCAAACACAAACCCGTAATTTAAGACAAATAAAACTAATCATTCATTTATGACAAAAGAAATGGAATCATATAAACTGCGGAGGGGCCGGCCTATCTGCATAGCCGTAAGCTACAAACGAATGCCTCAGCTGATGGAAGATTTAGTGCTTGCTTTTTATTATTAACATTACAAATTATTAAATATTGTTACTGGCATGGTAGTGAGTCAAATAGGGCCATTGTACTGATTTGGTCAAACGATGAAGCTCTACAAGCTTCTGTTGACAACTTGCATCCTGGTGCCATCTCATCCCCAGGTAAGTGAGGCACACGCACCCAGGCATCCACGTGATGTAAAAGAAAACGTGATTCATCAGACGAAGCCGCCTTCTTCCATTGCTCCATGGTCCAGTTCCAATGCTCACGTGCCCATTGTAGGCGCTTTCGACGGTGGACATGGGTCAGCATAGCCCCATATGCAGCATGCTGCGATGCACTGTGTGTTCTGACCCCTTTCTATCATAGAAAAGACAAGATAGTTGTACTGGTAGAGCCCTTCATGTGTTAATGTTCAAGAATTTCTTGGAATGATCCTCCATCTCCATTTGGAGGTAGGCTTGAGTTAGATAAATCTTTGTGAAGCGCTCTCCACCGGATATATCATCAATACGTGGCAGAGGATACTGTACTGTATGGAGCACTGGATTGATGGTTACTTTAAAGTCCCCACAAATACACACATTTCCTGCCTTGCCTTTTTCTTCATCACTGGGACTATGGGCGTTGCCCACTCACACCTCTCTACCTTAGTTAAGATTCCTGTTTTGTTCAAATTATCCAACTGTGCCTCCACCTTGGGATGAATTGCATAAGGCACTGGGTGAGCCCTAAGGAATTTAGGAGAGGTGTCCTCTTTCAGTTCAAGATTTACTTTTATTCCTTTAAGTGTTCCTGTCCCTTTTTGAAACACTGGTTCAGCATTTTCTAGAATTTGAGCTAGAGTCTTTGTGTGGCTTTGTTTGTGACTTGAGGGGACACATTAAGGCTTTTTATGGCTTGCCATTCCAATGGTATTTACCTCAGCCATTCACGTCCAAATATCGCAGGGCCTCCATTCTCCAGCAGGTACAGGGCCAACTGCTGCTGGTTCTCTTTGTAGTTTATAGTTACTGCTAGTTTACCTTTTGGAGACACTTTTTCACCAATATATGTCTTTAATATCACTCTTTTGCAGTGGTATTTTTGAGAACTTATAATCAGATGTGGAGACGACAGATATAGCAGATCCAGTATCTAACTCCATTTTGAGAATCAAGTGACTCTACAAACTACCTCATTAATGCTGTACAGTTCGAGACAGGAGAGGCAGTCAGTATCTGAACTTGTATTTCTTTCATTTTCAGTCACCTTATGCACATTAGTGGCTTTATGTTTCACTTTAGGGGTTCTGTCCTTGTGTGTCTTCTACTTTTATGTTTTGCACACTCTCTCAATGTGCTTAATTTTATGACACCTCCTTCACTAGCTGTCCTTGAACCAGCAGTCATTTCCATCATGAGACATTTTTCCACAGCGGTAACATTTCTGCCTTTTCTCTGGTTTCAGTGACATTTTATTTGCTGCACATTCCATTGATTTTTGCTGCAATTCTAATGCATCTTTTGCTGCTGTCTCCATTGATACTGCGATGTTCAATGCACATTCTAGTGTCAAGTCTTTT
Source organism: Pangasius djambal (assembly GCA_022985145.1). Lineage (NCBI taxonomy): Eukaryota > Metazoa > Chordata > Actinopteri > Siluriformes > Pangasiidae > Pangasius > Pangasius djambal. The sequence continues at coordinate 13,092,452 of CM040996.1, forward strand.
TCTCTCAGCAGTCTTTTTTGTGTGGTCTCATTATGCATTCCACATACAAGTCAATCTCTTAATACATCTGCCAGTCAGGTTCCAAACTGACAGTGCTCTGAATCTAAACCTTTCTGCAATTACCAAGGGTTTGGGGTTCAAATGTGCATGTAAAATGTTCACATTTTGCTTGAATGTTTTATCCACCGAGGTTTTCAGGGGTTAACAGACTACGACTCAATCCGTATGCCTTAGCATCTGCAACAGCAGTAGCCTCACAGTACAGTGCCACTCTTTCGACATAAGTTCCCCAATTCTCAGCATTATTGTCAAATGCAGTGATAGTTCCAATAATTTTTACAAATACAGAAAATAATACTTACAATTTTTTTCAAAAAATTAAAAATATATGCTGTTCCATATTTTCATGTCACTACCACCAAAACACAGATTTTTAGTCCATAGACTGAGCCTTATTTTAGCCACGCCCCTCTATTTCGGACCAGGAAGTATGGCTACCTCTCTATCCTTCAAGCTATCATGGTGAATAGTTAGCTCCCATTAACTTGAAGTAAATGTTTCCCGAATTCTTGAAATCAGTGTGTAACATTCCGAATTGTCACTAATGAACATATATGTTCTGCAATTAAGTAAACTTTTTTTGTGTTTAAATGAAATACGTTACGTTTTATGTGTGTGCAACTATTCAATGTTGTCCTTGCGTCGGTAGTGACATGATTGTTTTGGTAGTGACAAAATGTAATGTTCACTCATTTATCTTAATGAAATAAACATAGTTAGGGTATAAGGTCACTCTAAGTGTACATGTTGTTATATATTCAGATGTAGATTTATGCCGAAAGACTCATATTTAAGTCACCAATATTCCAAAATATAATGCAAAATGTGTAGCAGAGACTGAGAGAATACAAGCAAAGATTGAGAATGAGTACTTAAGAAAGGAAACAGAAAGAAATAAGAAATAAAGGAAGAAGAAAAGCTCAGAAAATGAAAGAAAAGGTCAGAAAATCATGTAGAAAAAGACAAAAACACAGGATATCGATGAAAAGGCAAACAGAGAGATAGACATTTGACAAATCTTCCACACCTCCTTGAAGATGTGGAAGAAGGTGATACGTACATCTTTTATTTCTCTCATACTTCACATATTTCTAATGCAAACATTCCAATTATTTATGGACCATCCTCCATTCTTATATTGCCATTCCATTTTGATCAAAAGTTTGTGTCTTTTATGTAAGGTTTACCTGGTACCTTATGTAAGGTAATACCTGCCATGTCTCAGTCTCAGTTCTTTAATTTTACCCCTCATCATGTCTACAGGTGCCGTGGAGGTCGTGCACTACACTGGGAAAAAAGCTTTTTTTTTTTTGGCCACAGATGGAGGACCAAGATTTGATTCACAGTGGACAAGGTCATCACCTTAATCTGTCCACCTGAAAAAGTCACACGTCCAGCTCAGTCCAAAAGTGTTCAAAGCAGTGTGTGAAAAGCTAAATTGGACATAATGGACATAATCAGTTTCATTTTAATTAGTTTGTTTGTATACTGGTTGTGTTTTGTACAGGATTGGTGCTGTTCTGTAATGACCTGTTTTACCATTTCCGATCTGTTCACTCATATGTCTTATATGAAACACTCCTCTTGGTATTGGCAAAAGAAGAGCTGAATTGTATTATATTAGTTATAATATAAATATACAGTATATATAATAAAATATATTATTTTGCATATGTCATGGTTTTTAATCAAATTAAAAGTTGCATTCTTATTTCTGTTGTATGAGTTTCTTTTTCATTAAGGTGTGCGAGTTAAATAGGGTATAGGGCATGGCAATTCTTTTTTTTTTCTTTTTTTTTCATACAGTACATCTCTGGCAATCACAGCTGCCAGTATTTTAATGTGAAATACACAGAAAGTTATGGTTAATGTACTCCATATTTAACGATAATACTAAAAGCAAACACAAGGGATGGCTGTGAATTTTACAGCAAAAATCAGACCTTCAATTATGATAGTTTTGATGTTTTTTTTTTTAATTGTATGTTACTCTAAATAAACAACAGTGGCTAAATATTAAGGCTAAATATTGTACGATAATAATGCACACCTTCTGCCCAATTAGATTCAAAAATTCAACCATGCAAGAATTCAATGTAATGTAATATAATATAATATAATATAATAACCAAGAGCAAAGCAGTGATCTGACAGTATTAATAACACTTTATTAAATATGAACTGTTCAAGATCTAATGTTTAAATCAAATTAACAGACTTCCCAGTGATGGTTAATGAAGAAAACAATCCAATGTATGTGTCTTTGCCTCCATTTTATTGGTAGAAAAACAAAACATCGGATAGCCTTTTTTTTTTTCTATTGACATATGCATAGACAAGACTTGCTAATCTAATTTTTATAGATTGTTAATATTTTAGGGGCTTCACATTCTTCCTTCAGTTTTTGTTCACAAAGAGGTATTTAATGTTAAATGGTAACTTACTGGGCAGCTGTAATAAGATTAGAAAACTTATCACAGGAAAGTAGTCCGCTTTAATTTGGGGAAAAAGGTCAAATTTTGCATCAACATTCAGCATAGTTTATATTCAAAAGTCGTCTTAGCGTTACAAGAGTTTCTTAAAGGTCAACTGAGAGAGGAAAAAAAACAACTTGTCAGATTTATATTCCACACATAGGAAACAATTGAGAATAGAATGACAAATCCTAACCAAAACCCCAGCAACACACCCACATTACAGTTTATCGTTTATGGTTGTAGAAATTCTGTCCTTAGTGTTCGGTCGGCATAGGAACAAAATCCACTGCACAAGCAACCCAACAAATGTTTAATCCGCCAGAGAAAATGCAGGTGTAACTGCTGTTAAGTTTGTCACTGAGCACAACAGTGTTGTAGCAGGGTTTACAAGTTTCCTCCTTCAAGTTGTCACACCTGGGAAGATGCAGGAATGTGGTGCATCTGCCTGGAGAAAAATGAAAATACTATTAAGATGAAAAAAATTGTACAAAATTCCAGCTGTAAAACATACACTCACTGTTCCCTTTACTGGGAACCACTGCTCATTCATGCAATTATCCAATCAGCCAATCATGTGGCCGCAGCAGCACAATGCATAAAATCATGCAGGCATAGTTTGAGACCTTCAGCTAATGTTCACATCAAAAAAAAAAGAAAAAAAAGAGTGATCTCAATGACGTAGCCTGTGGCATGGCTGTTGGTGCCAGACAGGCTGGTTTGAGTATTTCAGAAACTGCTGATCTCTTGGGCTTTTTAACACGTAACAGTCTCTACAGTTTACATAGAATGGTGCAAAAAAATAAAAAACATCCAGTGAGCCACACTTCTGTCTCGAAAGCCTTGTTGAAGAGAGAGAGAGGTCAGAGGAGAATGGCCAGATTGGTTTGAGCTGACAGGAAGGCTATGGTAACTCAAATTAGAACTCTTTACAAACATGGTGAACAGAAAAGAACCTCAGAACACGCAATACATTCAACCTTGAGGTAGAAGGACTAGAGAAACAGAAGACCACATCAGGTTCCACTCCTGGGAGCCAAGAACAGGAATATGAGACTACAAAACTGGACAGTGGAAGATTGGAAAAATGTCTGGTCTTTTTCCAGCCTTCACCTGCCACATGATTGGCTGTTTGGATAATTGCTGTAATGAGCAAGTGTACAGGTACTGAAAGGTGAGTGTATGGCAGATTGTCTTCTTGTCAGATACCAATATTGTGCATTAGGTTCACTGGTTACCTAATCAGGTCCACCTACCAAACAATTGAACACTGTAGGTGTACAGATACAAGCTACCAGCTACAAGCTACACTGGCTATTAAATTCCACATTGTAAATTCCACTACAATGTCTTGTTTGTGACATTTAAAGCTCTGAATGGTTTATTTCCAGTGTATTTTGTGAATCTCCTTAAACACTATAGCCCACCCCCAACATGTTGCTCAATTGAAGCAGGCCTACTGTTAGTTCCAAGGATCCCTCGCAGAACATGTTTATTTCTTACATTCTCTTTAAACTCCAAAATAATGTTCCATATTATTCCATACTTAGTAAGTGATTTGAATCCAGATAAAAAAATCTAAAAGCCTGTTTTTGTACATTTTATTTTGTCAAATTGACCTTTTATGATTAGCAGTTTCTTATAGATTTATAGTCAATTCATTAATGATTGTACATTAATGTGCCTTACCATCTAATGTAAACAAATTCACAAACAATCACGGGACATGAGGAACATGTCAAGGTGTCTTTTAAAGTGTACTGGTGAAACATATCATGTTCAAGTTAAACTAATGTCACTAGTTTTCCTTGAACATATGCTGTAGTGACATTAGTTTTCATATGTATTGTTGAGTATTACTATTATTAACGTTTTTGCTAAGTTAGCTAGACAATTTTCTCTGCAAATATTGCCTAATTGTGTCAGCTTGCTAAATTATTCTATTTATTTAATATATCATGCTATACTTATTATTAATAATAAATGGATAATAAAATGTTAATTAAAATGTTACACAGTATAATCAACTTCATATGCATAAAACATAATGTACTGCTAAGTAATATAACACATATACATATAAACACAATAGTAGTGTTTGGCAATATTTTTGCCTTTTGTTTTTGTTAATATGATTTGGTATTTTCAGATGGGTGACAATTAAAAAGTATTGCACCATATCTCAAAAAAAGTTTCAGGAGCTCAGTAATTTCTACATAATTTTTAATTTAATCAAACTGTTCTGTTGGTTTTTCCTTTAATTTGTCACCCATCTGTATGTCCTTTCAGCATAACATATTACATATTACATACATTACATTACATATTAGTTATAAATCAAATTAGCAACTATATTTGTATGTGTTTGTAGTTTGTATTACTGTTACAACTACTGCACAATTATTTACCACTTTTTTTTACTTTGGGGGAGATGGAACAAGACACATAAAATGGACAGTTTTTCAAGGTTTATTAATTTTGTTGAAACATACAAATACTGATAATAAATTTCCTAGACAACTCAGCTACAAAGATTTGTGCCCAAATGTTAATATAGCAAGTTATTTTCATCAAAGCAAAGTATATTAAAGATTTATCCTGCAAAATTATCCAGGTCTAATGAAATACTCTCAATGAATGAGGTTAGCTAGAGACATTTTGAAATTTTTATTACATAGATTAGTTTTATACAGTTTCCTTCCTGCCCAAAATGTACACAATATCCTCTTTGCCTAAAATGTAGTATATCCACATTTTTAATGTCTGAACGTTGTCTCTTTAGTTTTGCACTTATACTACAAGGCTAATATGGAATGCACATAGCCATTAGGTTTGCATAGTGCAAGCTGCATGTCTAAATCACCACACACTCACCTCAGACGGCTTTGCCGAGTTGCTCAGTATCATAAACAGACTTGCTGTGGTTTCTGATTGGACAGAAGAGCTTAGCACAGCTAAAAACATTAAAGAATAAAAGCAGCGGCCATCTTGAAGCTGAATCACATTCTACCTCGGTACATACTAATCCCCTGCCTTCTGCTATGATACAAAATTGCACTTTATAAATGATTAAGATGATAATATGGTTCCAATCTGAGCTGATTATTTAATTGTTCAAATAAAGACTATTATTTTATGAAACTGATATATATATAGTTTTGTATAAAATTCCTACTTGAGGCTCTGGATCCATTTCACCCAATGATTGTATATATGAGTGGACAACATGGCACCATTTACTCCTGTTGTGATGGAGGACAAGCCTTTTTTATTGCCATTTAGTGAAAATTGGAGCCAGAGTCTGCACAGTAGGGACCCTGGAGCCAGACCCTCTCGTCTGCCCTTCTTGATGATGAACGCTACACTTGTTCACGTTGGGAGCGTGCACTCAATATGATGCATTGTAAAATGGTAAATTGTAGTTGTATAATTTTAGCAAGTATATTGATTTTACCGTTGTCAGGAAAAGATTTTAGAGTTTGCTAGCTAGCTGACATTATCCATCATTTTAATCAAAGTAATGCAGATATAAGTAGCTAATGTAAGGTACTAACTGAAAATATACTGATAACTGCAGTCAGCGCTTACACTCAACACAACAGTTTTTAAGAAAAAAAAAAAAAACACTGCGCTCAGAATTTTCACCCAGCTCTGACACCTGCAGTAAGTTATCCCAGGGGCGTAACCTGGCCTGGGCATTCAGGGCAGTAGCCCTGGAGGTTTTTTTCTTTAGCCCCAAATAAGTCTCCACTTGGAGCGGTTTGCCACTACATAACTGAATACCTGTAAATGAAGATGGCAGTGTTATAATTTTGTATCTTCAGTGAACGGAGTGTTGTATTTTATCTTCAGTGAACAGGTAAGACCAAGGCAAGACCAATCAGACAGTGTTTACAGGAAAATCCATGGAAATACTCGCGTCTTATTGGCTGACAGGTCTCAATTCTGCCAAACGTTATCTCACCCAGTCAGTTAGTGTGAGGGAAAAATGGATATACAAAGATTTTTTTTTTTTTTTACCAGTAAAGGGGTTGAAACTGAAACACTAACATCCTCTCATGCTGAGCCAGGAAAGCAAGGTGTGTAAATGTCTATAAGTTCCACGTTACGTGAACATGATATGAGCAGAGCATAAGGATACAAACGAAGCTAAACCAATACAATGATAGCTTACTTGTGCCTCCCCTTGGCTAGTGACACCAAACTAGCCTAGTCTCATGTTAGATAGGTAAAAAGTTGTATATTTTATCGATCTGGTACTAGGTGTCTGATATGACGCTGGTTTGATCTAATGGCTGGATTATTCTTGGGCAGATTATATGATAAATCAAATCCAAACCCTTCCTTCCTTCTCCAATTTTTTACATTTTTTAAAGCAATTAGCCCTCACATGCAAGAAAAAATGCACGGAAACAGTCTATTTAGAAGTACGTTTTAAAAAGTTTTTTGATGGAGAAGAATCTGGGCTCAGCCCTGGATGATTAATAGTCCAGCTAACGCCCCTGAGTTATCTATCTGAATAGTGAAGTGCACTCATATACTTCGCTCATTCTGTTGGTGGAATTTGTTTAAAAGGAGTGACTGGCTAACCTTACCAAGCTACTTCGAGGGTTAGCAAAAGTCTTACAGTCAATAAATTGTTATGAAATTTAGCTAGTGTTAGCTGCCTTGGTTTATGCCATCACTTTATTCACTAATGTTTCATTGCTAGTTCTAATATCAATACAATGAGCTATTGCTAAACTCTGTGTCTGTTAGAACAGTTAACCGAAGAACAAGACAAGGCTTTGCTCCAGACCTGTCAAAGCTGTCAACTCTGTAGAGCTACAAAGTTTTAAAGATGCTAAATGAAGTTTATTGGGATGTAATCTTAGTAAGAGCTTTAGGTCCATGTTGGAAAGTGCATGCATGTTCATGAGGCTCAACAGTCACTTCTAGCCCGACCCTAAACTGTCAATCACCTCAGCCATGCCCTTTTATTTATCATCAAATAACTCCTATAAAACCTGTTTACTGTAAGAAAAAATATTGGGGGAGATATCAAGGTCAACTGAATTTGTATAAAATGACAGAACACCATTTCTGACAATAGTTTGTTGAGATAACTTAAAATGTAAGTTTGCGTCTTTTCGCATTCACTTATATAGGAATGGATGGGGTTATAAATTTTACTGCAGCCAGCCACTAGAGGGCCTCAGAGACATTTTAGCTTCACTTGTGAATCCCTCTTACATCATCCACCCCATGTGAACAGTCAATGATCTCAACCCTGACCAGGATAAAGCAGTTACTGAAGAAGAAGTATGTACAAATTGTATTTCTGCACCAAATGCTGTCTTTTGCCATGAGTGTGATGATTATGGTATGCAGCTTGCATGATGCTGAATTCCACGCTATAACCTCCTCTTACTTGTTGAACCTCGCAGCTCTACTACAAAACTAAAAAAAGCAAATTTCGGACACTAAATGTCTAAGCTGATCAGATACTTTTGCATATTCTGTACATTTAATTTTTGGCTGAACTGTTTCTTTAAAATTTTAGCATGCACATGTTAGTACAGAAATTAGTATCTGGATTATCAGCTATTAAATATAAAAATATATAACAAATAATTTTTTTAAAAGCATGCAAACGCATGAGAAAAGTTATTTTAACCAGAAGTTGCCTATAACTTTGTTTTATGAATATAAATGGAGATTGTATGTTTTGTAATTACTGCTTGTTTACTAACAGATCAAAAAGTTGTCATTTCAATAGAGACACTTTTTTAAAATTAATTGTGCGATCTGCAAATTTGTAACAATATTTTATTTTACAACAAACTACTGTTAAAGAATTTGCAGAGTGCAAAATGTGCTCTTTTGAAAATATCAAGAGGAGAAACATTGGTTTTGTGGCAGAATAATAAAGGTATACATTTGAATTCTAACAGCGAAGTATCGCTCATGTTCATAATTCCATATTCTTATATGGTTGATTAAAGAGATTTTAAAAAATCATCTATAATAAAAGGAGAAGTTCACGAAGTCCTTCGTGCTTCATCGAGGCAGTTGCTTCTGTGTTTTGATGAACTTACAGTATGCTGCTGTAATACTCCACTCCTCATATTTTACTGAAGTACCGATCCAGGATCACACAATACATATATTTTGAAATGTCTAACATAATGTGGGGTCTCTGCAACATAATACAGAACATGACCAAACACACACTCACACACATATTACAGCAAACAATTCATTGCATTATGCATAAGACATAAAATAATAGTGTACTAGCACAAACACAAGATGAATTGATATGCCATTCATCAAGACTGATAAAAAAAAGTGTATTTAAGTATGCCCAAACACAGGGTTTTTTAAAGCACTTAACACATCCACACAACCCACTTCACCAAAGGCACATGTCTGTAGTGGACTAAAATTATTTTCACCTGTTCATTTCCTTGTATATTTTTATATGCATAGTTTTGCACATATAAAATCTATAATGAGACGTATATTAAGACCTCTACAAACTTTGAATCGGCTTGAAGCAGAATCACATGCATCTTTTTCAGAGAAGGCAATGTCTTCATTCAGGAGACTCATTCATGATGAGACTTCCATGAAATTTCGAAAATTACAGCAGACAAAACTGTTGCTCTGACTACCTCAGTTTACTAAGGGGATTTGGAGGACGAATTCTAATCTCAGATTGGTTAAAATACCCTTCCACTCTTTCAAAAATGTGGTGTTTGAATGGTTAACTTTGCTCATATTGGTTATTGTGACTATCTAGAAATTGAAATCTGGATCAGATGTTTCCACATAACAAAAGTCTCATTTCTCTGTTTTAATCCCAGACCTCTGCAGTAGTTCTGTAAAAAAATAGGGTTGTAAAAATGTACAGAATTGTCAGAAAATGGGTTGAATGGATTTGAATACCATGTATCCTGTGATCAGAGTATCCATTCAAATACCAGAAAGCAATACTTCAGCTAATACAGAAAGTAACAAAATAAAAACGAAGCAGTTGAACACTTGACTAATATGCTGAGCTATCTTTAGCTACTTGTTAGACTTGGACAGCTAATTTCCTCCCTGCATGCATGCAAGTGGAGATTCCCTCCAGGTGAAATAGGGTGAAAATATAAACTGTTCATTCAGAATCTGCTAATCAAAATGAATTGATTCAGACTGATAAAATATATCTGCATGTAAACAAAGCCAGTGTTGAGCTCTGCTTAAATCTGTGCTTGCCTCACTTATAAATAAATTCGGATAAAATCATCTGCCATATAAATGAATGAATAAATGAAAAACACAAATGGGAAGCCACTACACTTCCACACATTAGATTACTTCAGTTCAAAGGTTTTTGTGGGTTGTGATGGAAAAAAATGTTAATAAACCCTGTGCTATAACATGCATATGTAAATCTACATAGAACGGTTCAGTGTAGGTGAACTCATATTATAACACACACTCATATTGAAAAGCACACAAATTGTCCACCTCACTGAACATTCAAAGACTTGAGCATGTGATAGATTCAACCACATTCACTTCTTCAGCACAATTTGTCATGGAGCACTTTGGGAAATGGAGTTGTGATAAATGAGTGTGTGCTGATAATCAGTTTTATATATATGTATATAATATCATGGAAAAAATGAATATATTTGTTGCATTTGGGAAGAGGCTGCTTGGGTAGGTAGCATTTCAGAAACGGTCACTGCAGAAATTTTAAATATGAGCCACGTCATAAAATTGAAGAACCTATCATGTTACAGTATGCAAATTCAGTGCATGCAGCATTGGCTTACCAGAGAAAGGGGGTGGGGCATGTAAGGATTGATGCACTTCTAATTTGCATAGTAATATAATATGATTTTTTCAGTGTTCACTTTAGATTCTTTGTGCTTTTTTGTCTAATAGAAACCTTAAGTTTTGATCACATCGTAACAGGGGTGGAAAATATTTCGTTACTGTACTTAAGTAGTATTTTGGATGAGTTGTACTTTATTCAATTACTACTGAAACGAGAAAACACACTTTCGACTCTACATTTTTATTTTAATTTTCAAAAAATACAAATACAAGTGATTTTTTTTCTTAGGAAAAATTTAATATCTGCCTTTAAAGTTCACCATCAAATCTAAAGAAGTATGTTGAGTTAACTTTACAGTTTAGTAAATTAGCTAGTTTAAATGTCTAAATTAGCTTGTTACATTAGGTAGGTATTTTTGTAAATTTGTTAAATTTTCTAGCTGGTTATGTTTTGCAAATTATTTTTTAAATTAACTATCTAATCCAGATTTTTCATGTTAGGACTAGAGCTTAGAATTGTTTGCACAACACCCACTACCTCAGCCTGATATTACACAGACTATAATGACTATATTGACTATAGACTTTTACATTGCACAAACTGCACCTTATTCAAAATACAGTTGGACTGTTTCTGCCACCAATCTGTGTATCCTTTATATCATATTTTTATATTTTTCCTTTTCTACCTGTATAGAATTAAATACAGGTTTATGTAAATTCTATTTTTATATCACGGACAGTCAAAAAAAGTATTTCACTGCACATCGTACTGTGTATGCTTGTGTATGTGACCAATAATATTTGAATTTCAATTTGTTTTCATTGCTAATGTGCCTTAGCATTCATTCCAGAAGGGCTATTAAATATTAAAGGACCAGCAAGCCAAATTCTAGGTTGGGCTGAGTTAGCAGAATATTTTCTTTATGATGGATTTATGATATGAGTCAGATGAATTTGTAGTCAGCTCTTTTCATCAGTTACTTACTTTTTTCTCTTGAATATTTGAGTATGTTTAAATGTAGATAGATTTTTCACTTTCACTCAAGTAGATTCTTGCCTCCATACTCCTACTTTTAATTGAGAAAGTTTTTCATACATTATCCATAATTCTGTTTAAGTACTTTGCCCCCCCCCCCCCGCATTGTAACCTCTGATCAAATGTTCTGAAATTATTTTTGCCTGAAAATGTAATTTTGCCACATTCCTACTGTGATATATTGCTTAAGAAGTTCATTTTGTCCTAAGCTTCATCAGCATAAGAAAGTGCTTGAGCTTTTGAATCTGTGGCTGAATCTTGCTCAGTCAATACAGCACTGAAACGGAAACTTCTACAGTCCATGCATATAAGCAAATCATCATATACAAGTGTAAATTTAAAGAAATAACAATGAAAATGAAAAAAAAAATAAAATAAAAATCACAGAAATTCACCAGCAAGCAAGATGACGCAACATCCAATGAGTGCATACTATATTAAAGAAATGATCCATATCATGCTTTTTAGGGGCTCTTACCTCCTGATCGTCTCCTACACCCTAGTCGTGTTGTACTCTGATTCGTGTTTGTTTAGAGACCCAATGAGGCAGAACCTGCAATATCACCGCTGTCATATTTAATATCTTAATTCTCTATTACATAGGGAGAAATGTGATCTATAATTCAGCTTAATGTTTAATTCAGTTAAATGATATACATTAGTTAGTGGTTAAATTATTAAGCATTCATCTAAAACAGTAACATTTTCAGCGTTTTTCTTTGGGCGTACCATGTTTTCTAGCCTATGAGAAATGTTTTTTTTTTTTTTTTGCTTCTAGATGGTGCTGTGACTTACACAATGAACTGATACATTATATGTTTTCACATTTGTCTAGTTATAATGGGTTCATTTGTTACAATTTTATGAGGGATGCGCAACTATAGCAAATATGGTAATCTAACTCCTTATGTGGAATAACATTTAAAAACTTTACAGCTTATCAGAAACAAACAAGTAAAAAGAAGTAGAAAGGGGACCTAAAAAGTAAAAAAAAACATATTTTGTTTTATGAAAAAGTGAAAGTAGGACATGGGAAGAACTGCCAAGGACAAAATGGTGAATGGGAAGAACCAAGGCACAAATGGTGGGAGCTTAAAAGAAAACATAACAGTATAAGAAGGAGAAGGAAAAAAAAAATTAACTGATGCAAAAAAAAAAAAAAAAAAGACTTCAAATGAAAGTCAGGGGAAGCAGGTCCCTTCAGCCTCCCTTACTGAAAAAGTGATGTATGCTGGATAATTTGGTCAGAAATCTATGGATACTGACCGCTGCACTGCTTTGTCATGTCTGGCCAGTCGGTGGCTGGTGGTTGGCACCTCCTCATCAAGCTCATCCTCCATCTCTGCTTCTTCTTGCGAGTAGCTGTGCTTCATGACCACGATGCTTCGTCGGTTATCGTGATGATGATGATGATAATGGTGGTGGTGATGATGCGGATCCATCACGGCCGCAGTTTTGGCACGGCCGCAGTGGTGCTCGTGAACGCAGCGCTTCTGGAAGGTCGTCTCAACATCGTCTGTAAGTTCGGCAATGTCACCGAGGTCGTAGCGCCGAGGTGTTTCCTGGAACACTTCCTGAAAGTCGTCACGCTGCACCACATACTTCTTCCGTGGCTGCTTGATCTGCACCGTGACGGAGACGACGAGGAGGACGAGGACGATGCAGCACGTCACACCAATGATGCTGCTGTTAGTGTTGTTCAGGTTGTCCAGGATGTTCGCTTTTCTTTTCTCTGATGAAGCACAATCAAAAATAAAAGTACAATATAATACTCATCCAGCTCAATGTGAGAACAACACAACAGCAGTGTGAGTGTTCAGTGAAAGTCGACAACGTAGCCAAAATTTGCTATCATGATATTTCCTACAGTGGGGAAAACAAGTATTTGATCCCTTGCTGATTTTGTTGGTTTACCCACTAAGAAAGACTTGATCAGTCTGTAATTTTAATGGTAGGTGTATTCTAACATGTGGAGACAGAATATCAAAAAGAAAATCCAGAAAATAACTTTTAAATATCTATATTAATTTATTTATATTTTATTGAGAAAAAGAAGTATTT
>CM040996.1:13106000-13118338 GCA_022985145.1 Pangasius djambal
ACTTATTTTCCTCAATAAAATGCAAATAAATTAATACAAATTCTTTAAAGTCAATTTCTTGATTTTCTTTGTGATATTCTGTCTCAGCATGTTAGACTACACCTACCATTAATATTACAGACTGATCGAGTCTTTATTAGTGGCCAAACCAACAAAATCAGCAAGGGATCAAATACTTGTTTTCCCCACTGTATATATACAGTCAGGTCCGGAAGTATTTGGACAATGACAGAGTTTTTGTGATTTTGCCTTTATACACCACCACAATGGAGGTGAAATAAAGCAATCAGGATGTGATCGAAGACTTTCAGCTTTATTTTAAGAGTTTCCACAAAAATATGGCATTTACCATTTAGGAACTACAGCCATTTTCAGCAAAGTACCTCCATTCTTGAATGTTACCAGTGGTTTCCACCTTGTTGTAAACCCTCTGTATTTACATTCATGAAGGTGTCTCTTGATTGTAGATTTTGACAATGATACGCCTACCTTCTCCAGAGTATTCTTGACCTCTGTTGATGTTGTGAAGGGGTTTTTCTTCACCAAGGAAAGGATTCTGCGATCATCCACTTTGCTCATCCACATCCGTTGTCTTCTGTGGTCTTCCAGGCCTTTCGATGTTGTTGAGCTCACCAGTGCTTTCTTTCTTTTTAAGAATGTACCCAACTGTTGATTTGGCCACACCTAAGGTTTTTGCTATCTCTCTTATAGATTTATGTTGTTTTTTCAGCCTAATGATGGCCTCCTTCAGTTGCATTGAGATCTCCTTGGACTTCATATTGGTAGCTCCAGTCGAACAGCTGCCAAATGCCAACTCAATACCTGATATCAACTCCAGACCTTTTATCTGCTTCATTTGTCTTGAAGTAAAGAGGGAATGGACCGCACCTGAGCAATTAACTTCTTGTCAGTCACTTTGTCCAAATACCTTTGAGCCCCTGAAAATGGAGGTACTTTTCTGAAAATGGCTGTAATTCCTAAATGGTAAATACCATATTTTTGTGGAACCTCTTAAAATAAAGCTGAAAGTCTGCACTTCGATCACATCTTGATTGTTTTATTTCAAATCCATTGTGGTGGTGTATGAAGGCAAAAACTCCGTCATTGTCCAAATACTTCCAGACCTTTATATTTTTTATTGAAATTGAATCTAAAAAGAAACTTTTGACTTTATGTTTTTAATTTTTAATTTTATAATAATGTCATCATTCTAATACATTATTGTTTCTATAGTAACAGCTCATTCACAGGGACTTGTAAGTTGGACACTACAAATGTGCTGTTATTTAATAAAGAAAAATGTATAATCATTGATTTGGTTTTCTGTTAAGAGGCATTTATTTAACCTTGTATAGATGAAAACATCTGCGTCAGCGCTTTGCAACAGTCAGTATATTATTTGCCACATTAATCCCATGAAAAGAAAAAAAGAGACTTGTGAAGTAATGACTATAACCTACATGGACATAACAGAATCTAACCTGTTTTGCGGATGTAAATGTATGTATGAACTTTGTTAAAAAAAAAGTACAATGTGTTGTTCTTTAAAAAATTTCAAAATTTAACCATTGCCAAATTGCTGTGGTATAAGAACAATAAAGCACATCGTGACATGCTGTTTTTGGAAAATAATCAACTTTGGGGTGATATCAATAACTCTTGATTACATTGATTATTTGCCTATAACAGCATGCCCTTACATTTTTGCATTTTGATATTATGTTTACATCTCTTTCTTTGGTAATATGCATCAAAATTTGCAATTTGATGCAAAATGTTAAATCTATGTTACTACATTTTTAGAAGAAAAAAATAAATCTAGCACCCTTGAGTTTTTTGTTCCTCCTAGAGATTCTATGTAGAACCCTTCAGAGAAGCTCCAAGTACAAACACTATAGGAAGCAGGAAGGGTTTAAAAACCCTTAATTATTAAAAAAAAAAAAAAACTTTGAGGAACCCATTATTAATAGTATAATCTGGAGTGTTTAATATTTACTCAGCAATCAGCATCTTTGAGACATGTAAATTCTTTCTACATGGGAGAAATCCAAAGCCAAACATCTGACATTTACACTACCTAATATGTATGCTAAGTTAAATGCATTATAATATTACAGCTAATTTGTAAAGACAGTGAAGAGTGTATTCAATTAGGAAGAGCATGCTATAGCATCTAGATGTCTAGTTTAATCTAACCATTTGCTGAACAAACCTTCTCTATTCTCTACACACACACTGCCACATGTTCCCCTTCCATCTCAGAACGCTTATAAATCACCGTTATTTTTATATGTGACCTGAATACAGTCATATACAGTTATAATGAGTAGCTGGAGGTGAGCATTTTCTCCATGGTACTTTTATAGGATGAGTATGCTCCAGAGAAGCCATATATAACTGCTATAATAAATGTGTAAGACGTGGCCCCGGGTTTAAGAGCGTGAGGAAGGACACAAATTCGCATGTTTGACGTGTTTATTAGCGCTGCTGAGATAGCAAGAGTCGCTACACCAGGCCTGGGTCGAAAGGGAAGCTGAGGAAAGGCATCTGGCTGCAGCCCTGGCTCGACTTCAAATTTGTTGTCAACTCTATATAAATGCACTCCATCCATCCACACGCACTCAGACAATTCCAGACAGTCATTCCAAGTTTTCTTCAACTCAACAACAGTAAAAATGGCTGTCACAAAATTCCCTGTTCCACACTTGGCTTACATATATGTTTTTTATACACAAAATATATAATGAAAATTAGCCAGAGAAATGCCTACATATTTGAAGCAAGTTAACGTATGTTTATCTTAGAATCTTACTTTAGTGTAAAGTAGCTCCTAAATTATTTAGTTTTGTGTTTTCCTGATGCATTGACAATCATTTGATCTGCAGATGTCACCAGCATGCTGTGTTTTGAGCATTTCCTAACAAGTTAATTGTTTGTCTCAGTTTTAAGCCCAGCCTTATATTTTTGCCCATTTACTCACTGCTTAGCAACTACTGCTACCCACCATCACCCCTGTGGTATTTTCAGCGCTTTGGTAGGTGCACCAGTGTTTCCCTATGGACACATAAATTACATTTTGGATTGCTGTATGTGGTTGTGCTTACCAACAGCCAAACATATATACATATATATATATATATATATATATATATATATATATATATATATACACACACACACAGTGTATTTCATCAAGTAAAACCCCACAGCCTTGAAAACCCAAACATAGATAAATACCCATCCACACCTCTGTTTACTTGTACCAGGTATTAGCATAAGGCCAGAGCTATGCAAATTGTTCCGTTAAGCCTTACGTTTATTAGCGGTAAGTCTGTATTCACTGAGTGAAGTGATTGGAATTACTGTGGTTGGCATTACTTTTTCAGGAGATCAGCCAAGATACACTGCAGCTAACCCATTCAGAGCTGTAAATGTCTTGAGCAGGACTTCGTATTCAATATGGAACTTAATAGGCAGATTGAATAAGACTGGAGGAATGTGCTCTGAATTTCTTTTCCTGGTAAGGATGCAAGCTTCTGCATACTGACTTAGCTGAAACATCAACATTGCATCTTGAACGCAGAACTGTCAATACATTTTGAGTACCACAGAAATGGACTGTGGAATCTTCTCATAAATTTGGCGAGCACAATCCCAAATAAATGCACCATTAGCTTGGCAACAAGCACCAGAATCTTTCAGTCTAAAATCTCATTAGCTGTCCAGAGATCATTGGCCTAATATCAGTAGGATGGCTATCAGACTCTAGACATCTGCTTTGTGAGAGAACAAGGAAGAAGTGCAACCAATCAACAGAAAGAATGGGGGGGTTAATGGGAGCAAGAAACAATGGCTGTGGAAGGAAATGGAAGACAAAAAGCCAGATGGCATGCAGTGTATGGCTGGTATTTTAGCGTGACATAGTTACAAATGCGTCCCTCTATGAATGTCATGAGTGAAAGACAGAGAAGTGCAATGTGATCTCATTTTTTTTCAATGTTACTCTTATTCCAGCAGCTTAATTACTGCTGTGACTTTCATGAAAGAGCTTGTGCACCACCTCTCCATGTGTGCGATATCTGTTCACCTGTCATTCTCTTGTTCTTTAAGTTTTATTGGACTATGTCGCTGTTGCTCCTTTAGGCTCTATGAAGTTCACATTAATGATTTCACCTAACTCATCAGCCTATTTACACTCGTTTCAGTGGGTGTGCCTGTGTGTGTTGGAGCAGTAGAAAAATGTGCCGAGCAGTGGGACTGTAAGACCAGGGGTCTCATTTATCCACTGTGTGTATGCATATTTTTATATGTAAAGCATATATATATAGTTCCTACGCATAGAATGTGATTTGTCAGGTTATTCTTGTGTGTGAGGATGTATAGAAAAGTGTAATTGCAGGTAAACTGATTGTGAGGAACTCTCATCACACTTATTGTCAATCATGTCAATATAATTAACAGTGATTGCTGACTTCATGCAAACAGGTGACAAATGACATATAAAGTAAAATCGAATAATAGGTACATAATATAAACTAATATGTATCTCTGTACTGAGAGTGATGAGTGGCTTATCAATTTTGCTCACTCAGTGCAATGTAATTTGATTTAAGATGACAACTTTATCCACTTTTGGAGAAGCCAGTGAACCCTAGCAACAGCACCCCTGTACATACTCAAATCCTGTATACTCTAGGGTTAGCCATGGGCACATTTCAGTGAGAAATTGGAGGCAGGTCTGGCATTTCCCCACCAACTATGAGCCTAATAATGACACGAGTCTTAAATGCATTCATATTTCGCATGCCCTATTGCATTACATTTCCAAATGTGTCAGTAGTACAGACAAAAAAAATGAGAGATTTCCACACTGCGGCAGGTTTTCCAAATATAATTGAGGCGATGGATTGTGTAGATGTGGCCATAAAATCATCCTTGGAAGGAAATTTCTTTAGCATTTATAGTGTTTTGGCTGGTCTCTTTATGTAAATATGTGTTCTCAAGCACGAGCAGACTAATTTAGAATGTGTAAGATTTATCAAGCTGTGCATACACACACCTGATAATTGCCAATATTCAAGTGCGTACTTTATGAGTTTATCTACAGAACTAGAACATCCTGAATGCATACTTATACACCCCAGGACTGGGAAACATGGGTCTACATTGAATGTTCAGCAACATCCACAAGACTCGGGGTTGCTGAATTTGATTTTAGAATAATAAATGATGCTTTTCAATGCTTTTTTAAAGTCCTTCACAAAAGAATACCATGTCGATACCAGAATAAATGTGTTTGAACCCGGTTTGAATTTTTTATTCACGCTGGACAAGAAACGAAATATCTCACATAGAGGTGTAATTGTTTGCTCTTGATTATTGGTGCTTTTGTCTACCGTGATGATAAAAAAATTCTTACTTACTTTTGATACAAACTCTCCTTTAATGTATGAAGCAATACCAAGCTGCTTCATTCTAAGTGTTTAGTTTTATTACAATGGGCCCCATTTATCAATATTTTAGTAAAGTTGTGTGGAAATGTTTGTTTGAGCCAAACAGAACTAAAAAAAAAAAAATCCACCAGAGTTTCAGAAACGCTGATTTTCTTCATTTTCTTCATTTGGTGACGCCCACAAAACTCCATAAAAGGCAAGTTATACAGTCTTGCATGTACGCCAATAAATGTTTATATTATTTTATACCTGAAAAGGTTAAAATCTAGAGAAAAATACAGAAAACGTGAATTAGGTGTGAATTGAGTGAGGTGAAAAGAAATTACAAGCAAGCACAGACAAAAAAAGATCTACACTCTACTCTGGTGATCATGGACACCAAGCACGTCACACAGGGAAAGTGGTCATTTTAGTTTACGCATTTTTATTTTTAAAGTGTTTCACATCCTAGAAGTGTTGCACAGTGTTAAAAGAAGACACTGTCGCAAATGGATTCGATTTATAAGCGGGCTTTCATCATCTGAAAAAAAAAAAAATCATACCAGTCTTTAAACATCCTTTCCCTCATAAGCATGACAAGCACAAAATCTTTCATCAGCTGAAGCGTTTGTTTACGGCCCTGCGCAGACAGACCGGCCCGCCCTCCGTTTATACGGCGCCATTTTTTTGTCATTAGTAAATGTCGAGTTTTTTTTTGTTCTTATTCATGAGACTGTGTTGGCTCACTTGCTTTATCTTTCATATTCTTTAATTAATGGCAATAATAGAAAATGACTGGGTTTCAGTGGATCACTGGGTTTCATTTTCTTGATGGTATTGTATTCTTAGTCCCTGACCTTGTGACCTAGCATGTTATTTACAGAACAAAGCTAAGACTTACCTTTGCAATGGTTTTCGTCCCACGGGTACACACAGTTCTGGATCCCATTACACACCAGTGAGTTGTTGATGCACATGTTACTGTGGCAGAAGAACATGTCAGCCTCACAGGGAGCTAGAAAAAAAAAAGAAAAGTGATTTAAATTTTTAATCGCATTTCTTATTTGCCAGTGCCATCCTAGGATGCTACGTGAACTTTCTGAATATCTAGCACTGGCGCAAGAACAGTTTACGTATTGTATTAGGTACTGAGATGAGCAAATATTGCTCTTTTTTGAGCATATATGTCAGGTTGAAAGGATTTTTGGTCTAAACATGACTCTGATTTGAGTCAGACTTTCTACTGAGGTTAATTACTTTCAAATTTCTACATGCACCTTTGCTGGAACTGTATTATGTATAAATTGAATAGAAAGCCATATTTGTTTTGATGTGAAGTCACTTTTATTCATTGTGAGATTCCACATTCTGGGAGTCATTAACTCTGCTCAGGACACTGACTCTCATGAGCATAATCTAAAAGTGCATGGTGTTTTATTCTGGGCAAATCCTGAAAAAAATTGGGTGAAATCTGTAATTATATCTAGGGTCTCTCACATTTCAATATTGACTAGATTCGTATAAATTATGTAGTGTGGCCTAGGTATAAATTTGACCATCAAATATATACACCACCAGTGGGCTCAAATTACTGAGATGGTGCCTGGTTACTCATTTTACACGCATGCTGCATATTTTTCACTTATTACATAAATGCCACTCTCCCACTGTCAACAAGGAATTGGCTCATTGCACAAACACTTCTGCATTCTTCTCAGTACTGCCCTTATGTTTCTGGTTCTTTCACTACACTCACACTGACAGGATTTTGCACCCTGTGTCTGTAAGAGCTCCTGAAGATGAACATCAGTGACCTTCCCTAGATATGTAAGAACTGATGAAGATGAAGAAAGGCTTCAAACTATATGGCCTTCAGCACTGAGCTCTGGCACCTCTGTCATAGTGAATATTAAGGCTTGAATCATGTTCTTTGCATCTGTTTAGCTCAAATTGGAAAGTCTGGAAAGATGTAGTGTTACAGCAATATCCTAGAACCACTAGGAAATGAAATGAGTTGAATGCTGGATACTTTTTTTTTGCACTGTGAGGTTGTAGTGTGTCAATAAGAATTAGTTTCACCTACATGCCTCTATAAAATTTGTTGCTTCTGGCTATAGCTGGACTTTTTTTTTTATCCCACTCCTGTGTGCTCTCACAATCCCATCTGATCCAACAATTATTATTGCTGTTGGACATGCCAGTAATATTTTCTGACTAACATGGTTGGTTCTAGTTACCAAAATATAAACAAATTTATTTGTAATTTAAACCACAACAATACTGAGCAGGGTTGATGGTGGCGTAGCCTTAGCCTGGTCCCTGGTGGCGTAGCCTGGTCCAAGGTCCCTGGTTCAATACTGAACTACTGTCTGTGCAGAATTTCTGTGTTTCGTCCAAGTTCTCTGGTTTCCTCCCGCCTCCCATAAAGACGGCAGCGGGTGGATTGGCTATGATAAATTGCCTCTAGGTTTGAATGTGTGTGCATGGTGCACTGCAGTGGACTGGTGTCTTATCCAGGGTGTATTCCTGGCTTACATCCAGTGTTCCCAGGACAAGTTCCAGATACTGCAACCCTTACCCAGAAAGTGAGCGTGTGACAACCCTGACCAGGATAAAGCATTTACTGAAGATGAATGAATGCAATATAGAATGTGTCACGCAGTGCAACACAATCCTTGTCCAGTACACTCCCATATTATCCATGAAGGTAAGAATGTAGAGTACAGTACATGATTTGAGACATGGCTAGATCCATCTTTTATGTGAACAGAGATAGTATGTTCTAAACAGAAACAATAAAGATATGAATAGGAGGCTACTAGTTTGCTTGTATTTTGAGAAATAGACTCAATTAATTTTGTTAGACAATATCATGGACAAGGACAAACAAAAATAATAATTGTGCAGGCAGAATTTAAAAAAATCCAGCACTAAATCAGCTCTAGCTGAGACCAGTTATGAACTGGATTGATGAGGTGAGGAGAACTGAGTGAGGAGAATTCACAGAGCATGCTGACAGTGCTGACATTTCCAACATTTCTACCTATGTTTTTACTAGTATTGTTCATATTTAATTAAAAAACTTCAAGTTTAGGTTCCACGCCCACTTTGTGTTTAAATCTGAACACAGATACAAACATTTGGAGCAGTAAATAAATACAGATACAGACAGTGGCCTTGTGTTACACCTAGAATGTGTATAAAATTCACTCCTGAACTAATTCCTCCAGTCTGCCAGAGGGCAACCTCACCTGAATATTGACTCCAGTTCAATCTCTGCACATGAAGTGAAGTGAAGTGACTTGTGGCCAAGTAGTGAACACACACACACCCATGAACACACACCCAGAGCAGTGGGCAGCCATTTTAGCTGCGGCGCCCGGGGAGCAGTTGGGGGATCAGTGCCTTGCTCAAGGGTCTCACCTCAGTCGTGGTATTGAGGGTGGCAGAGAGCGCTGGTCATTCACTCCCCCCACCTACAATCCCTGCCGGACCCGAGAATCAAACCCACAACCTTCGGGTTCACCCTTGGTCTTACAAGTCCTACTCGCTGACCATTAGGCCACGACTGCCCCCATCAATAACAGACACAATTTAAAGGTGCATTCGGGAAGATTTGGAAAAAAAAAAGGTCTCTAGCAGTTAAATTGGTGGAGCTGAATAAGATTTGAATGATTTTTTTATACACTGAGCCCGCTCCGTTTTCCACCCATGTACACAAAGCTCCGCCCCCAAAACTTATGGTGCTTCAAATAGAGTTAGCATGTTAATCAGAGTTACCATTAGAAAGAACTGTCATGACATCACTTTTAAGCGTACTAGGACATTCAACTGCTTGAAAGCCAAGTAACAACTCTGTAAACATGCAACTTTTCCTCATACGAGTTCATGAGCATGTGAAGGGGCTTTGGGTGTGGTGTCCATAAAATGACAAGAGGCCAATCCAAATACAACCAAACATACTGGACCGGAATGCAGGTTTCCAAACTGGGTTTTTTTTCAGCTTTGTAATACACTTGTTCTGAGACAATGGCTTAAACTATTTTTTTTAGAATTTCTACATGATTTTCTACATTATTCATACTAGTAAGAAATGAAAAATATTGACTACTGCAGCTTTAAAGACTCATGTTTGCCTGCACACTTCGAGTAGTCTTGTGGAATTTATTTTACAAGTTCTGAGCTGTGTTTTGATCACTTTTCCTCTGTGCACTGTTTGACTGTGTACTGAACCTTGCCTGCTGTTGTTTACCTGTGCGATTTGGATGTCCCCTTTGTTCCTGTTTGCCATGCAGTGATTATTCACCTTGGCCTGTTTGACGACCTTGATATTTGGATTGTGATTTGGATTTGCCTGCCTGCTTTGTAAATAAACATCTGTACAGGAACACTCTGTGCCTGAGATGCTTTGAACTTTGACAATGCTTAGATGCTTATACTGTACTGGTGCTTAAAGGCTGTATGAACACCTTCTGATTAAGTCAAGGTTAGGTATATATAAATAAAAACAGAAAATCCCTTTCCGTATCTGTGTTTAACCTGACCCGTTCCTCTTGACTCTGCTTTAAGATTACACTCTGTATCTGTCCGTCTCATTAATTGCTGAAAATTGGACCGTGATATTTCCTGACTTTGTCTTTCCTTTGAATCACTTTGTTTTGTCCTGCCCTTATTAAAGCTACATGTTAACTGAATATCAAGCATTTCTTAGTAATGTATGAATAAAGACAGGAATTGATTTCATTTGTCAACATGTCTCATCCAAGATTTATTTTGTAAACTCCTGTCATTGACATGCTGGTCTATTTTCACTTTGGTTTCCTACATTACCCACAATGTCGTTTGACTACCTACTGATAGTGATGGGATTTAGATCTCTCTTCATCTGTACCTAAAGAGACCAATGCGGCAGTGCTTTATTCCTTTAATCTGTCCATCTCTCTCGCCTCCTCTTCAATAACTAGCTGAGCCATGTCTCTGCTGTAACTCAGCACAATTGCATCATCCATTCAATGCAGTGCATTCTGGAATTTGAAGTCCACTATATGTACATTAGATTTAATCATTAATCTATATGATATTGAACATTGCTGGAAAATGGAATGAAAAAAGAAACTCTTGCTGACAGTGAAATCTGATCTTTTATCACTCATATTTGAAATTGTTGAACATTTTTTTCTCCTATGAAACTCCATTGCAAGTCTGTTAGCAATGTGCCCTGTGACATAAGCGCTGAAGAAAACCACTAACTTCTCGTGGAAATAACAAAAAGTGCAGAAGTAGCAAAGGAATGGCTAAATATTCATATATAAACATTTTTTTTCTAGTTCTATCTGGCAAATTAACAAAAGGCTATGATCCTGAGCTGATACAACTTACTACAGCATATTAAAACAACCACAACCAAATCAGCATATAGTATATTTGATGTTAAAATATGTGTGTTTCTACAGTAGGGCACTAGGTAGGGTGTATAATAACTACAGTGAGGCCATGCCATACCACATTGTCTAGTGGAAAATTGCTATTAGTTATGCTTCCTGAATGTTCTAGTGCTTTCCTGCTCTGCCACATGTGAATCATCTCATTAAGTCAATCAGCTCATTAACACGCCATTCATGAAGACAAAGACGCAGAATTAGCAAACTCTAATCTAACAATTTTACTCTAATGAAGCATATGTTAATGAGCTGGTGAGCTGAATCAGGTGCGTTAGTACAGGAAACACTCAGAAGTGTGCAGGCAGGAGAACTAACGCAGCAGGATTGTGAGTGTGGGAGTGTGAAATTACTGCATTAGACATGTGCATTTAGAGCACATATTGAGTTTTGAAAAAGTACTATCTTAAAAGGATCGCAGGACTCCACGGCCGCAGTGAAGTATTGATGTTTTTACTCCCGAGGAGGATAATAATGACAGAGTAAATTAGGATGATTCATTGCTTTAGGTCCCACATGCTCATGGTTTTTAATCACTAGGTGCATCTCTTCACCAGGTGGCGCTGCAGCTCTCTGCTGAAAAGCTGCAGTCTCAAGAGTAACTTGTTTATAATCTTATAATAAAAATAGGGTTTTGCTCCTTAATGTGCATGCATGAAATAATAATAATAATAATAAGAATAATAACAACAACAACAACAACAACAACAACAACAACAACAACAACAACAATAATAATAATAATAATAATAATAATAATAATAATTATTATTATTATTATTATTATTATTATTATTACTGTTGTTTTTTGTTAAATGAGATTAGAATTTTTTTTCAGAAAGCAGCTACAATAATTAAGCCATTTTTTTACACAAAAGAAAAAAAGGCAAGGTAAGGATGGATGATATGACAAAATATCATATGATTCTCAAAGCCATTTCTATGATACACAATGTAGTGTTGAAAAAAAAACCTTTCAATTTATAAAATTAATTTCTTATTTTTTATATTAAAAAATATCATTATATATATATATTTTAAAGTGAAGTGACGTGTAGCCAAGTATGGTGACCCATACTCGGAATTTGTGCTCCGCATTTAACCCATCCAAGTGCACACACACTGTAGTGAACACACAAACACACACACACACCGTGAACACACACACACACAGAGCAGTGGGCAGCCTTTTTTGCTGCAGCGCCTGGGGAGCAGTTGGGGGTTCGGTGCCTTGCTCAAGGGTTTCACCTCAGTCGTGAGTGTGCTCAGAAAAATTAAAGGAACACTTTTTAATCAGAGTATAGCATCAAGTCAATTAAACTCCTGGGATATTGATCTGGTCAGTTAAGTAGCAGAGGGGGTTGTTAATCAGTTTCAGCTGCTTTGGTGTTAATGAAATTAACAACAGGTGCACTAGATGGGCAACAATGAGACGACCCCCAAAACAGGAATGGTTTTACAGGTGGAG
>CM040996.1:13118438-13135844 GCA_022985145.1 Pangasius djambal
GAGAGTGAGTATATTGGTAGGAGAATGTTGGACATGGAGCTGCCAGGCAGGAGGTGAAGAGGAAGGCCAAAGAGGAGGTATATGGAGGTAATAAATGAGGATATGAAGCTAGTGGGTGCAAGTGTTGAGGATGCAGAAGATAGGGATAGGTGGAGAGTGATGATTCGCTGTGGCGACCCCTGAAGGGAAAAGCCGAAAGGAGAAGAATATATATATCACAATGTGTATCACAGTATTTCAGAAAAATGTATTTTGACATTTTGACACAATCTATCAGTTCTACAGTAATATTCGGGGACTTGTAAGGCAGAAACTCCACACTCTAAGACTAATAAAGACAGGCACTCGATTTTACTGTACCAAGACAGCTAAAATGGTCTTTCTATTGCTCTCTGACTTTTGAAAGTCTTGGGCATTTGTCTGCCTTCTTGTTTAGTTTTCAGTCCCTCCTCAAAAGTATGAGCATCAAAAGACATTTCTAAAATCAGATCCAACATTAGCAGTGTCTGCCATTTCATACCAAATAGCAGCTAAGCTGCTAGCTGAAGAGGGAAATGACAGCAAGCGTGCCTTATAAACAACAAATTTCAGAAATGAATGTAAATAATCAAACAGAACTTTATACTTACAGTTTATTTGCAATATTTAGAAAATTACTCCTACTGCAGGATCCAAGCGATTCTGACTGTTGCTGATATGCTTAAGTTTGAGATGTCTGTCATGTTCAATACCGTTTCACTGATTGGCACTTGGTTGCGAGGTTCCGGCCCTTTGAGAGATCGACCAATCATCATAAGAAGAAGCCGTGCATCCATGATGGGACAACATCCAACATCTGTAGCTGTACTCATATCAGGATGCTTTTATGCTCACAGTCCCACACCATATTCAACCTGCATGTCCGCTGCTCCACATAAACAACACAAGTCAGCACAGGTGCACTGTGGCACCAAGGATCAGGGAACAGAGCAATGAGGGAGCAGAGCAGAGTGAACCCTACAGCCCCTAACATGAGCAACGGAGCACTGAAGTGACAGCTCGAAACACAAAACACCATACACACTGAAAACCTGACATGGATCAGGTTCAGGAAGCCAGGCCAGGAAAATGATCAGCTCAAGCTCAGACCTGTCAGCACTATAAACTATGCTGTCAGTGCCAACTGAATGCTGGTGCATTTTATTTAGGCAGTTGGGAACATAATCATACTCGATTGTGGACCAAAACAACCATCTGAGCTAGAGAGGTGGTCTGCTTCCAACATAAACTACAAAGAGAACAATCCAACTGCTGAAAGTAAAGATAACATGCTGTGTATTATGGATTGCAGGCAGCAAGAAGTCAGGACTAGTGTGCTGCGGCATTATGTTGTGCTCTGGAAATCTATAAATTCCATAAAAAGGAGGTTTACTGCTGTGTTTCTGACCATCAGTTGAAAGACTATTTTTACATTTTTGGTTTGTTTAAATATGCACATTGTGAAACTGTATCAAACCAAAAAGGCTAATTAATAATTAATACCAAAAATAATTAATAATTAATACCAGAGATATTAATTCCACACTTATATGGACTAGGACAAAACTCTGTTTTAGATATGAATCTGATTTATTTTCTCTGTAGCTTGAATGAATGTGTTAGTTTAGACATTCTATGAGATAGAGGCAAAAGTATTTCAAGGCGTTTTCTCAATTCAAAATACGTATCGTGATATTTGGGGTAACAAAGTGGCAGCAAAAAATGTCATCATTTCTAGAGTAATTTATTTAAGCAAGATGGAAAGATTTGTATCAAATGTAGTGTTTAAGTTGTCACACATGGTGAAAGTTATCAGGGCAGAGGATGTGTTGTATTACTTATAAACTGTAATTTTTATTTTCTTTGGTTTGACAAAATATAATGGAAAAATATGACAAAATAAGCTTGACCTTCCCAAACTTCGCCAGAAAACCTCACAACCCCAGACAGTTTCATTGACATTAAAAAATTAATATCAATGAAAACAGGAATAGCAGGAGAAATGTCTAGTATTTGGGGTGATTCAGAAATGATGGAACTTTTGACTATTCATGTCAAGAATAATGATGAATAGTACAGTCTGGATTTATTGAATGTGGTCATTCATGGGTGAATCAGAGGTAGAATCTGAGAATGCACTGTCAGTAGACAGAAGCTGCTGGTGAGATCAAAGTCTTGAAACAATTTTCACTGATCCATTGATTTTTTTTAAAGCATCATTTCCTGTATAACAGGACTTTCATGTCTGAAGAACACCATCCCAACTGTGAAGCATGAGGGTGGCAGCATCATGTTGCGGGGGTGTTTTGCTGGAAAAGGGACTGGTGCAAATCAGAAAATAGATCATGAAGAAGGAGGATTATCTAAAAATACTGAAGCAACACCTCAAGGCATCAGTCAGTAAGTTAAACTTTGTTGTATCTGGGTCTTCGAGCAGGACAGTGATCCTAAGCATATCTTGTGTAAACTTTTGGCCTCAACTGTATATCATACTGCTATCAGCATGCATTCATTGGCTGAACTGGATCAATGTTGGGTGGATAAAAAACTATAATCATGTTGGCAGATGATCAAATTTTGTTTATTCTTCAGGAAAACAGTCCAAATATGTGGAACAGATGGTCCATATCCAGGATGGATGGAATAAGGAAAGAAAAGGGTTAGCATGAGTGCAGATCTCTTCACTTCATCCACACTTAGGTGTGTGTTTCATAACAGGTCAATTTAATATCGCAAGAGTTTGGGTTTAAGGGTGTGTGTGTGTGTGTGTGTTTGTGTGTATGACCCCCAAGGAGCCATACCTGGATGAACTGCTGCAGCAAATTGGATGAAGAGATCGAGAAAGGGAAAGAGAGAAAGGAAAACCAGGAAAGAAAGAAAGAAAGAAAGAATACATGATGGAGAGTACATGAGTAATTGAATCTTCCATTCGTTAGCTGAATCAGGGACATAGTTTCTGAAGTTTCTAAATACACCTACTGCTCCTCCTCCTCCTCCTCATCATCATCACCTGTTGCTGTTTGTTTTTGTGCTTGTCTGTACACTTTGGCAGAGTTATGAAGGTCATGGTTTAACACTATGTTGGCTCACCCAAATATTTCGAGTCAAGCCAATGAAATCCTGTCTGCCCTTTTAATGAAAGTAAAGCATTAAGGCATAAGAATCAATGCCACCTCACACTGCATCTGGTATAAAAGAGTAGGATTGTCTCTTCTGGCAGGGGGTCCATGCCCCTGAGAGAGGACTTTATGTACCTTGGGAACTTACTCACAAGTGACGTTAAAAAAAAAGGGAGCTCAAGATCGACAAATGAATTGGGTCAGTGACAGCAGTATTAAAGTGACTGTACTGGTCTGTGATGGTGAAGGAGGAGCTCAGTTTGCCAATGAAGGTTTTGTTTACCAGTCAATATATGTCCCATGGTCAGGAGCTGTGCGTAGTGACCAAAACAATACGGTTGTGAGTACAGGCAGCATAAATGAGGTTCCACCACAGGGTTGCTGGGCTGACTCTCTGTAATAGGGTGAGGAGCTTGACAGCCCAGAAGAGCATTTGAGTAGACCCACTGCTGCTCTGAATTGAGAGGAGACAGCTGAGATGGCTTGGGCATTTACAAGGATGCTCTCTGGTCAGCTTGTGGTAGAGGCATATCAGGCACAACTAACTGCCTGGAGGCAAGACCCAGGACTCGCTGGAGAGATTATATCTCCAGTTGGTGTGGGAACATCTGGGATTCACCCAGAAAGAGCTGAAATATGTGCCTGGGAATAGAGAAGTCTAGGCTGACCTTCTCAGCTTGTTGCCACCTCGACCCTGACCAGGGAAAATGGAAGGAAAACGAAAGAATGAATTTTTCAGCCATGAGAAATCTGAATGGTTTCTCCCTTACTCCTATGTCCCTACACTGTTGTCTAGTATAGTAAATAAAAACACCACTAGTGGCCACACTTACAATTATGTATAACCTACAGATTTCAAAAACATCTAAGTAAGAGCTCTGCCTTGTGGTGATTCTTTATCCTATAAATGTGTGTGGCATTTTTGTCATGGAACAGGCAACAAAAAAACACTGACGTTCATGTTGACCGTGCAGCACCATTATGGCCCACTGTTGGAAAACCACTGGTTTGCAGAATTAAAATAAGTTCTTTATAACAGCAGCCATGATTACAGTCTCACACAAAACAGAACCATTATACTCGCTCATTACAACTCAGTTTCAGGCTTCAGCAGTTAAATGGTTTTAAATGATAGTGTGTTTTTTATTGGGAATATAAAAAAACAGATTCTAGGTTAAGTACTCAGATTGTGTTTGAGTGTGTGTGTGTATGTGTGTGCATCTTACGCTCTTTAAACGTGGTGTAGAGGATCCGGAAGCGGCTGCGGCGGCTGTGCTCATCGGCCCACATACGCACAACACCCAGTGCGGTTCTCAATGTCACGTCACTAGCCACCGTGCTGCAGAATTTACACTTCAGATCCTCAACAGAGCCGCTGCCGTCATACACAGCCACAAAGTTTCGCTTGCACTCATTTGAGTTCTGCATCTCATAGTCCAGGAACCGCAGGTAGATCTGAATATACAGAGAGAGAGAGAGAGAGAAAGAGAGAGAGAGAATGTATATTTATATATACACTTTAAATAATGTGTAATACACCTCTATCTGTTGCTGCAATTATAAATAGCTAGGCAGTTAGTTAAACACTTGCAATCTAGCTCACATCTGTCACAACTTGATTTGCATCAGCAAATTATTAGCAATGTATGAAAAACTAGCCAAGACTGTCAGAATATACAATAATAACTAATCTATTTTGTTTATCACTAAAATTTATTACAA
This sequence comes from Pangasius djambal, assembly GCA_022985145.1. Lineage (NCBI taxonomy): Eukaryota > Metazoa > Chordata > Actinopteri > Siluriformes > Pangasiidae > Pangasius > Pangasius djambal. The sequence continues at coordinate 13,123,298 of CM040996.1, forward strand.
TCTATCACTAAAATCTAAGTTAGACTACTAGCATACAGGCTCTGTGAATAAAGTTTTCAACAATCAACCTAACGAATTGTCTCTCCATTGTTTTAGTTTCATCACTGCAAATATTAAGTCCATTGCTTTCCATGCTTCTTAAACAGCTAACAGTTTCAACACAAATCTGCTGTTAGATGAAGCCATAACATGATAACCCCCACCCAATCACACTTCTCTCAGCAGCAGTTAGAGTTCACTAAACGCAGTGAGCTCAGCTCTCTATTTTTTTTAAATGAGAATTCTACTCTCGAGCATGACCAGCTAATGGAATATTTGAGCTCCTAGGGGGAAGTGTGTATTGCACAGAAGCAGACAGCCATAGACAGGTCAATGGTCCTACTGGTGAAATCTCCAAAGATTTAGCTCTACTGCTGGTCCATTTTCATACTTATAAATGGAGTAAAGCACTTCAGCTTTATATGAGCTAATTTAGGAACTTGTGAATTTGGACAGAACATTTCCAAGTCTGATTAATGAATCTGTCATATGACATTGAAATGAACAGTGATTTCAGCATGATGGAAAAATGAAAAGCTAAATTCAAGTCAATTTGATTTGTATAAATCTTTTAACAATAGACATTGTAACAAAATAGAAATCCCAATACAGATGTCATGGTCAAGGCTCTAAACTGATGATGAGGCTTTTTGAGGCTTGATGGATAGATTCAGGATAAAGTATCAGCTTTGACATTTCTAGAACGAGGACAGTACAGTATCATTAACTGGAATCTTAAAAAGAAGAGAGTCCATCTGGCTTGCCATGGTGTGAAACGCTTGCCAGTTTTCAGGTACTATGGTCAATACAGACTCTAAAGTAATAGAGTGTGTTCTAACCAATGGCTCCACTTCTCTAAGTCTAGTTTAATGGTCAGCAATTCCATGTTCCCAATTTCATAATTTATTTTGTCTGTGAGGGCTTTGTTTTTTTTTTTTTAAAGGAAATGATGAGGAGCATTTTGGCAGGAGAATAGCACTCACCCTCACTTCTAAGGCACCAACTATGAATCGACTATGAATGTCAGGCTGGGATCTGGCTGAGATTTTTATGTTTTAGGATGAGCGCTGTTCTAAATGCTTTTGATGGAGGAGAATGTCATCTCATTTGTTTGTTCCAGATAGTATTTTCTCGTTCCTCCTGAGGGGTTCAGCAACTAACTGGACTAAAGTTTCTAATTAAGTGACAAAGCAAAGAAAATCTCTGAAGTTCTCTGATATTATGAGCAACAGGCCAATTAGTGACCAATGAATTTTCACCAATGAAACAATGAAAATATGCCAAGCATGTCTCTGAGGATGTCATAAAGTAATGTTGGAAAGAGGGAAGGAGCACTGACCAAGCCATACCCCATTCCTAAGCATTCATGTGCCCAGACGCAACTTAAAGGTAGTTTTGCAAATCGTACAGCCATCCCTTTATCTGCATAACGGTGGAGAGGGAATCCAGAGATATACTCTTCCATAGCTTTGTTTTCAGTTGGGGTTAAAGGGTAAATGTGGGATTTATGTGGGGTCCTGTTTGACAGAACATCAATAACATAGTAGTATGGTCTAAGAAGGGGCAGGGCAAATGCTTTAATTTTAACGAACACTTCTTGGAATAAGAAGTAACATTTGAGGATCACTGTGGATTGATTTACACTGGTGGACAGGTCTCAGGAAGTGATTTCTTGTTCCAACCATGAGACTTTAGCATTATGATGTTGAAACCTTAGCACAATAGAGAATTAAGAAGATGCTTTGCTGAGAAGAGGGATTAGTTCATGTAAAGAGCATTCATGTTGAGGTGTAGGGGAATGGTTTGTTGAGTAATGAACCAACTGGTTTTCCATCCAAAGCCTGAACCCGAATTGGGGCTGTCAGAGATTTTACTGGAATTTGGAGTGCCACCATATATGAATTTCAGGAGACAACATAGGGCATACTAACCACACAAGCACATGGTTGTTCTCTGATATGATCTCCTCTTTGCTCAGCCTTGTTGAAAACAGGGTTCTTAGCGCTTGTCTAGGCAAATAGATAGCTTGAAAAAGGTGTCCAGGGAAAGATTGCTATCTGTACAGGCCAGTTTTGTAAACATATTCTTCCTAAATTCTTGATGAAAAGCAGATTTGTGCCATCTGCTTTTTGCAGCCAATGTGCTGCAGTGTGTTGTGCTTTGTTTCAGGGTGAGGAGACTTTCTTCTACTTCTCTGTCCTCAGGTAATTAGCTATACACATACACAATCTGTTTGACCAGGCAGAGGTGGCCCACTCTAATGGTTTATTGTGTGGAGGGAATGGGTTGTGCCATTTTGTCCTTATTAGACTTAAGGTTTTGTAATGAAAGGTACAGCAAGCAGTGAATAAGGAAACCCTTGTGCCTTAAAGGATCTCCGTCATACTTGTCAGGTTGAGCAATGACCAATTGGTTGTGAGTTTCTGACACAGTACACAGCTTTTGGAGTTGGTTAATGAGAATTCCTTGCATGGAATGAAGAGCAGAAATTTGTTGCAGGTGTTAGAGAGGTGTTAGTGAGGGCCTCCGGAGTTCACCGAAACCTGCTACATCCATGTTAGAGGAGAAATCTTTTGTCACAAACAGTTAACAGATGGATGCAGTAGCAGGATTAGCTTTTATTAAAACCCCCACAAGTAGACAAAACAAAAGGACTAGGCAACTATCAAAACAAGGGACAGGCAGAATGTCAGATAAATGGCAAATAAGTATAAACTAGGCCAGGCATTGTGGGTAATCAAGAAACAAAACCAATTAGACTAAATAGGGAATGAAAACGACTCAGAAACATCACAGGCAAATGCTGCAGTGAGACTCTGCAAAGCCAGAAAGCCCGAGTTCTTGAAAGGGAGTTTGTGTGATTTAGTACAGGTGTCTCTTTATAAGATTGTAACTGTGGATAGTTTTCAGTTTGGTCTTGGTTTGGTTGAAGTTTGGTTGAAGTGTGATTTGCTGAGGATCATGGGAGTTGGAGTTTGTGGTGGGTGCACACACAGACATGACAACCAGAGGTGACAGTGGCAATGACAAACTCCCTGAGATGACATAAGGAGGAAACCTTTTGAGAAGTGATCCTTCCCTATCTGGGTGACACTGGATACTGGGATTATATTCACTATAGTATGCAGTCATATAGAAAATAAAAGGGCAAACAGTACTAAATGTATTAAAAGGATATTAATTTGTAGTTGGAAGTGCAGGTTTGGGCTTTGTTAAAATAAGGTATAACAAACAAATCTAGAGGATCAGGCAATTCTCAAAAAACATTAATGGGCAAAAGGTCAGGCTAAATAGTAAAACTTTAAGACAAAGTAGGATCAGAATTGGATAATCGGACAAAATTAAGGCTCACTAATATCACAGACTAGACAGCTGGAGCAAGATGCATTGCATATTTGTGAGTTTAGGTTATTTCAAGGAGTGTGCTAAGGATGACCACATGTGCATGATCAGAAGTCCGGGATAGGAAGTTTGGGGCTTTTGTGATATGGGTAACGTAGTTTATTTGGTTGCTTCTTGCTCTATGAGCAGACACAAAAACTGTAGTGACATTATTATTATTATTATTATTATTATTATTATTATTATTATTGTTGTTATTAATAAGGGTAACAATCTTCACTGTCAAAACATTAAACTCAAATTTACATGGTGAAAGGATGAAACAGCATCAACACCAGCAGTGAAATTTTGCATATCATTAATTTCTTTTGCACACGCTGATCACATTTGATGACTGTGTGTGCTCGCGTACGCGTGTGTGTGTGTGTGTGTGTGTGTGTGTGTGGACCGACATGCTCTGTATGATGCACACAGCTTAATGAAGAAGCTTCTTCATTAAAATGAAACTATTACAGATGCCACATCATTGTGTGTCTCTTTGTCCTCAACATGCTACATATACACACGCCATCAACACGACTAATGAGCTGGAGATCCAACATTGCATCTCATCAACAATCTAAATGTGAAATAGTATGGGTGTTGCAAAGAACAAATCATGGATGTAATGGATCCATAATGAGAATTATGCAATGCCAAGATCATTTCCAAATGGCTGGAAAACAACATGTCTGATTTTAAATATGGCTAAACATGCCAGATTAATTGTTGTTGGTAAAAAGAGCGTTTATTAAATTGTTCATGGGATTCACTAACACAGCAGAAAACACCTGCTTCATTTATTTCCATATACATGCAGTGATGAATGAATCCCACTGGCACCTGAACCTGAAATGAATTAGTCATTTATAAAAATCTCATTATGTTTCACTGAAGTAAACGACTTGTACACCTGGAGAAGAAAAATCGATTTTAAATTGTATTATCCACATAAAACATTTAATCACACTTTATTTGAAGGCTTTCTAGTGTTGAGAACAAATCTTTGTATACCCCATGGATTCTGAATGGAAAAAGGGAAAATCTACCTCTATTTTTCATTTTATCAACAAAAAAAATACATTTGCAAATTGTTAGAAAATTAAATGTGTACAACAACACAGCGACCCAAAGCATGAAAATATTTTTAATACCGTAACATTTTGCCATGACTCTCTCAGTCTCCAGACCTGATTCAGAGTCAATGGAGGCTGAAAATTACAACTGATACGATCTAAAACAGAGGATAATGAAAAAGCTTGGTCACTATTTTTGTTACTTATGATATTGAAGGAGGATCTGTGCAACCTAACACACTAAAGCCACGATTTACTATGATTAAAATAACAAGTGTTAGTTTGCATATGCAGATATATGACAAAGAACAGTTGTGTAAATTTGTGTTACGTGCAAAATAACAACATATTTGTTCTTGATAGCTGTGGTAAGATCAGCTCAGATCAGCTCAGGACCTATCCTTTCTGTTTAGAGGTTTTGTTGTTAGGTTTTTGTTTTGTTAATGTGTTTTTACAATTACCGGCAACTGTCTCAAATGGAAGAAGAATTATACTTTTGGAAATGTATCCATATTAATACAGACAAGGTATGATATTAGACTTAAGCGTCATCACCTTCATGTTTGCTTCATGGCCTTGTTTACTTGAGTGCACTCTAATTAGCCTTCTGAGCTACAGTTTTTTAATTAGCTTGCTTCTTCCCCACCACTGGTCTGGAATACATTAGCGGTGGACGTCTGTCGTTGAGGAAGCAACCTTTAGGGCCTTAGTGCTGTGTGTGTGTGTGTGTGTGTGTGTGTGAGTGTGTGTATACATGTTTGCCATGCTGCCCACGTCTCTCCTGTGCTAATTTGCTGATGTTCCAGCTAGTTTAAAGGAGGATGAGAGATCTGTGTACAATATGAAGTACTGAAGCCATTCACATTTGAAAGACTTTGAAAGCTTCAAAGCAGAACATTCCATTTCCTCTCTTCCTTACGCCTTCAGTCCCTCAATCAGCCGCTAAATCAAACCGAAGATGTTTCATGATGTGATGCGTAGGTGCTTAGTCTAACAGAAATTTGAGTGTTTGAAAATATGACACTGCTCTAAAGCAATAGATAAAATTAAAATGTTAGTAGTGAATAAGAATTTGATTTGTAATTAAAATTATTATACAGACTTTCATAAAAATACACTATTATTATTTATTATTATTATTATTTCACAAATAATACTGGTGAACTATGAAACACACTGAGGCATCATGTAGGCATGCAGTTTGCATGAAGCTAACATGACGGCTATAAGCTTGACTTAAATTTGGGATAAGATGAACATTGTGTTTATTTCATGCCTGGCTAAAATATTGTTTTAGGGCTGCTGAAAAGAAACAGTGCTAACCTTAGAGCGAGGAGGAGCTCGGATGAACCACTTGCAGTCCACGGCCTCCGTCTGTAAAGCTTTACCATCTCTGATAATGTGTTGTGATTCAATGATGCCTTCGGGTCCACTCATCTCAAACTCACATGCTACAGCAAGAAAGAAAGAGAGAGGTTTGTTTTAGAAGAGTCAAAAGAATGAGCTGTGTGAGCTGGAAGGCAGTGAGATGAGAATGAAAGATCGATACATACCGGGAAGAGGCTTGGGGACTCCCATGTCTTTAAAGTCAGGATCTAAAAGACAAGAAAACACAATGTGCATCAGTGACTGTGTTCAACTGACTACTTGAAAATGTACTTGAGCTTACGGGTGCAAAATTCATCATATGTAAACTGAGTACGTTTAACAGTTTTTGGCTTCCTCAAGTAATGAAAAATAACTGGCAGCTATACTGGTGAACATGGCTCTAGTGAAATTAACGTTAGAGATCAGTGTTTGTTGACTTGCATTAAATAACTGAGCTTCCCATTTATATGTATTAATTGTCATTATACCACAGGGCTGTTGAATTCTGCAATCTGATTGGCCAGAAGGTATTTATTAATACACACAAGCTCTGACAGTAGTGCCAGCTGTAAGGCTGTTATGCTCCACATAATCTAACAATGAACATTGTGAAAAAAAGTATTGTCATTTAACAAAGAACGACATATAATCATTGATAAGAAAACTTTTATTTAACAACTACGGGAGGAGTCTCCAGTTTCTCCGGTATTTTGTAAGTTACTCACAACGGGAAAGTCTTCACTTTATTATTTTCTTTCTTTCTTTCTTTCTTTCTTTCTTTCTTTTTCGAATTATTTATCTAATTATTTTTTCCTTTATTTTCTAATCTAACTAAGGAGCAGTCTTATTGTGATTCACATATTTGTACATTTGAAGGTATCCCTACTTATAATGTCCTGTCAAAAAAGTGTTTTTTTTTTGTTTACTTAAAATAATACAGTGATAGATTTCAATAAAATATGTTTATGAAAGCACTACTAAAGCTCATTTCCCAGCCAGAAAAATGGAAACAGAAGCCTAAAACAAAGAAACGAGCCAAATCTATCATACAGTGTTAGTGCAAGTTATCTTCGAAATGATATCATTGTTACCGGTCTATACATGCATTTAAAAATAACTAGCTGTACCTTTAATTTGACATAAACAATGAAGCTATGTCGAGCAACATATTGTCTGGAAAATATGGTATCTTTATTCAGTGAAGTTGTGTGAATTCTCTTTGAATCTTGCTTTATTTAGTGAGAAGCTTACACAGGAGTCGAACAGAAATAAAAGCACATGGTAATGCAAACATAAAGACAAGAAAGAGCTCAGAACTGCAACGTGACATGGTGAGACCCTGCAACTGCACAATAGGACTGTCAGAATGAATACAGTGAGTCAAATACTGAGCAAATACTGAAATCTGAATTTCATAATACTGTAATTACTATCTGAATGTTCAGTGAATTTTCATTCACTATAGTTAATTATAGTTACTGTAATTTTATAGTACATAGTCCTTGGTTTAAAAAAAATCCACAGCTGAAGGTTTTTAAGATCCCATACGATATTTTTGTTAACCTAACACAGGTCTACTGAAACACTCTTCCTAAAGGTTTTGGACAAATGACCCTTGTGGTTCAATGTAGGAAATGCGTCTGTCATTAGGGGTCAGTAGAGGTCTGTCACTAGGCAACTGCCCGAAATTTGCACGCCACCATGTTTCCAGCTCGCCAGCACTGAAAGTCTTTGCTGAAGGCAAATCTTACTGATATCTTACAGAATACTATAGCAGGCTCAACCATTTCATGTTGTTCAGTGTTTGTTTTTCGTTGCTGTTGTTTCTTTTAAGACACTTAAGAAAAGTAAAATCGTTGTCATAAAAGATCACTGACAACAAAACATTACTGTGGGTTAATTAATAAAAATGAATCAGAAATACCAATGATGCTATTGTCTCCTTGTGATATTTCTTTGTCTATGAATACATTTTTTTTTGCCTCTTGTGGTTTATACGATATGAGCACATACTGTAGTGTAGCACTGCTGCTGACATTCATTAATAACACCACGATAACACCTGCATTTATAACATGTTATGTCCCATGTAATATAAACTGATGTTCACAAGTTGTTACAGTTACCTATAGTTGCATAATACTTTATAATGCATGAGCACATTATTTCTTAATATCATGTTACATAATGTTACATTCTAAAAATACATTATGAATTCTAAGATCTGAATAATTTAGACACTAACATGTCGCACTATAACACAGACTATGATTATATACACTGATCAGCCATAACATTAAAACCACCTGCCTAATATTGAGTAGGTCCCCCTTGTGCTGCCATAACAGCTCTGAACCATTGAGGCATGGACTCCACGAGATCTCTGAAGGTGCGCTGTGCTATCTGGCACCAAGACGTTAGCAGCAGATCCTGTAAGTCCTGTAAGTTGTGAGGTGGGGCCTCCATGTATTGGACTAGTTTGTCCAGCACATCCCACAGATGCTTGATCGGATTGAGACACCTGACATTCTGACACCTTTCTATCATAGCCAGCATTAATATTTTCAGCAATTTGTACTACAGTAGCTCTTGTGTGGGATCGGACCAGGCTGGCTAGCCTTAGCTCCCCATGTGCATCAGTGAGTCTTGAGCACCCATGACCCTGTCCACTGAATACCAGGAACACCCCACAAGACCTGCTGGTTTGGAGATGCACTGATCCAGTCGTCTAGCCATCACAATTTGGCCCTTGTCAAAGTCGCTCAGATCCTTACGCTTGCCCATTTTTCCTGCTTCCAACACAACAACTTCAAGAACTGACTGTTCACTTGCTGCCTAATATCCCACCCCTTCACTCAAAGAAATGAATTGCTGGATTCCCTTAAAAAAGCAGTGGCAAGTGGTTCCACGCAACATTGTTGAGTAGTTTCTACAAATAAGAATTTAGTTGTATGAACAAAAGACATCCAAGTAAAGCTGACAATATTCATTTTTAGTAGAAACAACAAAGTTAAGTTCATGTAGTTACATGAGTTTTTAAGTAATGTGAACAAGGGTGGATTGAGTGAAACTAACAACAGTGAAAGTTCATTTTTTTGAGTGTTGACAGGTGTTATTGTAACGAGATAATCAATGTTATTCACTTCACCTGTCAGCGGTTTTACTGTTATGGCTGATCGGTGTATAGTATATAGACTATACTATAGTACCTGTACTAATAATAGTATTTATATAATCCAATATAACAAACATTCTTTCATACTACTACTATGTGTTTCTTAGGGTTATATGTGGAAACGTGTGTAAACAGATATAACCTGTTGTAACCTGATATCGTGATATTGATGCCTTGTAAACTATGATACATAAGAACCGATGAGCATCTATGTATCTACGTAAATATGTTTGTGCCAGGATGTCATGGTAGTGCCAAATGGCACAGAAATACATTACTCATCAGCCCCAGCACATCACAGGACCATGTCACATGCCTAACTATTCACTCTCACCTGATTCTCATTATGCCTTGTTAGCACCACTATTTAAGTTCCAGTTTTTCAGTGTCTCATTGTCAAGGTTTTGTTGTTGTTGTTGTTTGTTTTCGTGTGTGCCATAGTATCGCTTATAGTCTTTATGCTTCTTCCCTCATATTCATAGTTCATGCTGATGGTTCTTGTCTTCACTGTTTTTTTGTTTTTTTTTGCTTGTACTTTCCACAATAAATAACCTGCACTTGCAGCTGCCTATTCCTGCCGCCTGACGGAAAGCTTGACCAACCCATGGATGCAGCAGTTTTTTTAAGTTCCGTCAGGGACTCCTGGATAGGAACTGCCTGATGTTGGATGTTGGGTATGGATCAATGCCATGCTGGAATAGCTCGAGGCCATGTGCTTTCTGTAAAAAGTTTTGAAGGAGGGGGCTCCCAACCAGGCTGTGACGGAACCGGAGGACGTCGCTTCCCTCTCTGGCTTCACAGAGGAAATCACTCCCCACTCTGGCTTCGCTGTGGACATCGCTCCTCCTACCTGCTTCGCGGTGGCCATCGTGCCACTCTTGGTCTCCGGCTTGGATGTAGCGCTACCCCTTATCTATGCCCAGGATGTCGCTCCGCCTCGCTGTTCGGCGGAGGATGTCATGTCTCCTGCCTGTTCCATTAAGGGTATCGCTACCTATGGACCTTGTCAGCCTAAGGGCCCCCATGAGCAGAGGGACATTTCGTCTGGTTGTCCAGGACCCCTCCACCTGTTTTCACTGTTTTGTTTGTTTTGCTTGTACTTTTCACAATAAATTACCTGCATCAATGCATCCCTGCTGCCTGACACAGGCATTATAAGGCACTACATAAGGCACTAATACAGGATTCAAATGAAGTGTTTAAAGTAATTCAATAAAATTCCCAGCCAGGGAACCAACCCCAAGACAGTGCACTCCCAGTGCCAGTCCCAAGCCCGGATAAAATTGGGGAGGGTTGCGTCAGGAAGGGTATCTGGCATAAAAACTTTGCCAAATCAAAAATATGCATACCACCAGCCAAAAGAAGAACAACAAAGTAATTCATTAAAGTAATAAAAGTTTGTAATTGAAATGAATTCCATTTTCAAATAAATATGTCAGCAGATGAGGCTGTTATGGTGGGAATATGTTTGGATTTTCATGGCAGGTTTCTGCTGCCTACACACACACACACACAGACTAATAGATTGATTTGTGGGGAAAAATAGCTTTTCCCCTCTGTGCAGTCATGTGAACCCCTGGGTGTCCCTGTGCGTAGTGGCGGAAGGACATTTATTACTGTAACATAATCTATTTCCATTTGACAGCCACAGCCTGGAACTGAACACCTAACTGGAAGCACCAGCAAAAACACACTGGGAAAAAAAAAGTGTTTCCACTACTCTCAGGTGTGAAAGTTGTGGTGTGGATAAAAAAGAAGCTGTGACAAGAACTTATGCTTTTGTGTGTTTTGGTTATAAAATATTACATAAAATGCTTTTATGTAACATTTTAAGTTTAAGTGCTGTGGCAAGACATTTAATGGGTACGCATCCATGTAAAGTCACTGGGGTACTGCTTAGCCTTACTTGAAGAATCAAAAGCTAAAATAGCAGGCTAATATCTTTTGCAAACATTATCTAGTTGTATTACTATGCTAATTATTTAAGCTATTTATATGGCAAAGTTGGCCTTTCCATCACTTTGGTAGATCATCTCTGTATTTCTTTGCGAATTCCCATCTGGCCTTTTGATTCTTACTGCTGATGAATGGCTTGCATCTTGTGTATCCTCTATATTTCTGCTCTCGAAGTGTTTTTTGAATGGTGGATTGTGATACCTTCACCCCTGCCTTGTGGAGGTTGTTGTTGATGTCACTGACTACTGTTTTTAGGTTTTTCTTCACACCTCTCACAATGTTTCTGTCATCAGCTCCTGTTGTTTTCCTTAGCCAACCTGTTCAATATCTGGTTGTTAGTACACCTCTGGTTTCTTTCTTTTGATTGTGTAATGGTTCTGATCGATTGTCCCTTTTTTCTTAGTGTCAAAACGGCTTGCTTTTCTCTCATAGACAGCTCTCTAGTCTTCATGTTGGTTTATTCTTTATAACAACAAATGCAGTCGCACATGTGAAACCAAGGGCTCAAACCAAGAGTAGACATTCAGAGCTATTAATTGTTTAAACAATCAATCTAACAGGACACACCTGGGCAACAAGAAACACCTGTCAGTCACATGTTCCAATATTTTTAAATCACTTGAAAAATGGGTGGGTTCAAACAAATGGTGCCAAGTTCTAAGTTGTTTAACACATCTAGATGTATATATCAAATCTAGCCATGGGGGTCACAGTTCAGTAACTTCTGTGCCGGTCCCAAGCCTGTATAAATAGAGAGGGTTGCGTCAGGAAGGGCATCCGGCGTAAAACGTTGCCAAATTTAATCATGCGAATATAGGGGGATAAAGTTGATGAGCCATACAATGAAGCTATGGGAAAGAGTGGTGGAAGCTAGGTTAAGGAAGGTAGTGGAGATTTGTGAGCAGCAGTATGGCTTCATGCCCAGAAAGAGCACAACAGATGCAATTTTTGCTCTGAGAATTTTGATGGAGAAGTATAGGGATGGTCAGAGGGAGCTGCACTGTGTGTTTGTAGACTTGGAGAAAGCATATGACTGGGTGCCAAGAGAAGAGCTGTGGTGTTGTATGAGGAAGTCAGGAGTAGCAGAGAAGTATGTCAGAGTGGTGCAGGACATGTATGAGAGGAGCAGGACAGTGGTGAGGTGTGCTGTAGGTCAGACAGAGGAGTTCAAAGTGGAGGTGGGACTGCATCAGGGATCGGCTCTGAGCCCCTTCCTGTTTGCTATGGTGATGGACCAGTTGTCGGAGGAGGTCAGACAATAGTCTCCTTACACAATAATGTTTGCGGATGACATTGCGATCTGTAGTGAGAGCAGGGAGCAGGTGGAGGAAAACCTGGAGAGGTGGAGGTTTGCGCTGGAGAGAAGAGGAATGAAAGTCAGTCATAGTAAGACTGAGTACATGTGTGTGAATGAAAGGGAGGGAAGTGGAACAGTAAGATTACAGGGTGAAGAGGTGAAGAAGGTACAGGAGTTTAAGTACTTGGGGTCAACAGTCCAGAGTAATGGAGAGTGTGGGAAAGAGGTAAAGAAGCGAGTGCAGGCAGGTTGGAA
>CM040996.1:13135944-13253460 GCA_022985145.1 Pangasius djambal
AGAGGAGGGAGAGTGAGTATATTGGTAGGAGAATGTTGGACATGGAGCTGCCAGGCAGGAGGCGAAGAGGAAGGCCAAAGAGGAGGTATATGGAGGTAATAAATGAGGATATGAAGCTAGTGGGTGCAAGTGTTGAGGATGCAGAAGATAGGGATAGGTGGAGAGTGATGATTCGCTGTGGCGACCCCTGAAGGGAAAGCCGAAAGAAGAAGAAGAAGATGTAAATATCAGGAAATGAAAGCTAAAATTCTGATCTATCATCTCATATTCATATTTTAATCTCAAACCCAAACTTCAGTTTATAGCAAAAATAAAATAATTGGCCTTGCTATTCCAATATTTTTCAATATACTGTATACAAAAAAGATGTTCACTGCAACTGGACAACTGGACAATTATGATCTAGTAATTTATCTTTTTAAGTTGTCTAATTTTGTGAACTTGTGTCCACTCTAGTCTCAGATTCCTGTTCTTGGATGACAGGAGCGCATCCTGATGTGGTCTTCTGCTATTGTAACCCATCCACTTCAAGGTTATGCATTCCGAGTTGCTTTTCTGCTCACCACAGTTGTAAAGAGTGTTTACTTAATTTATTGTGGCCTTCCTGTCAGCTCAAACCAGTCTGGCTACCCAAAAAAAAAATTGCTGCTCACTGGATGGTTTTTGTTTTTCACACCATTCTGTGTAAATTCTAGAGTCTGTTGTACAAATGATTGGACAGCTGATTCCCCAATCAGCCAATAAGGTGGCAGCAGTGCAATGCATAAAATCAAACAGACCGCTGAAGATAGTATGTTTTTTCCAATCTTCAACTGTCCAGTTTCAGTTGCTGCAGGGGTGTGTGTTGGATCGGAAAAAAGAAACTGACCTAACATACTCTGTAGCGCAATAGCATAGTATAGCACACACTTTCACACACCCATGTTAAGTTCTTGAAGAATGTATTAATAAGCTGATGCATTAAATCAGGTGTATTCGTGCAGAAAACCCTAAAATATACAGTACAGGACAAGAAAAGGAACACAGCTGTAAATTTAGAAACATGAACCAGTTTCCAAAACCCACAGCATGAACACCTCACTTCACTCTGCTCATGACTACACTAGAAATGCAGAATGGGACGTGACCCGGCACAGCCTAACCAGCTCTGCAGTGGAAATAATGAAAAACATTACATTACAAGGCAAGAAGAGTGAGAGAGATGAAGAAAGAGAGGAATTTGCCATATCAAATGAAGTTCATGGGCTCTATGAAGATGAAATGTGTGATCAAAGGAGGGAAGGAGTGCAAAAATGGGACGAGGACTTGGGCATTGACATTCACAACCAGACCTCACACTTGCACTCCATCTCTCTTAAATATGAACATAGATTCTCAGTTACTATTGTAAACAGACTGTGGGAACAGGGAAAGAAACAAAATCCCAGTTTCTCCTTGATAGATAATAAAACACAGGGATAGCTGATGATCCATATAAACAGATTAAAAACATAGGTATTTGTTGATATGGTGAAGTTTTCTTTTGTGAGAAGATGTATATTTAGCATTTTTGGAAGTAGTCTCCAGTATCAGAGCTGTGTCAGAAGTAAAGCTGTTCCTTTATATTTTCCACTGCAGGAAATTCTTCAGGACAGAGGGATTTCCAGCTTCTTAGTAGCATGACAAGGTGCATTTTTTTGTCTTATTAACTTCAAGGCAGAGAAAAAAGAGAGACTCATGAGGGAATGAATGAATGAATGACATATTCCTGTGGTTCCATTGATTATTTTCCTATAACAGCATGCCACATCATGTCTTATTCCTTATACTGTATATATACATTTAAAATATATCATAACAATAGACAAAACCTAGTGTATCCAGAGATTATATTATCATTTTGTGACCAAACCCCAGTAATTTGGTTTGAAAAAGCCCTGTTTAACTAAAACTGCCGGTGTCTACATGACTGTATAAAATGATCTCTGCCAATAGTTATGAATATTGGAATTTTCATTTGTATCATTGGCAAAACGCTCACACCGATCCAGATATGGACCTGCTGTCCATCCAAAGATTTCTTGAAAGTGAAGTGAATTCTCAAAGAGCACTGTAAGAAAATGTGAATGGTTGTGTGTTATCATCAGTTTAAGTTCTGTTAAAATGAAAATAATAATGTGTTCACAATGGGCATCAACATTGAATGAAGGATTATGTAGTATTGATTAAAAAATTTCATTTTAAAAACATGACCTCTAGGGTAGAACATAACTGCCTTGCACACTCTATGTAGTAGGATATACTGTATGTAGCACATGCCATTTATCATTCAGACACAGGGAAAAAAATTAAAAATACATGAGCTGAATGTAACGTGGTAAAAGCAATGTTAGAAGTGGAAAGCATAAGTGACATTACTTGGCTTTTTGTCAAGTTAGCTACTGGTTTAGTAAATGATTAAAACGAATTAAGATGACAAAATCATTTTAAAAAAATTGTAAACCATGCATATATGCCAAAATTTTAAAATATACATAATTTTTGGTTTCAATTGCCTCCAGAAGAGCTGTCAACTTTAAAGCTGTCAGGTATGTTTAAATCTCATTCTGAGGCGATGTTTCAAACGTGTCACACCTGGTGGTTAAGCTTCCATGTACCCCGTAAAAAATAATCAACATACACCTCAATCCCAAGTCCTCAAGCAAGAGATTATCACCAGGTTCCGTGGCGAAGTGAGTATAAACTGCCTTTTGAATATTGGGATCATACATCTTTTCCACCTTCAAGCCTAACTCTATCTTTTTATGGGAAATGGGTAATGTTGCTACCTCACAGCTCCAGGGTCCTTGGTTCAATCCTAAGATCGGGTTACTGTCTATTTGGAGTTTTGCATGTCCATGTTGGTTTCCTCCAGTTCTCTGGTTTCCTCCCACCTCCCAAAACATGCCAGTAGGAGGACTGGCTACACTAAATTGGTCCCAGCATCCAGTGTTCCAGGGATAGGCTCTGGATCTGCCATGACCCTGACCAGGATAAAGGGGTTATTGAAGATGAATGACTAAATGAATGAATGTAAATGCTCATAATGTGAACACATCATTTTCATTTTTAAAATAGACTGTAGCTAGCATGAGCAGAAGGTGGAAAATGAGAGATACAGTATATGTGACTCTTGACAGCATTTGTTTCTCTTCTCCTGCACTGATTTGCCCGGCTGACCAGCCAATCAGAGTGCTCTCCTCTGACTCTGATTCGAAATGCTCAATCAGCCGACTGGGTGCTGATAAGGGCTCACCCAAAACTACAGGCGACTATCGGCTTGGGGTGTTACCGCGTCACTCTGGGGTCCCAACCTGATTTTCACTTCCATCATATGCAGTTCTCAGTTTCTTTTTTTATAGAGAAGAGAGAAGAAAGGATGATTGGTTGGAGGGGGTGTTAGTATCTGATTGGGATCTATGTCTAGGTTCCCCTCCTCAACTCTGTCTCATGGATGCCTTCAGCATTTGCACACTTTGCAATGCATGATCAGGAATGATTGTCAGTCAAAACAGAGCCATCTGTCAGACCTGAAATTACAATATGTCAACATGAACAGTAGCTGAGTCAACAAGGTACATGCATACTAGATGTGGGATGAGACTCTGCCCCCATCCTTCATTCTTTACAGCATCCCTCACACCATCTCCACTCCCTTCCCTCCACCACCATCATCCAGTTGGTATAAATAAATGTAATCTACTGCATTTGGGGGGTATCTGTTGTAATTGTCTACATTGGAGCTTTATTCAGTATTAATTTATCTTCTATTCAGTGTATTAGTCTTCTTTGTAGTCATCTGTTTTTAAATGGAATCATAAGGACAATTAGATTCTCACTGTGGCCACGAGGACTTCCAGTTTTCCTGAACATATTATGTGAGGAATAATATACTTTGTGTTATGTGTGACCCATCAACAATACATGTTTAGAAGTAATGATAAAACAAACTGATAACTAAAAACAATGGTGCTGATATAGTACTACAGTACTACTACTACTAATAATAAGCTGATTCATAAATAGTTTTGCACAATCAATAAATCCGTAATTAATAAACTGTAATAAATAATAATAAATAAATAAATGTTTTCAGTCTTTCCTAGACAACAATATCAGCATTCCTATATTCCAAAACCTGCATCATAATAGGGTACACAACCACCATGCACCACAGAATAGTAAATATTCAATATGGTTTATTATTTGTATAATATTTTTATTTTATTATTATTATTTTTTTTTACTTCAAACCCAATGGTATGCGTATATATCTTTTACTCTCTATGCATGTTTCTTGTAGGAATATCGACCATTTTGGAAGGCCTTCCATATTTTACTCTCAGCAATAATCAAAATGGCAGGAAGTCAATGGAACTGTGACCTTCAGGTCAAGTGAGCTTGGCTACTGCACTGATTTATAATGTGGCATTTGGCATCATTTACCCCACGAAGGTATTTCCCATGGGGCTTTTTTTCATTTAGTAAATGTTCGTGTTTCTTTACACATCTGTCGGGATGGCTCCACATTTACTCAACAATGTGAAACTCTGCTCTTTGCTTTATGAACACATTTTCTGATGCAATTTGACCTATGACCTATTTGATGCCTTTGGAAATTGCCTATGACATGAAATGTCACTGATCTGATGTGCATTTTATGGACCTGTTTTTTTTCCAACAATAGGTTTCCATTTCCTGTTACCATACCCTGTTACCATATACAGCTTTTCCACTCAGACATATGCAAACCAACACAGGCTACATTCCAAATAAATGATTAATAGATTTTCATCCTGTTCTAAGAATCATGTTAAAAGAATACAGGACCTGTGGTGTAAGTTAGCTGGTTAAGCATTTATATTGCATATCTACTGTAAGAAATAGCATGAAAAAAAAAAAAAATCCCAGCACAGCACAGTCATGTTCAGCATACGAAATGCACGAGAAAACTCATTTTTTCTTGATAGTCAGGATTTTTAAAAGTTTAATTATTTATAGTTTTTAATTTTTTTCATACCTTTTCATATAAAAAAAAAAAAAACTTGCATTACTGCATGTGGATGAGAAGCCTCAGCTAATATCTACAATATCATTAGGCTTTGATTTTTAGACCTCCATTTTGCACTGACATTAAAATTAATGACTATAATTCTATTATTGGGTGAAACAGCTTTGGGGTAAACAGACGCCGTAAAGGAAGATTGACTTTTCGTTACAAAGAAATCAGCCTTTGAATATAAATGCCTTTTTAATCACATAAGCAATTCCTCAGCTTCATATGCATGAATATTTCTCAGCTTTCATGAAGCATATAGTCTCGCAGCACTGCACATGCTATCTTTGTAATGCCAGTTGCTCTCAGCATACGTAATTATAATACTTTTATTTATGTACCATAATTTCAAACTTTATTTTTCTCAGATAAAATGTGGGATGTAAAATGGCAGTAACAATGGTAATTAACTCCTCTTTTGGTTATCAATGTGGTAATGCTAATACTGCCTATAACCTTGTCAAGGCACCATGGATGTTACTAATGAGTTCATTTACTAAAAACTGAGAATATCAGTTACTAAAAACTAAGAATATTAGCTAACAGCATGAATGTTGCTAGTTAGCTTGCTTTACTGAAAACTGAGGAGGTGTGTTAGCTAACAGCATGAATGTTGCTAGTTAGCTTAGTTTAGCAAACACTGAGGAGGTGAAAGTTGCTAGTTAGTATAATTTAGTTTATTGGAGACAGCTAGCTGCTAGCTACATAAACTTGATGTATGCTAACACAACTTGAGCTAATTTCGAACAGCCCAGGAATGTTGTTGATACATAAATTGCATTAATTAAAACTTTAAATGTGTAATTAAATTAAATGAGTATACTGGCCAAGCAAGGTCTCATATGCACACTTCTTGTTAACATTCTGAACATTAGCTCTGCTTGTTAATGCATGAATGTTTGCTATTTTATGCTATATAAGTGACTTGGTCTATCTATTCTCATAGCTATCGTTTATTTATTTATCCATAATAACACAAGACAGTAAATTCACTGCTTCATTAAGAAGCACTGATTGATGTTACTTTGTCAAGTAATCTTTGAGCTCATTTTGCAATTATAGTTTTTAAAATAGTCTTTAGCATTTAGAAAGGGCAGATTTTGTGTTTTGCAGCGTATATTCAGCCGACAGACGGCACTGTTAAAGGAAATGCTATTATACCGTTAGACAGTCTTGCTATATTAAAGCCTTTGAACAAACTAAATGGTCAGAAAGCATGCAAATAAATCTCCAGATATGGCACTGTAACGCCTGTCTGTTGGACATATTCTCTCAAACCAATCATATACCCTCACTGACCACTTTAATAAGAACACCTGTATATCTGTTCAGCCAATCTTATGGCAGCAATGTAATGTATTAAAACATGCAGAGCCACAGACTTAATGAAACTGAAACTGGAAAAATCATCTGGCCTTTTTCCAATCTTCAACTGTCCAGTTTTAATGATCCTATGCCCACTGTAGCCTCAAATTCCTGTTTTTGGCTGACAAGATTAGCACCTAACAATCTTCTGCTGTTGTAGCCCATCTGCTTCAGGCTTTGACATGTTGTGCATTCTGAGATACATTTCTGCTCACCACAGTTGTAAAGAGTGTTTATTTGATGTATTGTTGCCATAGTATGCCTACATATCTAGTTGCCTTCCACATCATGCTGTGCAAACTCTGTAGACTGTTGTGTGTGAAAACCCCAAGAGATGAGCAAATTCTGAAATACTCATCGAGCCATCCATTCTCTCTACTGCTTATCCAGCACAGGGTTGAGGGGACCCTGGAGCCTATCCCAAGGAACTCTGGGGAACAAGGCAGGGGACACCCTGGATGGGGTGCGGACCCATCGCAGGGCACAATTGCGCACACCTTAACACACCTAATCACGAACTATGGACAATTTGGAAATGCCAATCAGCCTACAACTCATGTCTTTGGACGGGGGGAGGAAACTGGAGCACCCAAAGGAAACCCCCAAAGCACAGGGAGAACAAGCAAGCTCTGCGCACACAGGGCTGGAGGCAGGATTCGAATCCCCAACCCCAGAGATGCGAGGCAAACGTGTTAACCACTAAGCCACCGTGCCCTCCCAGAATACTCAAGCCAGCCAATCTGGTACCAACAACCATGCCACAGTCAGAGTCACTGAGATCACATTTTCCCACCATTCTGATGTTTGATGTGAACATTAACTGAAGCTTTTGATCTGTATATGATTTTATGCATTACACTACTACCACATGATTGGCTGATTGGAAAATTACATGAATGAGCATGAGTGTATAGACTTCCTAATAAAGTGGTCAGTGGGTGTATCTTCAAATACAGTGGACAAACCCTGACTAATTTCTGAAGTAACTAGGTGGAGATAGGGGTTCTCTGCACTCTCTGACACTGTGTTTAGTAGTTTGTTGGTGTATTCGCACACCTCAGAAAAACAGAATTGCAGAAAATCACTTCATATTCGTCAACCGGCTTTATCAGTCCTAAGTAATAACTAAAAGCAGTGAATCAGAAAATAGGCTGTGCTATCTGATTTAGAGACTCTTCATGCTATGAAATGGGAAAAAAAAGGCAAAAGCAAGCTCCAAAACATTTTAATTACCTCGTGGTAATATCCCAATAGAGTGCCAATCCCTCTTCACTAATACGCAGAAGTGGTGTAATGAAAACGATCTCCTGTAATATTGATCCTTGGTCTGACTGACAGACAAGAGGAGAATGGGGCTGATTAAGAGCTGCGTCTAAATTTAGGCACCTTCTTATGAACAGCTGCCTGAGAGAGATGTAAAGGCTGTCGATGCTAACTGATATTTGTACATTTCCGGCTGGTCTCAGGGGAAATATTATCCAAGGCCAGATGTCCAGCAACTCTCTTGCTGAAATATACTGGCCATATCAGACCATCAGTCCAAACCATAGCTATAAGTTTTACTTCATTTCAAAATCATTTGAATATTATATTTTTAAAACCATATCCCCTGCCATCATTTAGTGTTAAAACTGGTAATATATGTGGTGTATCATGGGTAATACAAACCAAAATAACAGCACTCAAATACAGAATAATGACTCTGGAGACGCTCTAGTAAAGGCAGAAATTACATGTAATTGAACACTGAACCTATAATTTTTTTCCACAGCTGTGTGTGTACCTGTGAGTGACATGTTGAAGGAGTGATAAAGCGTTAGCGCTTAACAGTAGCAGACTGAAGGGAGGGTTTGTAATCCCAATCCAGCTGGATCTGGCACTGATTTATTGAAGTAATTCATTAGTTTGATCAACCAATTTAGCACTGAAATCATGTGCAAGCGAGTGAAAAGAAAACAATTCCTGTGGGAAATATAATGCATGTCGTTAGCACTCTGCTCTGTATTGCTTCGTAGGGCTCAGAGGATGAGTCAAACACTAAAAATATTTTAGTAAATTGTTTATCAAAAATTAATATCTTCCCCTTAGGCGATTGTTATTATTCAGTAAAACTGAGACAGTATTTAAAAAATTACATTTTTAGCTGCGAGAAAAATTTAGCTGTAACAAGCCAAACATAGCTAGCATAGATAACTGCCATTCTAAAGGTTAGTTAGCTAGCTAGTGTTTCCATCCAAAAACTGGTGTCAGACAGACTGTTCAGTTAAGACTAACCTTTAGTATGCTTATCCACACTAGCTCTAGCTTATCATGGAGACAAAGTTAGTAATTTAACTAGCCCAGCTAAACCTGAGAACTGTAGCATTTAGCCTCAGTTTTTCTTTTCATCATGCCGTCATCTGTTTGCTGAAGTAAGGTATTTGTATATCTTTCGTTCAAATTTGTATTGAAGGCTGTACTGTCGGCTTCTACTTGAAAATCTTCCTGATCCCATAAACCGATTGGTGGTGGATGAGTAATATTATTTGACAATTGTATTAGTGTTTGCTAACTGACTCATCATTCATAACTCATCCACATGCAGTTATGAATAAAAACTCAGTCGGATCCAGATTTAAGCTGCACAGCGATTCCATCCTGCAGTAATTCAAGCTGACAAGTGTGTATGTGTGTGTGTGTGTGTGTGTGTTGGATGGCTCTTCTGAGTGTGTGTGCATGAGAGGGAGATTGGCCTGTATGCTGAGAGGGTCAGTGTAATTTCAGAAGGCAGAGAAAGATGCATTTCTGCTGTCCTCTTTCGTAAGTAAATACTGCACGCTTCAGGAGCTTGAAGACGGGCTTTAAGACACAATACACAAACACTTAGACAATCCCATTTACTACAGCAAAGACAGACAGTTCTGCATAATACAATTCTACACAGTTTTTCTTAACAGAATCTAAATAGCACGATTAAACATATTGTCTTTTGGCCTGATTTGATCTGAATGCAGAGGCCAGGGATTCATAGCAAATATTTGCATTTAAGGCTTTATGACATTTATGACATTTATCTCTTTGTGATGTAAACATGAAAATTTCAAACTTGGCATTATATGTTTAGTCACAGGTGACTTACAGACTTACTTAAAAAAAACAAAAGTTCTTGATTCAAAGGTACATAGGTTTCACGTGCATTGCATTAATAATTTGTTTTTGTTCAGCTAACATGGTTTGATCATGTATATTCAAACCCCTGGAATAAAATCAAACACTGCACACTCACCGGAGCTTAGAATTGAACCAAGGACCCTTATAACATCCAGTAGTGTGTAGTAGTGGATCACATACTACTACTGTGTGAATTGATCACACTCACTCTACATAATTCTTGTGTGAACTGATAACACTCACTCTACATTAATTTTGAACTGTGCACCTTTCTCACACATATAGCATCTTTCTCACATTCAGGCCTCCTCGACGGTGATATGAATATATGTAAAAGAAATGAAATAATCTAATGAAATAATCAGTGTATGCAGAACATATGCAGGCATGAGTGTATGAAAGAATGCATTAACATTGCATTGAGTGAAAAATCTTTTCATTTTCCTAAGCCTGCAGATGTCTGAAAGCTAAGCTGAATGCCAGACGGATGTTTTCAATCAGGATGTTTTTTTTAATAAAGGATGATTAAATGCTTGGTGCGAGGGGATTTAAACTGCTTTGGAACAGCAAGATGTTGACAGAGAGGAGATCGAAATTTTTCACATTATGTAAGCCTGTGCTTGTTCATCATAGTCCAGCTGATGAGTGTGTGGAGTTAAAAGCACATGCTTATCTAATCCTTTCACTGACAAGCTGAGGATTTCCTGAAAAAATAAACTCATAATTGCTTGTCGCTTGTAATGACAATATCGGAAACCAAGAATGAAAGGAACAGTTGAGCAAAAAAATTAAATGTACACATTGTCCTTTTACCTAGAATTCACACTGGAAGCACAGTATTTGAAAAAAAAGTATTTGAATACAAATTTCACAACGTCACATGAAATTTCTTTTTTATGGTGTATTTATTAAATGTACAATTTTATCTGTTTGTTTCTTTGTTGGGGACATTACCTAAATATATACATTGGGCAAGTACTAAGCAGGGTAATATAATATAATATGATATGATATGATATGATATGATATGATATGATATGATATGATATAATATAATATAATATAATATAATATAATATAATATAATATAATATAATATAATATAATATAATATAATATAATATAATATAATATAATATAATATAATATAATATAATATAATATAATATAATATAATATAATATAATATAATATAATATAATATAATATAATGGACTGATACAATGGACTGGACGTAAAGCACCCAAAAACCAAAGAAAAGGAAGAACATTCATTGCTAAGTCTTGTTTGTTCTCAAGCCTTCATTACTAAGACTATTTTGTGCATAGCAATCTGCCAGTTATAACAGAACCGTCGTAAACTCTTGTTAGTATGGAATGGAATGAGGTCAATCAGCCAAGATATGTCTAAGGTCTAGAGTTTTGCTAATGAGGTTACTGTAGCTAACAAGTAAGGAAAGAATATAGCCATTAGGTTAACGTTGTAAATGATCACACACTCGCCACAAAAACAATTAGATGAGATGTTCTGTTTCTGATATAGACTCAAGCATGGCATTGTTGTCTATGAAAAAGGACATTGCTGGGTTAAAAACAACAGTAGCAGCCATCTTGAAGTTGAAATTGAAATTGTCGTGGCCTAACGGTAAGAGAGTCGACCTTGTAATCTGAAGGCGAACCTGAAGGTCGTGGGTTTGAGTCTCGGGCCGGCAGGGATTGTGGTGGGGGTGTGAATAACCAGAGCTTTCTTTCACTCTCAATACCATGACGGAGGTGAGACCCTTGAGCAAGGCACTGAACCCCCCAACTGCTGCAGAAAAAAAGGCTGCCCACTGCTCCAGGTGTGTGTGTGTTCACAACTGTGTGTGTGCACTTGGATGGGTTAAATGCAGAGCACAAATTCCAAGTATGGGTCACAATACCTGGCCACAAGTCACTTCATTTCAAATCACTTTCTTTCTCACCACACAGGAGGTGTGGCCCAAAGTGAGAAAGTGAAGTTATACATTAGAAGTGAGTTGGATAATAATTTTGTTCCAGTTAGATATATAAATTTAATGTTTTTAATACAGTGCCATTTACTACATTCATTAAACAATTGATATACATTGTACGTATGATGTTAGAGTCATGATATTTTTTAAGCATTTTAGCTACATTATCCTTATGGCTCCACTGCAAAGCAAACACCAAACAAGTCTAGGCTGTTCTACTGCATTCATAATAATGTGGAACACTGTGTACATTTTTATCTTTGGCCAAGCTATTCCGTTAATGGAATATGAAAATCTAGACTGGTTGACTTGAATCTAAAATCATGCTTTTCCCCCCTCTCCCGCAACTCCTAATATGTCATACAAAAGAGCTGTAAAGCACTTTAGCTTGAGGTTGGTTGAGGATGGGATTTCTCTCTCTCTCACACACAAACACACACACACACACACACTTTGATGAGAACTCTTCCACTTCTCCATCAACAGAGACAGTTTTTGGGCCAAAAACCAAATAAGTGGATTTTTATAGCTACATTAAAGTGATGACACCAGTCCCTCAGTTGAGATCAGGCCAAAAGGGAAATATGACTAAAAAAATAAGTGACATTCATAAAATAGCTGGTACAGCACATTTTCAGACCTGGCAGGCACACAAATCTATACGGATATCAAACATACAGAAATATACAAATGTTTGGTTGAGGATGACTGGTAGCCATAAAGGATCGGTTAATTGTCATGGTTAATTATTATACAGTATTTACATTAATTGGCAAGTGTTTTTGTTTAACAACTGTGAATGTGTGTGTGAATGGTGCCCTGTGATGGATTTGAGGTGCCCAGTGTTCCTGCAATGGACTCTGGATCCACCGTGACCCTGACCAGGATAAAGTAGTTGTTGAAAGTGAGTGACTGACAGGTCATTGAAAGTTGTTAAATATAGACAAATTTGGGGTGAAACAGATTTAGTGCTTAAGAAGGAAATGATGGACACTAAAATGTATCTTGTTGTGGTCATTTTGCTAATTTGAAGGCCACCAGAAGTCAATATGTTCAGTTTGGTTTAGTCCAGTTAGCATCAAGTGAAGAGATTTGCTATGGCTAACTGGTCTAAACTAAAATACAAACATTTAACCTTGTGCCCTCTTTAGTCACCTTTCATCTACTTCCATTGCAATGAAGATGTCTAAGCGAGGCAAGCACAACTCTATCAGTTTAACCTGCCTAACCTAAATGCCACAGAGTAAATAATTATTGATAGAGTGACTGTGTGACAGACCAGAATAAAGCACCAGACTTCATGTTAGAAGACTTGAAGCATCTTTATCCACTCACTGAATCCCTAATCAGACTTTTTAGGCACGTCTAATTTATCTGGTCAGGTTGACTGATGTGTTTTGCAGAATGCTGTAGCAGAGTCAGTCACAAATTGTTCATGTCAGGACTATTTAGTATTGTGGACAGAATGAATACTATCATGAAATGCCATATGCTGTGCAGCAGCTGCCTGATTTGCATTGTAATATTGACAGGCATTAGACTCTTTCCATGCTAACTAAGGGGTGTGTTTCCACGATGATCTCTATATACAGTAGGAACAACATTGCTCTAGATGAACGAAACGTGAAAAATGTTGTTTGATTTCTGACTTGACAGTTGAATTTTTGACTGAAGTGTGTGATTTCACTTCCTGTATCAGCTGGCTTAATGTTTGTATTTGTGATATAGAAATAAGATGACAGTATTGGGCTAAAACAAAAAAATGATACATAGAAATTGTTTTGGTGTATAAACTTCAGTACCTAGGACAGCACGTTAAATTGGAGGAAAAGGGAGCTGTAGCTTGCGTAAGTATTTACCCCTCTTGAACTTTTGCACATTTTGTAGTATTACAACCTGGAACTGAAATGGACTTAATTGGAATTATAATTCATGAATTTAAGCAAAATTGTCCATAAATTGACATAATACATTTTGCAAAATTATTTGTGATTGCAGATTCACTCTCTTTGCTGTAAAACCCCTAAATTAGTTCTGGTGTAACCAGTCGCTTTAAGAAGTCACATAATTAGTTGAACAGAGATGACCTGTGTGCAATTAAAGTGTTATCTAGCCCAATATAAATACATCTTTTTGTAGAGAACATACCTAAACAAACAGCATCATGAAGACCAATGAGATAGCTAAAGAAGTCCAGGACAAATTCTGGAAAAGTTCCCATGGAGCACCATTAAATCCATTACTAAAACCGTGACTCTGCCTAGAGGCCATCCCCCAAAATCAGTGACCAGGTAAGGAGGGCATTACGAAAAGGCGGTCAAGGGTATCTCTCAACATAATGCTACCACCACCATGCTTTGAACATCCTGCACAGCGCCAATAATAAAATGAACAAAATATGGTGCAAGCGTGACTCTGATTAGACGAGGCTGTCCACAAAAAGTCAGTGACTGGGTAACAATCAGTCAGATATATTTTTTTAAGTTTACATACAACTAGGCTAAAGACATTCAAACTCAATATTCACAATTCCTTCCTCATGATGACATCTATTTTCTAAAGGGCACCAGTCCCTTTTCCAGCAAAACGCCCCCACAACGTGATGCTGCCACCCCTATGCTTCACATTTGGGATTGTGTTCTTCGATTAAAAGCCTCGCCCTTTTTTCTCCATACATAGCGCTGATCGTTATGGCCAAACATGTCATTTTTTGTTTCATCTATCCAGCGAACACTCCTCCAAAAGCCTGGTGATCACCTGCAAACTTCATTCTGGCTTTTTTTTAATACTGGTCTTAGAATATGGGCTTCTTCCTTGCAAGACAGCTTTTCAGGACATGGCAATGTAGGTCTGTCTTAATAGTGGATATTTAGTACTGTACATACTTTGGTACCTGATGCTTCCAGCTCCTTCACCAGTTCCTTTTTTGTTGTCCAGGGGTTCAGTTGAACTTTTCTGACCAAAGTTTATTACCACTTTCCTGAACAATACAGTTGGTGTGGTCCCAAGATTTTTATATTTGCATACTATTGTTTATACATATGCTCATGGTACTTTCAGTTGTTTGTTTTTATCATTACTATACTATTACATTTTCTGTTTAAAAAGACAGTCAACTTGGTGTACTTAAAGATTTGACCCACTAGAATTCTGATAAATTAAATTAAAGCTGAAATAAATCTCTCTAATGGATCGTTTTAAAATGACCTCTGATTTGAACAAAGTCAATGCACTAATTGACTTGCCAAAAGAAATGTATGAAATGTGTGGAGTTGTGAGAAGCTGAGATTGAATATCATTAACCTATGTAGATGTAAACTTTTTTACACAGTATAGACATATACCATTTCTGATGTCTCTCTTTATTATGTCCTGAACTATGTGCTATAATGTGTAATATGTTTGTAATTTAACATGTAATTTCATGTTTATACTGTATAGCTCTCATTATAGAGGACAGAAAAGCACAGGTTGTAGCAAAATAAATGTGTGCAAACATTTAACAGCCCGAGAGTGTTTGTACGCCTGAGCTCACCGTCTGTCAAAACACACCAAGAGCGCTTTAGCAAAAAAAAAAAGAAAAAAAGGACGCACTTTATCCAGAACACAGTGCTGGAGTTCATTTTGCAAATACATCCGCTTGAGAACACAATTACACGCTACAGTTACACGCCTCTGAGCCAAACATCAGCTCGTGTTTCTCTCTGAACACCGTGTCACCCCAGACAAGCCGATGTAATGGAGTGTGAGGACGTGCAGCCGTGTTAGCATTAAATAATGAAACATCGGAGGGGATTAAAGAGCTGCATTAGCCAGTCTTGTAAAACTTAATTTGAAAGTTATACCCACACCTACACAAACAAATCGTTTATGTCAACTAATTCTTATGCTTATGTGGTCATATAAGCTTTAATAAAAAGTTCTAATATCTTACGTTTATAAGTTATATATGATTTAATACACTGTTATTAAATCCTAAAGCACTTATAATTTACATAGTTATTGGTCATATAAGTTTGAATACAATACACTTGTAATATGCCCTTTAGTAAGCAGTGTGTTACTGAAAACCCACAAAATGAAGACTTTCTGTGGCGGAAACCTTAAAGAAAACAGGAAACTTCACCATATCAGTACTTTTCTTTGTTAAATAACAAAATTTTTAATTGTTTTATTATTACTCTTATATGATATGGATGCATCTGCCATACCAGTCCCGATAACAATAACATATTAGACTGAATGTATTACTGTGAACCTGTGATTTGAATTACCGCTGGCACTACTGTCAGATCTGCTATTATAGAAAATTAATCAACACCTTCTGACTAATCAGAATGAAGAATTCAACAGTGGTGTTAGCACTTACATTCTATATATTTTCTAAATGTATTTGTAAAAGTATTTATAGAGAGAGGAAGGTTTGTGAAGTAAACCAAAAAGGAATATGAGAGAACAGCTTGCCAGATATTGAGATACATCTGTGAACAATAATCTGGTGATACAAAAGCTACAAACCTCGGAAAAGAATCGATGTCACAAATTCTGGCATGTGTGACGATAATTAGAGAACACAGGAGATTATATACCTAAAATTCAAAAATCCCAGACATTAGATAATTAAAAAAGGACCATAAAAACATTCTCTGATTTGAACTGTCTGAATATCTCTCACTTCAATCTAACCTGTCTGTCTAATTATTTGGACTTATTTTTTAGAAAAATACATGCAAGGCAGACAGCACATACTGCTGATGGAAGCACTTTCCATACTGCTTGAAGAATTGAATTCCAAAGACTTAACAGATTCTCATAAAACAAACTGGGTCTCTCAAGATTAAGACAAACAACGTCTCTTTCTCTTGTTGGTGTGGATCATCTCTGTAGTTGTATTTTTGCAAGCCTGTATTGGCTACCCTAGCCTGTTTAAATGCTGCTAGAGCTGAAAAAGACAAATTTTGAAAAAGAAATTACCATGATACCAAGCACTCAGTCCCTTTCATCTCATTTTAGTTTGTTCCCATTAGTAATTAGTAACAAATGAACAGCTCGAGACCCTTTTGGTGGACATGGATGGACAAATCATAAATTCATTAGTTAGCTCTCCAACGTTTCAGCTATGAGATGTGGTGGTCTGTCCTCGTATCGCATGATATTATTCAATTCTGGCTAGTATCCTGTCCCGGGCTTCAAATTTGCTTGTCCTGGGCTTGTGATTTGTCCTTCCCGTAAAGAAAAAGTTCAATTGGCCTGCACTAAACAAGGTACATGCTGAATCTACCTAAATTAACGTTTATATTACGTCTTCAGGAGTAGCTGTGTGGTGTTAGGTAGCTGGCCAAGTTTGCTAATAAGATAACTAACATTACGCCAACATTTGGCTAGCTATAAACACTGGTTTGCCTGCAAACTAGATTATTTTAGGTATATTACTCTAATGACATCATATACAGTAATCAACTTTGCGACTGGCTTATCTAATTTAACAGGCACTATATAGGTGTATCATGCCATTCGTTTTTACCCATTAACACCAAACTTTTCTCATATTGGTAGTAGCTTATTATGTGATGAGGTCACATGGTCACCACCCAGATATCAAATCAAGAAACCTGATCAACATTAATTAAATAATAATAAAGCATGAAAAAAAAAAACAGTTCAGAGTTCACAATGGAATTAAAGGGAGCCCAAGTCCAAGACAACAAAATTAGCTGTGGTTTGTGGGTGGGAGGGATGATATATTCTCTCCCCTGTCAATCACAGCAGCACTAGCCAATTGTGGGCATCTGTGAGCTCATGTATGTGGAAGAGGGTGGATAGTTCTTTCCTCTGAGTGTGTTATGCTGTCCTCTGACGCAGCATGAGCAGCAGTTTGAAGGACTGTGGCTGGCTGGCTTTAACGATCTTGGACTAAGCCCCTTCACCTTCCCCTGCTGGTGGCTGTAATATGATAATGTAATATGTAATGTAATATGTAACATGGGCAGAACTGGATGGTAGGAAGGAACTGGCCAAGACCCCCCTGGATACTCTCCAAAAAGAATTGTTAAATGTTCCATACATTTTTTATATGCCACATTTCAATTCAAATAGTATGGGGTGGCAATGCCCCCAGTGCCTTCCCTATAAAAGGCAATATTATAGGAACTATTAATCTCAACTATTATAATTTGCTGCATCACCGGTTTCACTTTCAAATTCATTCTAATAAACATGTTCTTCTTCTATTTCCCTTTAAATTTTACTTCCCCTTAATCAGCATTCACCAGCTCCCATGCCAGCATCACCTTTTGGTCAGCACACTGTCCATAGCCTCATATTTTCTTTGTTTTATTCTCAATTTCTGTCTTTCAGAGAACTCCATGTACTGTCCCTAACAAATAATTGAAGAGACAGGCCTTTCTTCATAGTGAAATCCTCTACAGCAATCCTGTGAGGACAACTCTGCTGAACGCTCCTCACTGTGCCAAGACCTGTGAAACATCTACTTGAACCAATGAACTGATCGAATACACTGAGAACTACAGAGAGAAGGGGTGAGGCTGAGAATGAGACAGAGAAGCAAGGAGAGGGCTAGTGAGAGGTAGATAGAGAGAGAAATAATTTAAAAGGCTGAAAACCCCATACATCAGTCCCTGCAACGAAAGTGCTTCTGGAAATCTCCTCACTGCAAATTCCTATCTCGGTGAAAAAGAGAGAGAGAAAGTGAGAGAGAGAGAGACAGACAGAGATGGAGATGGAAAGAGAGAAGAAAAGACAGAATAAGATAAAGGGAGGGAAATGACTCTGCTACATGGGTGAACAACAAGCAGCACCACCTTCTAGAAAATATACGCACAAATGCACCCCAGCCCACCTCACCCCCTTACCCTTACTCTTACTGTCATCATTAATGCGGTTTTTATTGTTGATATTATTACTGTTATTGTTGTCACTGGTATTAATGATACTTTTGTTTTTTATTTATTTATTCATTTATATATATATATATTAATTTATTTTATTTATTTATTCACGGTTTGTATTATTATTGTTGCTAGCACTGTTATTGCTATTATTGCCGTCGATGCTGTTATTATTCTTGCTTTTTTAATCACTGTTATTGTTCTTTATCGTTGTAATTACTATTGTTATAATTGTCACCTTGCCACTTTTTTCTGTTATGACTGTTGTGGATTTAAGCAGGGGAAATGTGGAAGGATATATACTACTCACTAAAACAACTGCTCAAAGCATGTGTTCTTGCTTTTAATATTTTTGATATTTGGATTTCTTTTGCTTGTTGTATGAATGAGGCATAAAACATGACAGGGCGTGCTGTTATAGGAAAATAATCAACAGCAGAGTGGTGAAGTTAAATGCCGCTACTATCCCAAAGTAAATTATTTTTCTATTCCAGCAACTTATAAGTTCGAGTCCTCTTACAACACAACTGGTACTTTTTATAAACAAAATCTTTTTACAGTGACGTTTAATGTTGTGGAAATCCTGCAAAACAAGTAAGTTCGTGTTAGATGCTTTTGTTATAGCAGCTATAACCAGTCGTTCCCTAACCAACCTCTCTTTTTCTCCCTCTTTCATTTAATAAGTCAAATGTGACTTGTCCGAATGTGACTCCGAGTAACATGCAAGTAGTAGTACACAAAATCCATTTTTTACTATATATCATATAAATTTGTCAAATAAATGAATGAAATGGAAGAGTGGATTTTGAGTTTTTCTTGTGACCCCATTTGTAACCCCTCGTTTGGGAACCACTGGTCTAAATGCTGCATGCAGCTTTATTGCAATAAAACATACTGTACATTTCCTTTGCGGAGGTTAGAGGATAGACTGCACTGTCATGATTCTGCAGTATACTTGTGAATAGTTCTGATAAAAGGGAGTGACAGTGCAAAGTGTAATATGATTTATGTTCTTTGTGTAGTATACTGCAAATAAAAATAAGCAACCTTATTAACATTTAATTATTAGCTTCAATCATAGGATGGACTGGGTGCCCTGAGTGGTGTGCACTGCCAAAATTGAAATAAAATCTACACCACTGAATATTATTATTACTGAACTGTTGTTATTATGAACGTTATTATTATCATCATCATTTTCTTTTTTTTTTCCTGATGCTCTGGTAATATACAATTGGCAGACTAATAAAGCTATTTGGCAGTGAACTGAAATTGAATTGTGTGTATGTGTGTGTGCGTGTGTGAGAGAGAGAGAGACAGAGACAGAGACAGAGAGGGAGATAGTTAACCCAATGCCATCTCAGGACCACACACCATTAATGAAGACTCTCTCTCTCTCTCTCTCTCTCTCTCTCTCGCATGAATGATAGACAGCACAGTTATATAATTGCTGGTTTCATTAAAACTTATAGAGCCAATTATAACTTCCCAAAAGGCCTTAATTCGTCTTCATTAGAGAAGATGGAGGCTACAGTAATACGTAGCTGGTTGTCATATACTTATCATTCCTTAAATCTTTTCAAGGATTTGTAGTGAATCTTTCATAGTGCGCTTTTACTAACTCATTAAACTTTATTTTCTTTTATGCTAAGTGATGTGAAGTATGAAGTAAATCAAGAAAGGCTAGGGGAAGCTGCAATCAGCTGTAAGTTTAAGCTCCAGCTTTGTTGATCCAGGGACACCTGTCAATCGACTTAGATACTAGGAGTTACTATATTTAATGAGACAGTATGGACAATATTGTCTTCTTTTTCCTATTATTTCATTGGAGCTTTACATCCAGCACTGGCATCCTTTATACCCTCATTCAGTATCATTTAAAGCACTGATTTAATTCAAACCAGTGTGTGAGTCATGCACAGAGTCAGACACTGTTGAAAGCATTTGAGTCACGTTTCCTCAACCACTAAATCACTTCCGTTCTCAAACCCCTAACAGATCAGTCCATCTTTTGGATGTATAAAGGCCTCTATTACAGCCGTGTGGAGTGTGAGTGCTTAGCAGAGGAAGAATAACACACAAACACACGCACAACGACCTCTAAAGTCCAGTGGTGGTGAAGCAAAACTCAATCAAATATAATAAGAGCAAGAAAGAAAAGCAAAGTCACTCTCTCTTCCTGGGCTCCAAGGCAAAACTCTGACAAACAAAGACGACTGTGATACCAGCTAAATGCGCAATCAAATTAATTTTCAGTATAAAAAATATTTTGATGCAACTGTTGAAACCACTGACTCATTTAATGTAACATTGTGTACATTTTACAGTGAAGCTGATTGTGGACTGATAGGGTATCTTAGCTAATACATCAAAGGTATTGAAATGTGAATTTTCTGCACTTCAAATTTAGCTACATTTTACATATTGTAACAGTGTTTTACCTAGCTAGCTAGCCAAGTTACTGACTTGCGAGCAGGGCTGCTGGAGCAGCTGGGGGGTGGGGTGGGAGGGATTTGTCTGGCATTTGACCCGGGGCTTTTCAAACTACTGGGGTGGTGATCCAGCACTTCAGGCAATAACAGACAGGTCTGACTCGGTGCAAAAACCAAATAAAACTTCCAGTTCAGCTGGGGAGTGGGACATTTCTCCTAAGAGGCTACCTGTGCATTTCAATATTTTAAGTGCCGTATGCACATATTCTGTATTCTGAATGGATTACAGGAACATTCCTCAAATGACATTCTTCAAATAAAGTAAGTAAAGCTTACTTTAGCGAAACAGACAGTTACAACAGTAACAAACACCATAGTATTGTATATGGAAGCTCATTCATTTATTATTGGTGGTCATGGGTTTTAAAATATGCTGTCTCTTTAAATATTTGGAGTAATGTAATTTAATATGTTCTATAATTTCCCATAGAAGTGGAATGTAACCGAGTTAACCCGTTGTGTTGTATAAGGAAGCAAACACTGAGACATTGTGGGTTCTTTATTGTTTAATAAAATTCATTTAAAGAATATTTGCTTGATGTATATTCTACTTGCAGTATTTGCTGTGGCACATGATATCTAGCTTATTAATAGCTCAGACTTTACCAAATATCATTACAAGCAAATTTTGCCCCGTCAATTTTGAAGTAGTTGCGCCAACCCTGCTTGTGACAGTTTACAAGAACAGTTTGACTGTGAGATACAAGTGATTTTATATTTCTATTAATATATTTCTATTAATAAAATTTAAATAAAAATAAAATGGCTTTGAGACTTTGGCTAAGATTTAGCCTATGTGGTTTTATCTATTTTGTTAATTTTACAGAGTAGTGCTGCTAAAGTCATCTTACGTTAGGTAGCTGCTAGCTAGTAAATACTGGTTTAACATTTGCTATTGTCATATTTAGATGTTAGCTAGCTTTTGAAATAATAAGACAAATCTCAAAACTCAGACACACTGCCAGGGCTACATACTGTGCATTTTATTGTTTTTATTTTATTTTTATCTTGGATTAACACCAGTATTAAGAGAAATTCTTCACGTTTTACTTAATGAACAAATATTTAAAAAACATCACAAAGCAAACAGCCGTGAGGCGAAACTGTTCGTGAGTAACCATTAATGAAGAACATTGTGCAAAGACATGTGCTTCTCATGTGCCTGTTGTCACTCATGAAAAGGCGCACTTCTAATCAAAGCATGAAGTCAACGGTCCTTGAACAAATGTTGTTCAAACTGTTATTAAGAAGCTTTTATGGATTTAATCATTTGTTTAATCATTGAGACTATTATGGTCACTGCTATTTCTGCATCCATTACTCTAGTGTTTTGGTCATTTCAAGAGATTGATTCAAGAGATACTGGAGAGGTACTGGAGTATCTGAGGGGGTTTGATCTATTGCTGGTGTAGTCCATCCACCTCAAGGTTTGATGTGTCGTGCATTCGGAGATATTGAAAAGAGTTGAAAAGAGTGGTTATTTCTGTTATTGTAGCCTTCCTTGCTTCCCAAACCAGTCTGGCCATTCTCCTCTGACCTCTGTCATCAACAAGGCTTTTCTGCCCACAGAACTGCCACTCACTGGAGGTTTTTTTTTTGAACCATTATGTGTAAACTCTAGAGATTGCTGTGTGTGAAAATCCCAGGAGATCAGCAGTTTCTGAAATACTCAAACCAACCCATCTGGCACCAACATTGAACAACCAAGGCCATGGTTAAAATCACTGAGATCACCTTTTTTCCCATTCAGGTATTTGATGTGAATATTAACGTGATGTGAATGAATAAGCAGGTGTACAGGTATTCCTTATAAAACGGTTCGAGAGTATGTTACTGAAGAATCTAAAGGTTGTTGACAACATATAAAATGAACGCAGTTTTTGGTGGTGGCATTTGGTCCTGTTTTAATTGTATTGGTCTGCCACATCTGCAACTGCCTACACTATGAATATGAATGAAATGACTTATTTTCCGTTAAGCCACCGTGCTAGTCATAAAATACTAGCCGTAACTCTCTTACTTTACATATTTTATGCTACGCACCTCTTGTTTCATCATGTCTCTGCTTTCAGAGGAGCTTTGAAGGTAAAGTATTAAAGACCTGGTACACACGTCAGTGATAAATCTGAAGTGCTAAGCCTTGGCAGAAATAGAAATGACACGTATAATGGCAGTTCAGTAGCAGGATGATGAATAATCCTTTTGTCCTGGGGCTCCTCTGCTTCCGCTCATTCATAATCACTCAGTAAATTAAAGCGCTCATAGAGGTTCCTTATGCAAACTCCCTAATTAACTTTGCAGTGCATATTTAATAATGATTATCACCCAAAAGACTTGTTCTAGCGAGTTTCCTCATTTCATATAGATAAGCACATGGCAGGCTTCATCAGGGAGTCTCGGTGCGGGCGTCTGCTTTAACATTAAACAGTGCAGTTTCTCAAGGAAATGCCACCACTGATTATGAATAAGGGAGGGTTTTTAAAATACTTTTTTGAATGAATAATCCAGAAAAAGGCTCTGCTTGTCCATATCATGTCTCAGGACTAATCCCCAATGACTCACTTCTGAACATAAAGGGTACTTTAGGGTACTTCATACAATAATTAATGTTGGAATTTGTTTGGAACTGTTGGAATTTGTTTGGAACTGTTTTTTTTTATTATTATAAAGGTGGAATGTTAAAATAGATAACTTTGGTATTCAATTTGTTGTAGTCTCAGATTCCTGTTCTTGGCAGACAGTAGTGGAACCCAATGTGATCATCTGCTGTCGTAGTCCATCTGCCTCAGGGTTCGATGTATTCTGAGATGCCTTTCTGCTCACCACACTTGTAAAGATTGGTTATTTGAGTTACTGTAGTATTCAGTTTGAGCCAATCTGGCCATTCTCCTCTGACCTCTCTCATCAGCAAAGGCATTTATGAACTTCAGAACTGCTGGATGTTTTTTGTTTTTCGCACCACTCTGTGTGCCCTGCCATAATTAATGATGAAATTTGATTAAATGTGGAATGTTAAAATAATTAACTTTGGTATATAATTTGCTGTAGTCTCGTGTTCCTGTTCTATAATGGTAGTCTACCATTTTGTCTGTACTATATTTTTGTCTTCTAATAGGTACTGTGATTTACACAGCAAAGTCAAAGCTATTTGTATTCTGTAAACTGTAACAATTTGTAATTTGTAAATTGTACTTTGCCCAATTTTATGATCTCCAGCGAGAAGACAGACAGGATGTACTTTTAGTAAAACTGTGTTTTTCTTCCTACACTCACATGCTATTTGTACTGTGTGTAATTGTGTGTATTGTGTGGTTCTCTATTGTCTTATTTGTAGCTCTGTCATCATGATGGATGTTTCCTTCCACTTTGTACGAGTATGTGAATGGGATGATAATAAAGTGCTCTTTCACTCTAAACCTAGCTTTTCCCTAATCTCTGTCCCCTTATCTCTGGAGATCACAGTCTTTCTCTCTCTTATGCTAATCAAAGAGGAAAAATGGCAAAAACCCAATTATCTTCCTGACTTTAAATAATATCCGGGTATAACCTGCAGTTACTCATATCAACTGACACTGATCATACATAATCCCCAATTTTTGTGCCCAGCACTGTAATTCACTTTAAATATATATCATATAATAGATATGGTGAAAATACAAAAAAAAAAAGAAAAGAAAAAAAGTCATAAAATCATTTGGGCCGTACAATTTGAAAGCAACCAACCAATGGTATTTTTTTGTACTTTTTCTTGTATATGCTGCTATGCAACATCTCCTTATTGTGGTCACATGATTGAAAGCATTACTGCTGCCTAAAGCAATAATGAAAGCTGAGTTTCATTGCTTGTAATGAACCGACACTAATCATCAAAATGTTTACAAGCACTTTGGTTCAGACAGATACTCATGGTTTCATTAGAAGTTCTTTTCCATCTGTATGTGTGTGTATGTATGAGTGCTTGTGTGTGATATATTAATTTTTAACTGATATATAAATATATATGTCATAATTCCTGACAATACATAACCATGGCAATAAGCAAAAATAACAGTTAAAGCAATGTAAATATTTACAATTCACTAATGAAGTAAACAAATTATATATTCAGCACAAGACACAATGTTTCGTTTCTCACCTTTGAGACTCTGAAGCTGGAGGAGGTGAAACCGGTTGATACGTAAGGAATAAAACATTGATTTTTGAGTATAAAAACTGTTCATGGACATTCACTCATTGCGAAGTCTTGCCATTCCCTGTGTCCCTAAGTTCTGAGCCTTGCTTAAGATGATTGTCATATCGTGTTTAGAATGTGTCTTCACCTTTGCATGCCTTAATGTTTCGAATATTTAGATTGTGTTACTGCTATGTTTGCTGCGATTTGTTTAAAACCTCATGTAAATGGATCCTCTCCCTCTGAAACCTTCTTGTTCAGGCTGTTGTTTAAGCAATATTGCCGAAGCAAGAGTGTGGTTATACTGAATATCGGCACTGAGTAGGCACAAGGCCCCAGGTAATCACAGCCGTGCCGATATTCAGTATAAAAGCAAGATTGCGAGTGCTATATTGATTTTATACAACAGTTTTACAAAAACGAAATGAATGTACTGTTGTGGTCATAAGTTTACCTATGCCTTGCAGAATCTGTAAAATGTAAATAATAAAAAAAAAATAAGAGGGATCATAAAAAATTAAGAGCCGGAGGATGTAAACTTTTGAACAAGATGATTGGTGTAAATTGTTATTATTTTGGTTAAAGATCTTTTTTTTTCATTTAGTACTGCCCTTCAGAAGGTCATAAGGTACAATATATTTGCATGTTTCCCAGAAGACATCCTGTTCAAAATTTTACACCCCACTGGCTCTTAATGTATAGTGTTGCCTTCTTGAGCATCGGTGAATGTTTGCACCTTTTTTAATAGTTATGTACGAGTGCCTCAGTTGTCCTTAGTGTGAAAAGATGGATCTCAACAGCATATAACCGCTGTTAGAAAGGGGTCAAATATGCAGAAGATGCTGGAAAGCCAAACAATGTGCAGGACCTGGAGAATTTTTCTGAAGAACAGTGGGCAGTTTAACTGCTTAGGAAAAACAAGAGACTCATGACTAACTATCATAAAACTTAAAAACAGTCATTGATCATCCAGGGAACAACACAAGAATCAAGTGTATGGAAACTTTTGAACTGGTTCATTTGTGTAAACTCAGTAATTATTGTGTCTTGTGGACGATATGTAAACATCTGTTATGTGAAATAGCTTATTCAGGGCAGTACTAAATAAAAACAAAATGCAATTTTTATGATCCCTCGCCTTAAGTATTTTGTTCCTCTTATAACACAACAATTTGCCAACAGTTACAAATTTTAATTATTAAAAAATGGCAAATTGTGTTCTTGATCCATTTAATGTTACATTCAATATTGTAGAACGTCCATGAAACAAGTTACTTTTATCACATATGTTATAGCATTCCCTCACTTTTCCCCTAGAGAAAGCTTAACCGTATCAATGACTATTTCTCTTTGTCAAATAACGGCACATTTTTAAATCTGTTTAAATCTGTGTAAGCTATTACTATAGAAACAATAATGTATTAGAAAAAGCACATTGATATAAACCTGTAATTTGCATCACAGCTGAATTACTATCAGATATGCTGTAGAAAATTAATCAACACCTTATGACCAATCAGAATTCAGAGTTCAACAGTGCTGTGGTATAATTAAAATTAGTAAATGTAAAAGTTGTTAAAATGAAATTCATTCCATAGGATTCTAACTTCCTGCGAATATAGATGAGATCTTTTCCCTTAAACTTTCTTATTTCATTCCTGCCCTAAATATATCGTCAGAGAAAGGATATAGTACGCATACACGCTTCCCTGCATGCTCATTTATATTCCAGTGTGCTCTTTCAACTTGAGTCTAATCTGTCTGGCATGGCGGCCACCGTGTTTCTCAGCATACGGTGAGCATATGCTGCCTGAAACCTCACACCATGGTTGAACTGGTGTGTGTGTGTGTTTGTGTGCATCCACATCTCTTAACAGATGTTAGGAATTTTAGATCTTAGCTCCATTTCTGACCTCATCTTACCCATCACAATATCTTCATAAGAGATTTTGTACTTGCATTCAAGAGATCATGTATCTCTCTGTATGTGTCTGTGTTTGTTGGATACCCTATTATAGACTTAGTTCCCCCTTTGCTGTTATAAAAAACCTGCATTCTTCTGGGAAGGCTTTCAACTAGATTTTGCAACGTGGCTGTGGTAATTTTTGCTCATGCAGCCACAAGGTCAGGCACTGATGTCGGATGAGAAGGCCTGGGTAGCAGTCAGGGTTCCAGTTCATCCTAAAAAGTGTTCGGTGTGGTTGAGGTCAGGGCTCTGTGCAGGCCACTCGAGTTCTTCCAGTCCAACGTAGGCAAACCATGTTTTTAATGACCTTGATTTGTGCACAGGGGTATTGTCCTGCTGGAACAGGTTTGGGTCTCTTAGTTCTAGTGAAGGGAAATCATAATGCTACAGCATACAAAGACATTTTATACAATTGTATAGTTTTTCTAATGGACTCAGTTCATTTGAGACTCCTACCAGCCATGTCCAGTTCACCACACTGAAATAAACTTTTACTTAGCAATAAAGTTAATTCAATACTAAAAATTAAGACATGAAAGAATGCTGTTTGTTGCACAATTAAAGGTTTCTAGTAAACTTGAAGGACTTGCATATTAATCTATATAATTAACATGTAATCCTCAGTGTTGTCCAAAATTTACTATGTAATGAAACTGAGTTGATGTGTTTAGTTTAAACTTCTTTATTGACATACTGGTCTATTTTCAATTTGATTAACAGTTTAGAACATTATGCATAATGTTGTACAACTACCTGCTGATAATGGTGCCAGTGTGATTTAGCCCTTGCTTTATCTCTGCCCAAAGACAGTGATGAAGCAATGCTTTAATTATTTAGTCTGCCCAGCTCTCTTACCTCCTCATCTGATCAAACAGATCAACTTCCAAAGCTTTCATGCTAATATTCCAAAAGTAAATTAATAGTATAAATGCATCATGTTACGATGTATTTAGTTGTTATGCAAGAAGTATTATAATCATGTATTAAAATCCATAATAGATAGATTCATACTTTAGCTGTGTAAGAGATGACTAAGGCTGATAATGCAGTCACTGTGATTTTTACACCCAGTCAGTCTCTCACACACATTAGTTACTAAGCACATAACAATGATTCATTCCTATGAATGTAAAAGGAGCATGTGTTAAATATTAATTGGTATTAAGGCATTAAGACATGTTTCTAGCTTGCGGCAACGTTTTGTGAGTTTTAGACACTGTTAGCAGTGTTATGATTCTCTCCCTATGAGACACATATAATGAGGCATCATTAGAGGTCTTTTTTCATGAAGTCATGACACTAAATAAACTTGCATTTCAACAAACTCCTGTTCAGCCAGCTCACATGGCCTTCATCTGCACCCTGGATTACATCCTGACAACAGCCCTGATTCTAGTAAGTGCTCTTAGAGTCACACATTTTCAGTATTTTCCCTGAACAAAAGTGCAACCCAAATAATTTGTTTTGTGCTTTTTCATTAGTGTTTGTTAGGATCGGTACATCATTCACAAGGTGGAAATCGGCATCATCGGCATTTTCAGTTTACAAATTAGGACGACATACAAACACCAGAGTGATGGCCAACCCCACCTTACTCCTACCTCCATCTACCTCACAGTATATGATATTCTGGACAGTACTGTTTTCTAGAATATCAATACCATGTAGGCTAAGCCATGAAGATCAGTGCTACAATACATATGCAAGGACATCAGGGTAAAGTAGTGCAAATGAGGTAGGGCAGTAGTACTTACAGGTGTCCAGTCCAGCCGTGGGAGTGTTAAGTGGGTGTTTTGAATTGATAGCGAGAAAGAGACCACTCCCATCGGGATAGAAATGTATCATCATAGGATAAAGGTGATTAATCAAAAGAACTTTGTATTGATTTGCAATGATTCTTCACTCTAAGGGAACAAGTGGATCCAAAACAATCAGCGAAAAGAAATGCTCCTCTCACCAGAACGTTGCCACCAGTGTGTTTTTGTCACACGATTTATCATGGCTGTATTTTGCATTACATCCGTTTATCCTTTTATCCTGCACCTGCCTGACTGTTATCACTTCCTGTATCTGTTTATCTCTACCGATTGCAGTTCACCAACACAGCAGGATGGTGTGACCTTCTTGAGCTACCTGACTAAGTGATAATTACTGAAGGACAGAAACAGATGTAGTGGAGGAGGTGTGTATGTGTGTGTGTGTTGTGTGTGTGTGTGTGTGTGTGTGAGAGAGAGAGAGAGAGAGAGAGAGAGAGAGAGAGAGAAAATCATGGATAGAAAGACAGAGAAACAAATAGAGAGAAATAAATGGGCAAAAAAAAGAGAAACGGTAAGGAAAAAATAGTAGAACCAGATATGAAGTCCAGACACATAAACAGTTGCATTTGTTTGGCCATATAGGTAGACTTCATACTAGACTTTTTTGTGCTGATGGAAAAAAAAAAGGTTCAAGCACCACACCTGCAGTAATTACTGTATAGCAACCCTGTTAGGACTAATTTCTGCCTTGGATATCTGAGTATAGAGCCTAACAAGGTTGCCTAGCAAACTATTTAGAATAATGTTTTTTAATATGTATAATACCTATTAGATTGATTTCTCAGCATTTAGCTCAATAGAGGAAGAAGTGTTTGTGGAAATGCTTGTACATCACATCCTCTTAAATGTCACTTGTTCCCTGATCTGTGACCTGATTGTTCACAAAAAAGAGTGACTTTCAGTGAAGGTTTTCAGCTGAGTAAAACTGCTCATTCTAATAATCGTAAGCCTCAGGAGATTGAGCATGTTGTGGCACTTTGTGTTACTCCCATGGAAATTTCTTTTGCAGTGCTTGGAACTAAATGGCTCATCTCTCAATGTTTTGTTGGCCGAGCCGCACAAACAACATGATAATATGATGAAGCAAAGCTGACTTTTTGGACGTGCTCTAGATGAAGTGAAAGATGAAAGAGGACCTAATCTCATTGTGATTTCTTTTTGGTTTGTTTACTTATTTTGGAGGTAGACAGCCGAGGTTTCCTTTTTATTTGGATAGTCCAATATACAGTCAGGTCTGGAAGTATTTGGACAATGACGGAGTTTTTATGATTTTGCCTTCATACACCACCACAATGTACTTGAAATAAAACAATCAAGATGTGATCGAAGTGTAGACTTTCAGCTTTATTTTAAGAGGTTCCAAAAAAATATGTTATTTACCATTTTAAGCAAAGTACTTCCATTTTCAGGGGCTCAAAGGTATTTGGACAAAGTGACATAATTGTGGGCTCATATGGAAGTAGACACAGTTTTTCATATGTATTTCTTTTTTACTACTAGGTTTAAAAGTTACGATTTTATTATGGCAGTTGTGTCCAGTGTTTTACTATCAAAAAGCTTTAGTTGTGCTGTCCATTTTATCTCTGTTCCAATGTTACTGTGGAGAGGTGTGAATTGTTTGCCGAGCCGGAGGCTCACACCCTCCCTTTTCCAATCGCCTTGATCACCAGCAGCTAAACACAGAGTCATGATACTCTACACACAGAAACCCAACAGTGTCCTGACTAATCTAATAACAGACTTGTGGCGATAAAATAATTCATTTGTTTTTTTTCCTACTGATTGAAAATGTATGATAAGTCGATTTTGCCAGTGTACTGCTAGAAAGGGTTAACATGGTATCACATTCTTC
Organism: Pangasius djambal; assembly: GCA_022985145.1. Taxonomy (NCBI): domain Eukaryota; kingdom Metazoa; phylum Chordata; class Actinopteri; order Siluriformes; family Pangasiidae; genus Pangasius; species Pangasius djambal. The sequence goes on from CM040996.1 coordinate 13,166,733, forward strand.
TGGGCATAGTTTTGTACTATAACATGGCTACACTTCTGTGAGTGAGGGATAATTTGCATATCCATAAAACCTCTGTGGTATTTGTGTTATTTTAATGTTTGTGTTGATAATTCCATTATATATAGTGTATTCATTTAGTGCTTTACATTAGTGTAGCTTGCATTACATGTATATTTGTGCATTTGCATTGTTGTTGCCTTGAATTTTTTTTTATTTTATGTCCACCCTTTTCATGTCACTTAATCTCATTTGTCACCCCTGACCATTTCCCCCTTTTAGTTCAGTTTAGATTTTTTGGCAAAAATTTAACCTTATTTTTATTGATTTACTTTTCTTCCTAGTTCCTCTAGCCCATTTATACCAGCCAGCCCTGCTTATTCTGCTACTTTATCTGTACTTTGACTTTGACATGATTCAGGGATACGGATGGTATGACAATCTTGATTTCTGCTAAACCACGTTGTTGGTTTGAAAGTTTGTCACCCGCTGCTGCTCGGAAACATTTTATGCTACGCACTTCTTATTTCATCATGTCTCTACTTTCAGAGGAGCTTTGAAGGTAAAGTTTTACAGACCTGGTACAAATGTAACTGCAGTCAGTGATAAATCTAAAGTGCTAAACCGTGACAGAAATAGAAATGACACACATCTAATGGCAGTTCGGTAGCAGGATGATGAATAAACTTTTCGTCCTGCTGCTCCTCGGCTTCTCCTCATTCCTAATCACTTACTGAATTAAAGTGCTCATCTTCTATACAAGAGTAAGTAGTCCTGGCATTGGAATTTGGAAGTCTTCAGACTTGAGAGATGGGGCATAGAGGGTCAAATGATACCAAAAGTGATTCTGCTTTTTTAAGATGGCTGCCGTCATACAGTTACAGTGTTCAGCTACATGGGAAAGTTTTGTTCATTTTTACAAGTAAGACAAACTGTGTCCATATACATGTGTTATAAAGAGAACATTGGTATTAGTAATGAAACCAGAATGGTTTCAGGATCCCAAACGTATTTAACCTTTAAAATATGGTTACACTGACTACTGCTGCATAATGTTCTTTATGCTCATTATGCTATCTTAAGGAATGCTGTATTCAAATATAGAGGCATTTCTAGAGTTTATATGGGGAAAGTTCCTCATATTCAGAGACCGGCTATGCATCTGCTACACACCAAGGTTATCAGAATTTTCTCAAGTAGAAGCATCTGTGACTCAAGGCAACCTAGGTACATAGTAGGTGTGCAGCCAGCACTATCGATCTATCACTATATCTATTGAATGATTGATGTAATGGGCTACAACAGCAGAAGACCACATCAGGTTGGTCAGCCTGTGCCCACTGTAAGCTCAGATTCCTGTTCTTGGTAGAGAGGAATGGAACCCGATGTGGTCTCCTGATGCTGTAGCCTATCTGGCTCAAGGTTCAATGTATTGAGTGTTCTGAGATGCTTTTCCGCTCACCACAGTTGCAAAGAGTAGTTATTTGAGCTACTGTAGTCTTCTTGCCAATGCCAACCAGTCTGGCAAGTCTACTTTGAGCTGCTCTGAACTCTCTCATCAACAAGGTGTTTCTGTCCTCAGATCTGCCAGTCACTGGATGTTTTTTGTTTTTCCACACCATTCTGTATAAACTCTACACACTGTTGTGTTGGAAAATTCCAGAAAATCTGCAGCTTCTGAGATACTCAAACAGCCCATTTGGCACCAACAACCATGCCACAGTCAAAGTCACTGAGATCACATTTTTTCCTCATTCTGATGTTTGACATTGACATTGGCTGATTGCCTGGTAAAAACAAACCAAAAAAAGGCTCACTCACTCACTTACTCACTCTCTCTCTCTCCCTATATATATACATATATATCATTATTAGGAATTATAATATCCAGGCATTTCTATTTATGGAGACATCATGTCTAATAGCTGTGCATAAACACATTATAACCCACAATACGATTATCTCATAAGCAGCAGGCTAATTCCACAAATCTGATCTACTCACTACGACACCACTCCCACTGCGCTGTCAACGGATGAAACAGATGAAATGGGCAGGTGACTGAAAAATGAATTTAGACAGGAAAGCAGTTAAGAAAAACGCAGGCCGCAGAGGGAGTGAATGTGGGTGTTGTTCTGCATTAGAGGATTACACTAACATGTAAGGTGAGCGTCTAATTTCAATATCAGATGTCACATCATCATTACTGATTATATGAAATGGATCCGGACTCCTAAGTGACCGACTTATCTGGCACATTACACCAAATGAGATACCAAATAACTTCAGAAATGAATCACAAGTTGAAATAACCCACTTGGTCAATCCTGTCCTTTGATAACCTGATGACCTGATGCATTTATCACTTAAAGGCAAAAGAGCTAGCTAAAGAGATTTTTTTTTTGATATGCAAGAAAAACATAAATCCCCATCAGCATCTTGTTAATACAAGATATGTTTCTTATCATTAAGAGAAAACAACTCATTATTATGAAGAAGCATCTCTGCCTTATGTGAAAAACATCTCTGCATTTTGAGGAAACATCTCATTACAAGAAAATCTTGCTTTATTAAAATAAATATCTTGTAATTTGGATAAAATGTGCAAATTAAAATTTTGAGAACTACGAACTTTGCAAGCTACAGTACATTATATAACCACACGTGTGGCTATGTAATGTGCTGAAGCGCATTTCTGCCACACAAGAAAAAAATAATTCTCCATCCATAATAACAAGATGCTTTTTTCATAATACTTAGATGACACCTACTGAGGTGTTTTTTTTTAAATAATAAAAAGATCCTTTTCTTGTTATAACGAGATGCTGATGTGGCAGAAATGCACTAAAGATGTTCGCATGCTCACGGCAACATATTATACCTCACATGAATTTCCCCCCTTTGCATCTACAGTAGATTTGTTTACTTAGCTACACTCAGTAGATCAGATGTGATAGCTATACACTCAAAAGCTATACAGTCACAACCATTAATCAAATTATGTTTATTGAGATTAATAGCCAACTTCACAGTGATGCGTGTGCCTGTGATCACAGTCACAATTTAAATTAATTAACTTAACGTTACAACCCTATCAAGGTCCCTATGAAGGGCAAAAACTGTGCTGCATGTTACAAGGGTGATTTAGCCAAAAGGATTATGATTTTTTTTTTTTTTTAAATGAAACTCACTGACATTAGGTCAGTGGTTCTCAAGGTCGGTCCCCATTTATTAAACATTCTACTGACTATTTACTTCTCAATCTATATATATATTATAGCAATCAAATAGTATTCTAACAGCACCATTTGAAAGCCTTAATATACAGTATACTGTACATAGTCATTTATCCTAACACATATTGCTGAGTCTCATGTTTCTCTCTGTGAATATTCAGGTGGAGACAAACTTCAGGGTCCTGAACCACTATCACATACACTCACTCCAATATTTCTTCTTTCTTTCCATTTTTTTTCCTGAAAAGTGATGCATTTTTCAGGCACTAAAAGGTAATAAAAGGAGGAATGGAGACTGCAATGTGGCTGGTGTGATTAATCGAGCTTGGCAATGAGAAAAGGAACTGCAGAGAGAACCATATTTAGGAGGAGGCTAGGTATGTGTGTCTGGGAATGCATTTAGCTCTTTCTGTAAACCAGATTTCTCCATGATTGATTCCCTTTTGTCTACTTGGATTAAGATTCTTGAATTAATTTAGGGGAATTAAACCAAGTCCTATATAAATAAAGTTTGGTTCATTAGGAGTTTGTGCAGGCAGAAGTTGGTATTATGCTATTATGCTCATTTGCAGATCATCAAACAAAAATGTGTAGTTATAGTGTAGTTATATCTGCAAATTCAACCTGAAATCCACCTGTAATTCACCAAAGAGATGTTATATAGTATATCACACCAAGCCACTGCTATAATGAGACTCTTTCATTTTGGACTTGCTGCTCTATGAAGGGCATCCAACTAATGGTTCATTCATTCATTTCAGTGAGCACTCTATCCTGGTCAGGGTCACGGTGGACCCGGAACCTATCCTGAGAATGCTAGGCATGAGATGGAAATAGATCCGAGATGGCAACATGCACATACTCACTCACAATCATGGCCAATTTAGAGCAGGCAGTCCATCTACTGGCATGTGGGAGAAAACCAGAGAACCCAAAGGAAACCCACAGGAAGAACATGCAATACTCAACAGTAACCTGAGCTCAGGTTCAAGCAGTGAGGTCGCAATATTACACCATCGTCACTATTTAAACAACATCAAGTAATATTTTACTTTTATACTTTCTTAAATTACTAATGATGTATTAATTCTGATGTTTATTGTTTCTCAATGTTAACTAATGCAGTAAATATTGTTCGTTAAGGGAACCTTAATGCAAAGTGTTACCAAGTAATGATTAGCCCATTAGTCATCCAACTATAAGTTATCTGTATGTAAGGCTAGGATAGATGATATGATATGATAGAGTTCTGTGCATACTGTCTGTAGTACATGTTCTTTTGAGTTTCCTTGACGACCGTTGAATGAATTGTAATAGAAACTCTGGAATTTTAGTGTTTTGGTACTGTTTTGTTACTGATGTCCAGTGCCACCGTGCCGCCCCTTCTACTAATGGAGTATGATAACAGTATTGTGTCAAATTTCAATAAGTTTAAACATGAACTGATTTTACACACAAACTTTTATGAGTACGGGAAATCAGGGTAGTGTATACAAAGGATTTCCACTGAAATGAATTTAATTTCACGCATGAAATTTTGATGCAGTGTATAAAAATGAACCCTGATGTAGAAGGTTGATGACTGTGTATGATCAGCAGCATTTCGTGTGTGTTTGTGTGTGATCTCAAGATATTAATGCACAGTCTGGGATCATTGAGGGTTAAACTGCATGTTGTTTGAGCACGTACTGAAATATCGCAAGAGAACATAGCTGAGAGGGAGCTCAATAAAACACACAGACACACACACCATTACATGCACAATTACACAGATGCTTTCAGACACATGCTCACAAATGCATTACTACTACACACTTCAAATCAGCATTCACACAAACAGGTGCACAAATACACACTGCCAATGCAGACTATTAATACTTTGAGGATCTCTGACACAAGCACACACTACTGACACACACTAACACACAAGCTTCTCATTTACGCAAACACACAACGCTTGCACAAGCACAAAGACATACAAATGAACACTGTCTGAGGTGCATGACACTAATACATACACACACACACACACACACTGCTTACAATCTCGAGAGGGAGACACAGGGAAAGAGAGAGATGAGAGAGGGATAGAGAGAGAGAGAGAGAGAGAGAGAGAAAGAAATGAATGCAGTGTGGGTTTAAAGAAGACATTTGCATGTGCTGGGACTGTGACATTTTTCTGCAGAGCTGGAGAGAGACAGCAGGAGATGAAGAAGAAAAGTGTGTCGCAACTCAACATGATAAGAATTCATAAGAATGCGAGTGAGTGAAATGATTTAGTATCTGATGTGATTGAAGTTGTAGTTAAAGCTACAAGCTCCAACCAGCCTCTTACCCTAAGCTGAACCACTCAGAGCGTTACACACACATTGGAGCGTGAACATTCTTATGAACTTGAAATTGTAAAACCATGTTGTTTCATATCATTCAGTTATTCTCTGGGACTCCAGGCTACAGATGATAAATTGAACCTCAGAGACTCAACTCATTCTCAGTGCACTGATAAAAACACTGCCTCGGCTGGATAAGCTACACAGGAACCCAGTCACGGCTTTTTATTAGGGATGATCAAATATTTTTTATCTATTTAGAACTTTAAATATGAGTTAGCTCTGCAAATCCTTACAAATTATTGATTTTGGTTCACCTTTTAACATGATAGACTATGTGTTCTCAACCTTTTTTTGCCAATCACTCCATTTTAAGGGCTGTACATCCTCTAAATGCTTTTATGAATCACTGTGTGTAAGAGCCACAACTGCAGGCACTCTGCACTCACCACGCCTAATGAATGGGCTTGTGCGTCGCACTGCAGCTTATTATGTAGCAGCTCAGGCAACCCCGTATGGTTAACACAATTTCAACTCAGGGTTTGTTCTCAGGATCCTTCTGTTCTTGCTCTTCACATGTGATTGTACAGACAAGTCTACTTGGTAGCAAGGTAAAGGTAGGATACCTAGCATAAAATGCCAGGATAGCAACATTTGAGTGAAAGTCAGAAAGACAAAGGTTCTTCTGAATGTTGGGAAGAAGCAAATAAGAGTATACAGCACTCACACTCACACTTTGCCATGGCCAAAGAATGTAAGTCTGTAGACCTGTGTGTCAGGTACTGTCAGTTAAGAGTTAAGAGTTAAGAGTTAAGAGTTTAGTTAACAGTGCTAAGATTTCCAAAGACTTGACATGGTCCTTCTGCCCTGACATTCTGATAAAGAAGTCACAACAGTAGCTTTATTGCTTTAGATTGATTAGATTTAAGCTGCCTCCCTACAAGCTCATAAACTTTTATCAAAGCACCACAGAGAGTACTGTGAAAGCAACCATCCATATTTGATTTGGGAACTAGATCAGTCATGACTGCAAGGTCCTGAAAAATGTTTGACTAAATGTACTCTAGGTGAAGCTCCCCTGGATTTACAGGATATTTATTTTAGACAGTGTGCAGACAAGGCAAGGAAAATGATCTAAAATCTCAGTCACCCACACCACAGCCTGTCCTCCTGCTATGCTCAGGCAAATGCTACCACAGCATGAGAACAGACGCAAAGCTATTCAGGAGAAGTCATTTCCCACAAGCAATTGAAATTCTTTATGAGCTCTGCTGTTTTTCCCTTATAGGGACGTGTACTCACCAAACCCTATGGGACTTTTCATCTCACCTTACCTCACCCGCATAAAGTATAATGCATTTGAGCCTATAATGTTAATTCCACAAACAGACCAAATATTAGTGGTAGTGCTACACTATGCAATCATATTGCAGCACTACCAAATAAGGTAAAAACTTTCTTAATTAATTTTACAGCCCCCAACACAGGGTTAGACCAAATCCTAAAATCCTATTCATTATATATGATCACCACTGAGGGTATAAAAATGTCATTGTAGACCCTTGGTTGCACACTACAAGCAAAGTGATGCATCAAAATTACTCAAAAATTAAAATAAAATGTAATTATTGCTTGGCTGTAGATCAGAATTAAAATTGAATAGTAAGGTTTTTGTCTCTACCTACTATGGTTGTCTCTTGTTACATGTGTTTGTTGTAATATCTCCCTCAACTCAGAAAACTGTAATGCAGCATTTTACTACAATAATTATACAATGTATTCATCCTTTTGAGTCTGATCTGAAAATTGTTGGCTCTCCCACTAACCTCCGCCTATCTCTCTCTCTCTCTCTCTCTCTCTCTCTCACACACACACACACACACACCTCAGTTTGATTTGGGGATAATTGATGCAACCCAACAGCAGACAGAGGAAAATGTCAAAAAGTCAGGAGTATGTACCTAATAATAACACACAGGTCTGAGTGGTAATCAACTGTTTATTCTGTGTGTTTTGAAACGGACTCTTTTCTTCAGCTGGCGCAGACCTGCTGTCCAAACTAGCACAGCTCACCGAGCTTAACGCCAGACTAGCCAGACTCTCTGTTGTTGTGTTAATATGTTGTGAAACACACAAAACACAGCATAACACAATGTATTAGAAATGAAAACAGTAAGTCCATACACATTTACAAATAACAAAGCAGAATCTTTTACTTTCTTCCATGCATGTTATTGCTGTTTACAGCAGTGCATATTTCTTCTGAGCAATTAGCTCAGTGTTGGGGAGGATTTTCTTTTTACCAGGTGTACACTTGATCTCAGTGACAAAGCAGTGTATTTGAAGTGCCTTCATTAGTGATTCACATGTTGAATTATCTACACACTTGGCAGAGAATCATATAGGCTTCCTATATGTCATGCTAATTAGCCTGCAAGCCAACAAGTAAATGTAAAGTTCCATTAGCACTCCTGTACCAATTAAAATGGCTTTGTTATATTTTGGGAATATAATGAGTATTTATACATTAATAAACACATTTATCTGCTATTGCGGTACATAGTTAATTTGGTAATTGTGTCATATCACTGACACAGTTACGTCTAAACTGATGTTGGCTTAATCTCTAAGGGCTACAGGTTGTCTATAGAAAGTAATGTAATGACTCTTCAATTATCAGGATGCAGTATTAGAACACGACACTTTTCTGATGCTCTTCAGTGCTCCATTTTTGAGTCCAGGTCAATTGTGACTGCCTTCTTTATAGCAATAATAATGCAAAAAGGATGGAATAATGCTTTTTGGAATAGGTCCAGGAGAGAGGAACACTCTGTGTTCTTTTCCACCTTGTCTGCACCAACTTGTGCCAAATGTCTCGCTATGATCGCATTACTTTATGGTGCCAGAAGCCACAACTTTAGTAAATTAAATTGATGCCTAACGGAATAACGCTGCACAACATACAAAGGCAACTGGAAACTGATTACTGATACACCAACCTTTACTGACATATGGAAACCTGCTTATTATGAGGTATAAATAACAGACCAGTTCTATGTTTTGGTTGCCCAGAACCTGAGTAGGCTAAAAAATGTTAGCTAATAGTTAGCTAGGAAAATAAACGACAAAATGTTAGCAAGTCCCCTATAAGGTTTCCACTGGGAGCTGATACACTGGAGAATTGGAGCAAACACTTGCTATTAAGACACCAAAGTTTTCTGGTAAGACAGATTGGGATGCATTCAAAGCACAGTTTGAACTGTTAGCTGCTGCTGCTGGCTGGTCTGAAAATCATAAAGCTTTGCCTTTTACTGTTGAGTCCTGAGGAGAGAAATACATGGCGTTAGTTGGGGCTTTTCAGAAACACTTTGTACAATGTAATCAGCCTGTCATTTTAAGGACTGAGTTTAATAGCAGATGCAGACAACATGGAGAGCCCCTCCGCATTCTAGCTAATGACATTGAAAGCTTATGCAAACGTGCCTATGCTGACATGCCGTTGACAGTCCAGAACGAGCTTGCTAGAGATCGATTCATTCAGGGCCTCAGCCCAAGAGAGCTCCGTATACAAACAAAACTGGCTCACCCTGCTATGTTGAGTGAGGGATTGGAGCTTGCTGTAGAAAGAGAGATAATAAGAAATGGAACAGAAAATGAGATAACACCAACAGTGAGAACAGCAATAATGACTGATTCACAAGCTCATCTTTGTTCTCCACTCTCTACCTACACAGTGGCTACTGGCAAGTGCCATTTTCACCAGAGTCCGCTCCAAAGACTGCAAAATCAGGGGTCTCTGGCAGTTCAAGGTCCTCCCCTTTAGCCTCTGTAATGCGCCTACAACGTTTGAAAGGCTCATGGACAAAGTTCTGAGAGGCATCCGCTGCCAAGAGTGACTTGTGTACTTAGATGATCTCCTAGTCCATGGCGAGTCCTTCAAGGCAGCCCTCGGAGCCCTGCAGTGGGTGCTGGAGAGGGTGGCGGCAGTGTGAAAGGCAAGAGACTTGAGAGAAGGAGCTGGGTCAGGAGGACATTACAGCGCAGCCTACCTGTGGAATGCTGAGAGTGGTTGACGCACCAGAATGGAAGCTGCAGCAGGAACAGGACAGAGATCCGCAGCCCATGTTGTGTTGGCCAGAGGCATAGCAGAGACCCAACTGGGGGACATTGCAGGGTGCTCCACAGTCACTAAAGGACTGTAAAGTTTGACACACCATGATTAAGCAATGGACTGCTCCAACAAGCATGGAAGGAGCCTGCTACCGGAGAGGAGAGATGGCAGGTGGTAGTGCCCAAAGCATTACGAGAAATTGTTCTAATGGCTTGCCATGTGAGTACAGGGTCACGACACTTTGGCATGTCCAAGACACTCTGCTGCCTCCACCAGGGTTTCTACTGGGGCCAGCACAGAAGGGACGTGGAGGATTTCTGCCGTGGATGTGATGTCTGCGCTGCCTATAAAGGCCCTCTTGACCAATCTCATGCAAAGCTTCAGCAGCAGGCCATAGGAGCCACAATGGAAAGGGTAGCGCTGGGCATCATGGGGCTTTTCCCCCGCACAGAGAGAGACGATCACTTATATGAGCTATTTTACAAAATGGCCCGAAGCCTATGCACTGCCAGATCAGGAGGCAGAGACAGTGGCATATGCATTAGTGGAGGGGATGTTCAGCAGGTTTGGTACAGTGAAGACCATCCATAGTGACCAGGAAAAGAATTTTGAAACCAGACTGTTTACAGCTTTGTGCAAATGGCTTGACATGCAGAAAACACTCACAACACCATTACACCCACAAAGCTATTGCCTAATAGAGAGATTTAACAGGACGTTGGCCCAACAACTAGCCATCCTTACAGCTGACCATCAACAAGACTGGGACACTCACCTTCCCATTATCCTCATGGCCTATTGGTCAGCAGTGCAAGACTCCACTCTGTGCACCCCTGTTTTGCTTATGCTGATATGAGAGCTCCAGACCGACCCCCTAGACATGCCAGCTGTGCCACCTGGGGTATGCCAAAAAGCTGCAAGATCAAATAGAAGCAGCACACGCTTTCGCTAAGGACCAGCTGGCAAAAGCCGACATGAGGCAAAAGAGGAATTACAACATCAACAGCAAAGGAAGACACTTTCAGGCCTGTGAGTTTGTTTGCGTATATAGCCCGAAGACGAAAAGAAGACACTGTCCAAAGCTAGACTGCCACTGGGTGGGGCCCTGCCAGGTCCTGGAAAGGATAGGGGAGGTGGTATACAGAGTACAGGTGCTGCCTAAAGGAAGGAAGGTAGCCCTACACAGAGACAGGTTAGCTCCACAGAGAGGTCACTCCACCCCCTCTTTTCACGGGAAACAGTCCACCCCCTTGTCATGCAAAACAGAAGAGACATTGACTCCCTGCCCATGTGTCACATCCCTGTGGCCCATAATTTCCCTTCCCTGAACACTCCACACTCAGCCACACCCCATGGACTGTCACCTGTATCCCCAGCCCTAGTCTCTCATTCCTATAAAGACTCTGACCTCCAGCCCCACGTGGGTTCAGCATGACCAAAGAGACAGTGGCTATAGCCGGAGCACCTCAAAGACTTTATTTGCTCCCTCGAGGGTCTTTTTTCCTGGGGTGGAGGCAGTGTAATTTCATTACGTTCTGTAATGTTCAGGATGTTCCGTATTGTTTGGTTTAGAGAGTAATGTTTCTGGTTTGTAACCCCTGTATGGGGAGTGGAGTTATGTGGGAGGAAGGGAGTTCTTTTTCCTTGTCTTTTCTTTTGGTGTGGGGGAAGCACGAGTTGAGGAAAAACAGAGTGACACTTTTCTTCTTGTAAGGAGTGGGTTATGGCCAAAACAGTAACCCTGCTAGTTTTAAATTAAGCTGCAAGTTTTTCAATAAAGACCCAGAGTGAACTAGAACATGACTGGTACTACATTTCTAGCGAATGCTGCAATATATTACATTTTGATACTGGGATAACCTCTTTAATTATACCATGGTTTACAATCTAGCTATGTATTAATATAATACAGTGTTATAAATGTAGACTACTATAGCCATGTATTGCTATTCTACATGAACCTCTTTGGTGCATTCTCTTGTGGCGACTTCTTTTGGTGTTAAAGCATTAAATGGCACTTTGTAAAGATCTCTAGCATTCAGCAGTGTAGCAGTGTTCTCTCTCAAATGGCATTTCAAAAACCTAAAAAGGCCACCTAAACCTTTTGTTTCTAGCCTGCATTGGCAGTGTTGCAGTATGATAGCTTGCGCCAAAAAAAAAAAAAATTGTGCCAAAAGGTTTGTGCCAAAATGTGCTTGCTCACTTGTGCACTTTATTTTTTGGCAGTTCTGACACAAAATCCTGGTTGTAGTTGTGCACTGCATCTCAGTGACTTTCCCTAATGTATGCACAGTACTCACACTAAAAGGAGCTAGTGTACTACACACAGCTTGCATAGTTTGCTTTTCTGTCCTCTTTATGACCAGATTCAAAATTTGTTGCAAATCATATTTTAAATTATACAATTAAGATACAACTAAAGTTATTAAAAAAAAATACACGACTTGGCTACCAATGTGATGCAACAGAAAAACGCTCGCCTTTTGTCAGGAGATCGCAAATTCAAATATAGATGACGCCACAGCCATCCGTGGCCAGAAGCCAAGAGGACAAAATTAGCTGTGCTCTCTGGGTGGGGGGGATGGCATACTCTCTTCCCTGTCAGTCACTCAGTCACAGCAACACCAGCCATTCTTTGGCCTCTGTGAGCTCCTGTATGTGGAAGAGAGCAGAGAGTGCTTTCCTCCAATGAGGAAATGAGCAGCAGTTTGAAAAGATTCATTTGCCTGGCTTTATGTGTTGAAAGAAGCAAAAAAATAAAAATTGAACAATCCATGATGCTTTTGGTGGAATGAAATCTAGCATCTCAGTTTTAAACTCAGTCCACCTTCTTCATCTTCCAAAACTATTCGTCTCAGCTGACTTTGAGACTTTATCTATTCCCAGAGAATTTATAGAAGCTCGCAAAACCAAAATAGTCCCCTTCGATCTCCTCCCCAATCACACTGGAATGAGATGAAGCTTCATTCCTTCAATTTTCAATTTTCCATCAGCAGCCTCAATAACATGGAGTGGTGTGAAGCCCCAGAGGAGCCATAAGGCCATAAAGCATCTCTGTCTCCAACAGCAATATCACTGATTTACCACCAATACTATTCCCTATTCCCAATTTGCAAATTATAAGATTAAAAGGCTTAATTCCATCAACGAGTCAGATTATGGGGAAGGGGATTATTTTTATCTTTTCCTGATCCTCTTGATCTGAGCAATGGGGATTACCTTTACGGATGATCATAATCTTTTCACTTTGCATGAGGTGCTTAAGAACATGATTGCAGCTGTGAGTAGTATAGTGAGCAGCTGAAGTGGGTAATAGTGTACTTCCTTCTCTGTGTAACATACTTAACTGAATTAAAAAATGCACTCGTAAGAATAGTTTTAAGCATGGATATTTTTCATTCTCATTTAAGTGTATTTGTAAAGACTAAAATGAATTTTTACTTGTTCTTGTTGGCCATGTTCTTCCCTGCTACATTTTTTTTTCAATATATATTTCATTTGTCACTAGAAATTTTACGTTTACCTGGTTATCCATTGCCCATACCCTCATACTGTATATATAGGCAGTGGACAACAAAATGAACAGTGAGGTCCATGAGTTACACTTATTTCAATTCAATTTTAATAACAGACATTGTCACACAGCAGCTTTACAGAAATCCAGATCTTGATTTATAGTACTGGGCAAAAGTCTTAGGCAACATGCAAAGAAATGCTGTAGAGCTAAGATGCCTTCAAAAGTAAAGAAATTAAATGTTTCTACCTTTAACAATTTTATAAAGAGCAAAATCAATATTTGGTGTGATGAACCTTTGCTTTAAAAAAAGTAGTCTCAGGTACAATTTCTCAGGTACAATAGGAAACGAGTTGTAAATTTTACAGAGCATCTTGCAGAACCAGCCACAGTTCTTCTGGAGACTTTGACTGTCACACTTGCTTCTTATTTTTACAGCAGAACCCAGCGGCCTTCATTTAATTCCACATTTAATTCCACATTTAATTTTGTGCCGGAAAGCTAATGTTTGGAAATCTAAAATGTTTTTGTACTGACTTAATACTTTACTTTACATTAATAATAATGTAGAAGTGATAAAATAAAAATCTATAACAATGTTTGTACTAAAAAAAATAGGGTGCCTAAGACTTTTGCACAGTACTGTAGAAGAGTAAAGCCAAACCGTACTAAGAGTGTTGAAATGATGTTCAGTGTAAGCATACTGTGAGTCCAAGACTGTCTTTATGTTTACAGCAGCCATTCTTCGTTTAGGTTAAGAGCAGCGGAGATGGATGAATTTATGGTGGGAACCAGTGATTTAGCTGTGGCAGGGTAGTGCTGGCTGCATACTAAAATAGTCAAAACTGTAAAAATCAATAGCAAGTGGTGAATGCTATGGATTAAACTGTCTGTATGCTGCAATATGTACTATATGTTAATACATATCATTTAAATCATTTTTGAGTCAATTTTTTTTACCCGTTTGGTTTTTTGGCCTTTTGGCTTACTCCTACCACAGTATTGTAACATAATGCACGTGAGTCACCTAGCTCAGTGGTTAAGATGTTAGCCTTCTAACCAGAAGGTTGTAAGCTCAAATCCCCGCACTGCCAACCTGCCACTGCTGGGCCCTTGAGCAAGGCCCTTAACTCTCAAACATATAACGGAGATGAATATAAGTTTCTCTGCAAAGGGTGTCTTCTAAATGCTGCAAATGTTAAAAAAAAAAGTCTTGGGGTACTCTACCCACCTCTGTATAATGTTACATAATAATGGGTTTTGGATATTAAGAATTCTATTTAGTATAAAGCATGCTTGTTACAAAGGATGAGATATCAAGCACAAAAACCCTTTGATTTATACCACTTTTATTGCTGTGCTAACTCCTCTCTAGCAGGCTTTAACTTGACAGTCATCTTAGATGCTGACCTATTTGTAGCATGAGGATAAATTGTTTATGGAGCCTATAACTGATAAATGCTGTGAATGTAAATACAAATATATTATTAATCAATATTGTAGTCAATACAGAAACATTTAAAAACAGCATTTTTAAAACAATGTTTTCCATCCACATTGACTTTTACATTTTTGTGCAGTTTTTTGTCATTATTAAGCAGGATTTGTTATGTTTTTTAGATAGTTTACACACTTGGATGTAGCCTGTAGCAGCAAAAATGGCTAAGTTAAGTGACAGATGACAAGCGTAAGGATCTGAGTGACTTTGACAAAGATGAATGGGTCAGAGCATCTCCAAAACGGCAGGTCTTGTGGGTTAGTACCCACCGAAAGTGGTCCAAGGAAGGACAATCAGTGAACCAGTGACAGGGTCATGGGTACCCAAGGCTCACTGATGCACGTGGGGAGCGAAGGCTAGTCCATCTGGTCCGATCCTATAGAAGAGCTACTGTAGCACAAATTGCTGAGAAAGTCAATAGCTGGCTATGATAGAAAGGTGTCAGAACACACAACCTACCTAACCATTGCAGGCCAAGAACACCCCTTCATGGCAACGGTATTCCCTAATGGCAGTGGCATCTTTCAGCAGGATAATGTGCCCTGCCACACTGCAAAAATTGTTCAGGAATGGTTTGAGGAACATGACAGAGAGTTCAAGGGGTTGATTTGGCCTCCAAATTCCCCAGATCTCAATCCGATGGAGCATCTGTGGGATGTGCTGGATGAACAAGTCTGATCCATTGAGGCCCCCTCCTCACAACTTACAGGACTTAAAGGATCTGCTGCTAATGTCTTGGTGCCAGATACCACAGCACACCTTGAGAGGTCTTATGGAGTCCATGCCTTGATGGGTCAGAGCTGTTTTGGTGCCACAAGGTAGGCCTACACAATATTAGGCAGGTGGTTTGAATGTAATGGCTGATCAATGTATGAGATAATAAAGAAGGTGAAGAACAAATCAAGTTGGATCTGAGTCTGTTATTTTCTGATACATGGAAGACTTGGCACAGCTGTCTCACTTACTTAGTATTTTGAACTTTCTAACTAACTTTCATGGAGCTTTCTAACTTTATTTCTTTCACTTTCTTAGCAGTGAATTCTTTTCTAGTGCTTGCTGCAGAGAAACTGTTACAGTATTCTGCTTTCTGTTATTTTTGATGTTGTTGTTTACCACCAACTGGTTTGTTTACCACTGAGGAGAGTCTTCCAATAGCCACTGAGGCGAGTAATGGAGAACGAAGTGAGCAGCTCTCCATTTTATTAAGGCAGCCAGATCTTGTCTACTTGCATCACTTTATCTCTGTGAGAGGAACAGGAGGAGTAATAAAGTCGGGATGTTCTCTTTCTCATCTGACACAGCCATCACTCTCTGAATCCAGTATCCACAGCAACATTTTTGTGATTAATGGCACACGCAAAAACAAAATATTGGTGTCTTGTATATTTTCGGTCTCTTTGTGACCATTGGTGCAGGGGACACAGAGGGGTCTCAGCAGTTGTTAATGCACGCATGTTTTAGGACCAAAATAGGTTAGAAAAAGGTTTGGCCACAGATTTTTTATCATTAATTTAAAATCATGCACACAGCAACAGAACACAAACATGAAAAAATTGGCTTGCATCCAACCAAAATGGCAACATGGCAGAATTAACAAACAAATTACACATTGGCACAAAAAATTGCACCGTAATTTTACATTGTTTAGCACATATCCATTATTTAACTGAGTGACAAATCTCAGTGTGAAATAGAAATCTATCTGAATATCCCGTTAGCGTTAATAATTGCCGTGTATTAATGACTAACACACAATGTCAAATCACTCAATAGTTTCTTCAGTGTATTATGTGATATTGACCCCACTGCTTTCAGTCACTGCTTTGATGTATAAAATATAATCTGACAAAATGGATTAAAGGTACGTTACTGTTACAGTGAAGACGTGATAGTCCGTGATAGTGCACTCAGACTGCTGGTTGAGATCGTGTCTCGATGCTTATGCATTTTTCTCCTGTACTGCAGGTCACGATGACATTTTATTTCCAAGCACGTACAGTTTGCTCAGTCTGAGGGACACACAGTCTCCAGGTCCAGCTTACCAGGGGAAAAAAGCAACATCACTGGTCTTTATAATGAATATCTATGGCATTGGATTTCCATAATTAGTGAGATGAAAGTCTACGACTTCAGTTGGTGTTCCTCAGCAAACAGAGCACACAGCACATCTGCTGCTCTCCAGCCTGCAATAACACATGCTAACACAGATGGGAGAGCAGATGAAGGAAAATCAGGACCAGAAGAGAATGATGTACTGAATCATGACTTTTGCAATGCTGTGCTGAAGGTACTTAGCGGCACTCCTACAGGAGGAATGATGTCCACCTCTTCCTAGCTAATGAAAGTAATCAGTAGCCCAAAACTGGAATGAAGAAGACCTGAGGGCTCAGTTTGGAAATACATGCTATATGCTGGGTGTCTGCAAAAGGATTTTTAGCCTGATTTGAATTTTTAGCCTGATTCAGTTCTGCTAACCCCCATAGTTGAATAATGCATAGTCCTGTCCAAAGCAAGGAAAGGCAGTAAAAAATAAACAGTAAAAAAAAACAACATAAGACAGTCCATTTTCAACACAGTCCTGTTACAAATATGCTTGTCTCATGTTCTTCGTGTCAGCGCATCTTTCAAGCGGGAGAACTGAGTCGAGATGACAGCACCTGCCAAAAGATTACTAATGTGCAATGGGGGAAGGAGCGGCGCTTCTAGGCATGTCGGTTAATATCATAGAGTTCAAAACACCTACGCAAATGTCAGTCATTACAAACACATACACTGATTGGCTCATATGCTGTTTTTACTATAGGAAAAAAAAGAAGATTGTCTTTTTTTGAGTAATACCTCATCTCAGTGCACGATGTTAAAAAGCAAATATTAAAGTGATGTTAATGTAAAATTTGTTAAGGTTAGCAGGTCTGTGGATTTCTCCTTGGTTTGCCTTTTAAGAAAATTTCCTAAAACAGAAGAGAACCTCCAGGTGAGGTTTGGATGTGGGCCAGATAATGCCGCAGTGTGAGAGAATCAGTGAGTTGATCTTAAAAGGGCTATAGTGTGAAAATGTGTTTTGTCCTGTTTTTCAGGGCAATTTCACACCTATTATTCTGTTTGCTGGTGGTGTCAAACCTGAGCGAAATGGATATTTTTGATTTGTTTGCAATTCAGTTGGGTTTCAGACTGCACATACGGTAATTAAAGAGTAAAAAACGAATTAGTGTGAAACATTTTGCATACTGTATCCAGTATTTGCTTTCTTTTTCTTGTTTTGGTCCAGATATCCTGAATCATCCTTCTACAGAACTTTTCTCTATCCTTGAGCCTTGCGGGTCATAATAGCAACTAAATAAAAATGCTACTGCCAATGCAAAATACACAGGATGTTCGGTTCACTTCCTTTTCTTGGGTGGATTCAGGGTCGAATTGCTTTCTGAGTGCAGTCTAACTATGGTAGAGTTTGCTTTTGAAGCAAAATGAGACCACCTCATACAGTCTCGGATCAGTTGTTCTGGTCTGCAGCTGAGTACATTTGCTGAGTTCTTACCTGCCCAAGCAAACCCAGAGGAAAAGTAAAATATACTGGGTTCTTCAGTTCAGTGGTGAAGAGAACTCTTATTTTTGTAATAAGAAAAATGTGATGTGTAATAAAAATCACTGTGATTGTTTCTACTAATGTTTCTATCACTGTAATTGGCCAATCATGGTCATGGCGGCCAATCAACATACAGCACAAAACTCAAGTGAAGCTTTCTTGTGCTCGAATGGTAGCTAGAAAATTTAGAATAAACTCAACTGGATAAGTGAAAAGAAACTGCAATCCTACTGCAGAATATACTCTTCTACTCACAGCACAGCCCACTTCTCTCAGGACAGCATTGAAAATGCATGGCTAGTATGATTACACAAAGCTGATTTTTATCTCAGGCTTTCATGACACTGAATAGTGGATTAGTCTGTTCCAGCTCTGGTTTGGACAGCAAACTGATGCAACACTAATTCCCTCAAAACTGAGTGCTAGTGTTGATAGGCACAATGCTTCTCCCTCTTTGTTGAGCCTGCTTTTAGCTAACTAATTTACCTGAGTATGTTAACGCTACCTGGCTGACTCATGAGTCCTACAGATTACTATTAAAATGTACAGGGTGTCCCAAAAGTCTCCATACATGGGGGACTATATATGCCAGCACCACGTTGGTTGTGCCTTCATCAGTGGATGTTCGTGGACGTGGATGTTCTCGGTTGGTCCACAACACTTTCAGTCTTTTTGAATTTGTTAATAAGTTTGGCAACAGTGTCACGTGTGATGTGCTTTCCAAGTTTCCTGTTAAAGTCCATCGCGACCTTGCGACAGCTTCCCAGTCCAGCCATGAGAATGATTTCAGTACATTCTTCTTTTTTTAAAAGGCATTCTTAAAGGCTATCTGAATAATAGCCTATAACAATACACGCACACACACATAAAATATAAACTAACTGTGGTCTTTTTGTGCTAATTTCCTCTATGTATGGAGACTTTTGTAGTAAAAAAAAAACAAAAACTTGCCACCATCACAGCTGAACATTCTGAATATCCTGCATCAGACAGATCAAGCATAATTCTAAGATTACACAAGTCATCTGATAAATATTAATAAACATTGTGGGTTGGTGTTATGAATATAATAATGATGACTAAAGAGTTACAGGGATGAGTAAATTCATTCATTCATTTTCAGTAATCACTTTATCCTGGTCACCACACACACACACACACACACACACACACACACACGCACACATACACACACATACACATACACATACACACACAAACACACACACATAATCACAACTAAGGGCAATTTAGTGTAGCCAATCCACTTACACTATATTTCCCAAAGTATTTAGTCCCCTCTTTGCTGTTATAATAACCGACACTTTCCTGGGAAGGTTTTCCACTAGATTTTAGAGCATGGTTGTGGAGATTTGCCCATTCAGTCTTGTCACAAGATTCTTAGTGAGTTCAGGCACTGATGTTGAGTGAGGAGGCCTGGAACGCAGGCAGCCTTTCAGTTCATCCTAAAGGTGTTCAGTAGGGTTGAGGTCAGGGCTCTCTGCAGGCCAATCGAGTTCTTCCACACCAACCTTGGCACACCATGTCTTTTTTGACCTTGTGCACATGGACAGTGTCATGCTGGAACAGGTTTGAGCCTTTTAGTTCCAGTGAAGGGAAATTGTAATGCTACAGCATACAGAGACATTCCAGACAATTTGTTTCTTTCAACTTTGTGGCAAGAGTTTGGAGAAGACCCACATGTGGCTGTGATAACTCAGCACAACATTTGATCGTCATACTCCAGCTGTTTGCTATTTTTTTAATCAACATCAAACCTTTGTACATTGTGGCTACCAGATACTAGTTACAGTGCTATTTGTTTTGGGATGATTGTGTATATTCCAGTTTTTGGTTGGGTAATAATATATAGTTGGACCTTTGGAGTTTTTGTTTTGTTTTGACTTTTGGATAATGTTAAGGAGTCTTAAATCTCAGTCAGTGATACCTTTCATTTTGTGCTGTGGTGTTATTCACTCGGAAACTATTTTTCTGGCAGAAAAATGACCATATACATATTTTAATATAAGAGCAACAGTACTATAAATTTATTTTATGGTCTCTTTGCATCTTTATATCTACAACCCTCACTTCACATTGACCTACAATCCCATTTTAATGCTTAAGCTGTGTTTTAGAAAAAAAATGCGTTGTAACACAGAATTTCTGTTAAAGCAAACTGGGTGTGATGGGAGCATGTGGAACTGATTCATCCCCGGACTAAAATTGTTAGGGAAGATAAAGCATAACACAGAAAAGCATACTGAGTCAATATTGAGCACGTGTTTAAAGCATTTAACATTTAAATGGTGTGTGAACAAGATAATTCCATTGATAGTGTTGTACCATAAAGGGAGTTGACTAATTGAAAGGAAAGCCAACATACAGAATGTTAGTAAGGTTTTTAGCCAAATCAAGCCATCAGAACAGCTTAATGCACCTTGCAACTAATTCTATAAGTCTCTGGAACTGGAATGATGAACACCAATCATCCAAAGGTTGGTGTTTTAATTATGTTGTTGGTGAGTGCTGTCTAACACGTTACTCCAAACTCTCCCAAAGATGTTCACGTGGGTTGAGCTCTAACGAGTGTGAGGGCCATAACAAATGATTTTCATTATTTTCAACCTCATCAAAGCATTCAGTGCTCCCATGTGCCCTGTGGATGTGGGTGGGGTCATCCTGGAAGAGACTACTCCCATCAGGATAGAAATGTTTCTTTACGGGATGAAGATTTTTTCTTTAAAGTGTCAGCTGTCAATTAAACAATGGATCTGTGTCAGACTTTCTGAGTAGTGGGTTTGAATAAAATAATACA
Source organism: Pangasius djambal (assembly GCA_022985145.1). NCBI lineage: Eukaryota > Metazoa > Chordata > Actinopteri > Siluriformes > Pangasiidae > Pangasius > Pangasius djambal. The sequence goes on from CM040996.1 coordinate 13,187,820, forward strand.
GTACTGCACAATACTGTTACTTAGTGGTGGACTTAAAGGTGGACAGTGAGGACATCAGACACCAAAATGCTTTGGCTGATCACTACATTTGGGCTAAGTGGCACTTTTCATTTTTTTGCCAAACTGTTCTTTTAATGCATAGGCTAAATGTGAGAAATTCATTTCATATAACTAAATGCCTAGGCTATGGCAATGGTTCAAGATGATGTAATTTTTTTTTTTTTTTTTTACAATTCAAACAAGTCATATTTTGTTTGAATTACATATTACATTATTTTACAGTTTGGTCATATTTGACCAACTCATAGTTAAAATTCAAATTTATATCTAAATTCATATCTAAACCATTAATATTAAATAAGTGATTCACATTCAAACAATTCGCATTCAAAAACTATTTATATTCAGACAACTCGTTCAAAAAAAATTAAACATTGATTCATATCCAAACCATTTATAGCAGAAAGAGAGACATATTCAAACAGCTCATTCAAAAATGATTCATATTCAAACAACTCATATCCAAAAAAGGGTTCACATTTAAACAACTCATAGTTAAACATTGATTCAAACCCAAACCATTTATTTTAGAAAACACTTCATATTCAAACAGCTCGTTCAAAAAGGATTCGTATTCAAACAACTCGTATTCAAAAGCTTTTATCATAGAAATGACTCATGTTAATAGTGATGGATTAGTCACTTGTAATCATCTCTAACTAAAGTCAATTATGAAGGTCAATAATGAAGGTCATTTGTGCAGTGTGACTGAATTGCCAGCCTAATCTGTCATCTCAGTCACAAATTCATCCCTCTATACTCGAGCTTGAGGACAAAACCTTCAGAATCCGTATCACTCTTCCACCACAAGAGATATGCAATATTAATAAACAAGTCATGAGCTGTGAAAAAAAAAAATCGCAAGTCATGAGTTGATATTAAATCTTCGTAATGACGGCCATGCTCTTTACAACTTATCTTGATAATCCATTTCATAAATGAGGACACAGGGAGTGTTCCTTTGCATTTGTCAACAACACATACCCTTAGAAGACAGCTATCTTTACCTTTTCTTCGAAATGGGGTGACAAATTCTGGAGCACATATGCCGCTTACCTGAGAATGTGTTGAATTTTGCAATATAAGTGATTATGGCACGTAAATAGTTGTCATGTTCATAGTAAATATTTATTTTTATATTAACTGTTTACTGACTGAGATAGTAAGAATATATTTCATATGTAAAGCAGCCTGGGGAAAACCATTGGATGTCGCTGCTGCTGAATTCTGGCAAGCAGACAATATTGACTAATTATTTCTGTCTATCGTATTTTTTTGCTTTTATTACCTTTTTATTAACTCGCCTGGGCTTTCTGCAGGGATCACATGAAGTGAATACATGTAAGTCGTCAGTTTAACAAATGAACATAATCTGTCCGCTTAAAGGTGTTAGCTTCTAGCTTGCTAGCTATGTGTGCTTTCCTCACGTAGTGAATTTTATGCTTTGATCGCCTTATTGGTTATGTACCATAGTGAACTGAATATAAGCCTAATAGAGTCTGATTATAAACCATCTAAGTACTAGCTGTCACATTTACCAGAGACGCGCATGTGCTGTTGCTTTCACTGTATACATGCCACACTGACAATGGGCCTCATTTATCAAGCTCGATATGAACAGATTTATCCGTAAATCATTTGTATGATAAGCATTTACACAAGAAAATCCTGTAATTTGGGAACAAAACGTTTATATCCTACTCGTGCTCCTGGATGTGTGTAAATCTACACGTAAGAAATCTAACTAATAAAACCTTGATTGATTGGCTTCACATATAAATCACGATTACTGCACTTTTATATATTTAACTATTACAAATTTAACTTTTGTGAAACAAAGATGTTTTATAGTAATGACATTAATTAAAGAAATATAAAATATGAAAAAGTAAACAAAGCAAGACAACACAAATCTATAAATTAAGACAAATAAGACCAGTCATTCGATTAATAATGCCTCTGTATAAAAGGAGGATGTGGTCAGGAGATGTATAAGTCTGGTCTTTTTACAACGGCATCTTCTTTTAATGCTGTGCAACGCTTCATTAGAGGTGCCACTAAGTGACCAATCTGGACCCAAGCTGCAATGTGTCGTGTACTTCCTAGTGGGAATTTTAAAGTTTGGTTTGGATTACACAAACATTTACACATTTACACATTTAATAAAAAATTGATAAATGAGGCCCAGGGTTTGGACTTCACTTTTGGGGCTAGCCACACTTTAAATGCTTGTGATTTACCATGCAGTTATCCAACCAGCCAATCATGTGGCAGAAGCAAATTACGTAAATCTTGCAGATACAGGTCAAGACCTTCAGTTAATATCCACATCAAACATCAGAATGGGGAGAAAATGTGATCTCAGTGACTTTTGGTGCCAGACAGAATGATCTGAGTATTCCAGAAACTGCTAATCTCCTGGGAGATCATGTATAACAGCCTTTATAGTTTACATAATTTTGTGCAAAAAACAAAAACGGAAAAAAAAATAATAATGAGCAGCAGTTATGCGGGTTATTCTTAAACTCCTTGTAGATAAGTGGGGTCAGAAGAGAATTGCTAGACTGGTTTGGGCTGACAAGAAGGCTACGGTAACTCAAATAACCACTCTTTACAACCGTGGTGAGCAGAAAAGCATCTCAGAAGGCAGAACCTTGAGAGCAGATAGCATGAACGTGGCTAAACTGGAGGTTATAGGCTTCTTCTCCTTGTTATCTACATTAATGTCATTAATTCCATTTTCTCTGAACTATTCTTTAAAAGCTCAATTTAACTTTAGCGATCCATGAATGTGATTAATGCTATGATTTCTTTTCAATTAAGAGCATTTGTTCTCATATTACTGCCATGTTTCTGGCATGTGTTTAACTGCACTGGTAAAGAAATAAAATACACTGTTAAGGTGATGCTGGTTTGTCCATGTAGTAATTTAAATCAGGTCTGTCTCCTATATATCGACTGAGCTGCCTCCAGAGAATCCTGGTGTGTTGTAAAGAATCAGTAACTGAGCTGTTAAACTGAGCCTGTGTTTTAAAGACATTAACATCAAGGAGTTATGGGAATCCATCAATTATAGCTATCAAACTGCAGCAGCAGAAGTAAATGCTGAATTCACTAGCTATTACTGAGTCATATCTGTGATTCAATACTTTTCAATCTTTTTATGCGTAAGAGAATCAAACTATGTGAGGTTTCATTCATCACATTAAGCAGGATATGAGTTGATAGTGTTTCATAGAAGACAACTACTCACACACACCTGATTTAAGTTGAACTTGCGCTACTGACTGGTGAACAAGAGAATCATTAATGAATCATGAGCTTCATGAATCAGCGTGTTTGATTGTCAGCTACTGAAATACGTGGCACTCACACAGCTTCAAATTTGACCAGTGATAGAGAGGTAAGGAGGGCATTTTTACATTTTATATTTTATACTTTTATTTTGTCCGTGTTATAAGTTTTTTATTCATAGTTTCCAAGCAAGTATGTTTAGCAACCATAATTACAAAACAACACCCCACACCAACCCCCCACCCCTTTCTTGTTCCCTTTCACAAAACAAAAGGTTTCATTTGGTATGCAGCTATGTACTTATATTATGTACTTAAACATGGTCACGTGATGCACCTCAATGCTGTTATTATAGCATGCTACTCATTTTAAATCCCACCGCCTGCTGCACTACACACAGCCAGGTGGTGCAATCTGGTTGACAGTAGAAAACTTTTTACTATTAATTAGCGTGCACAGATGACAGTTAATCTTTTCAGAATCAGGAACAAGTAAGTATGTGGATTCACTGATGAACCTGTGCAAAATAAATTTTGGCACAAAGCTGTCATATAACTCTAGCAAATATTTTTTTCATATGATACAACAACAGAACACTGTATTTACATAGCTGAAACATTGGCCAGTGACTTGTCAAGAGCGTAAACAAAATGTGCTAGAAACTAGAAATTAGTGGAGGACAATACTCACAAACTCATTCATTTCTCTTAAGCTGTATCAACACACCTAGCTAGGCATATTCTGTTACATATTTTAGCTACCATTTTTTTAGACTAAGGAACTCCTTCTTCACCTCAGCCATTAGACTTTTAAATGGGTAGCCAGTGGACACAGACTAGTCTCACATATCTCATAGAATAGGTGGACTGAACTGCTACGGCTAAATTTGCACATTTGTAAATGTTACTGCTGCTATCTTATCGAGAAGCTTCATCTCGTTTTGCACATTGTTAAATGTGACAGCTGCTATTATTATTGTGTAGTTGCACTCAATTCGCTACAGGTTACTGTACTATTGTTTTGTACATAAGTCAATATTGCACACTCGCACATAGAGATATACTACATATTACTGCTACATGTGAACACATTACTGTTACTACATGTACTGTAATATTGTTTTGCACAAGTCAACATTGCACGTTACTATACTACTGTTTTGCACAAGTCAATATTGCACACTCACACATACAGATGTACATAGTCTATATTATATATACATAATCTATATTTCTACCTCTGAAATTTTATTTTTACAGTTTGCTCTTGTCTTGGAATTCAATGTGGACAGCAAAGAAAGAATTTCATTGTACAGGGAATCTTGCTTTCCTCACTGTGTACATGACAATAAACTATTATTTTTCCAGGCATCCAAATGATGAGACTGGACAGCACTCTGGAAATTTTCCTTGCCCATTAGGCTAGCTAATATATTTAAGATTTGTGTCCCCTTGAAGATGATGGAAATTGAAGGAGTTAAATGGTATTTAGACTAGGTATATGGATCTCTCCTGCTGAAACAATATAATGCACATCTCATCTAATGTTATAATTAACATTCTAATAGCAGATGCAAAATGATGATTCATTATTATACAAATAGATCATGCCTCCTTCACTGGAATTCACAGGCAAAGCCTCTTTCACTGAGGCTGATTGACAAAAAGGCCACACCTCCTTCACTGAGACTGAACAACACAGAGGCCACACCTCCTTTACTGAGACTGAACAACACAGAGGCCACACTGCCTTCACTGAGACTGAACAACACAGAGGCCACACCTCCTTTACTGAGACTGACCAATACAGAGGCCACACTGCCTTCACTGAGACTAACACAGAGGCCACACCCCCTTCACTGAGACTGACCAACATGGAGGCCACACCTCCTTCATTTACTGAGACTGACCAAAACAGAGGCCACACCTCCTTTACTGAGACTAAATAACACAGAAGCCAAACACCCTTCACTGAGACTAACACAGAAGCCACACCCCCTTCACTGAGACTGATCGACACAGAGGCCACACCCCCTTCACTGAGACTGACCAACACAGAGGTTGGTCCTTCACTGAGACTGATGAATACAGAGGCCACACCTCCTTCACTGAGACTAACAAGCCACGCCTCCTTAACTAGTACATAGGTATGGTCGACACGCCTTCTTTACTGTGACTTACAGGCAGAAAGGCCAAACCTCCCTTCCTGGGGCAGGCTAGCACATAGACCACACCTCCTCCAATCAAACTGACATGCACAGCTGCCACATCTCCTTCAATGACATGATTCAGCTAATTTTAGTATACATGTTAAAACGAAAAGAAATTGATTTTATTAGGCTTGTTAGTCAAATTACTCAAAAGAATCTTTCAAAAAGAACAAACTCATCATGAATTGTCCATCACTGAAATTCAGTCACTGGAGAAAAAAAGTCATAAACATCGTAAACTTTACCTGTGGTGAAGTTGTAGTTTGCTGAAAATCCGATGGCTTCTAGTTCACCATCCGCCACGAATTTTATCCAGAGGTATCGGCCACTCGACCTGATGTACTGCGGGCTCTGCTGGCCACAGTAGCGTCCGATTATCGGAGAAAAGCCAAAAGGTCCGTCGCGCACTTCGATGTGGTCAAATTTACATTCCCATGAAGGCTCTATTGAGTACTTCTCGTCAAAGAAGAGATCAATACACTGTCTCGGGGGAGCTGGAACAGCAAAAGCAAACACACAGCGTAAACGTAAGGTGGACGCGCATTCAAGTTGTCAGATCATTTCATTTCGAATCAATACTGAGAAAGGAAAGAGGCACTTTTTAATTACATATATTTAATGAATGGGTAATCCTATGTGCACTGTACAGGTCCCAGTTCTTCAGCATCAGCAATAATGTGGTTAAAGTTAAGCTTTATGAAAAATGCAGCAACTTACTGGGTAAATAAATCAGAAATAAAAAAAAAGAGAGAAGAACAGAAGGAAAAGATCATCAAGCAAATATCATATTCCTCCAAAATAGGATGCTATCTAATCTATAATCCGATCCTGTAATAATAATATTTCAAATCATATTATTTCCTAGGAAAGATTATCCTGTTTTGCCTGATTAGCATATATGAAATTAGTTCTCATGATAATTGCTTCGCAGCTCAACAGGCATATTAGTGGACTATATTGAGACAACCAGGCACAAACAGAATAAATGATATGCCCAAAGATGAAACAGTCTCATTTTAGTTTCATATCTACCTGAATGTGCCATGATTACTGAAGTGGCTCTTTTTTAATGGAGAGCAGGTCTTGGATTGATTTCCATGGGGAGGAAAGTTGATACTAAAATTGTATTTTTAAATCATGAAAACTTGATGTGCTTTGCTCATTTTTTTTTTCTAACATTATTAAAAACATTGCATGAAAGCTCACTGGTCATCAGGTCATCACTGAGAAGAACATATTGAGCATATCATTTAAATGCTACAGTTGTATTGCTGTAGAATGTAAAGAGATGACCTTGGTCAATGCAACGTAACGCTGCTAAGTGATCAATACAGGACTAATAAAGAAATCAACTTGTGAAGGTGGTGCTGTCTTGCGAACCTTCAATGACGTAAATGCACTCTCGCTCTGGTGGGTATTTGTTGGGGTAATTGGGGGATGTGAAGAGTCCTCCCTCTGGTTTTTTCACCCACGTTCCACACTGTCCTGCTGGTTGAACCCCTGAGTTGTTTTTCACTGGAACAAAGCAGCAAAAGGACATCAGATATCAGACATCAGATATGGCATGACAAAAGAGAAGGACTAAATATTGTGTCTGCCATTTGAAGTATCATACTGATCCATGATCAAACATCTGGTGTATGGAAAATAGATTTAAAGCAAGAAATGATTTGATTGATTTGTTTGGATACAATGAGATTTAGAGCTATTTCTATGTAATACATTGTGCTCTAGTATTGTGCAAGCAGTTCAAATTCAACTTGAAACAGGACTGAGAACACACTTCTTCACTATAACTGACAGAGAACACGACTTTTTCGCTATAACTGACAGGTACAGAGGCCACGCCTCCTTCACTATAACAGACAGGCACAGAGGCCACGCCTCCTTCACTGTAACTGACAGGTACAGATGCCACGCCTCCTTCACTATAACTGACAGACACATAGGCCATGCCTCCTTCACTATAACTGACAGGCACAGAGGCCACACCTCCTTGACTATAACTAATGGGCACAGAGGCCACACCTCCTTCACTATAACTGACAGGCACAGAGGCCACACCTCCTTCACTATAACTGACAAGCACAGAGGCCACACCTCCTTGACTATAACTGATGGGCACAGAGGCCATGCCTCCTTCACTATAACTGACAGACACATAGGCCACGCCTCCTTCACTGTAACTGGCAGGCACAGATGCCACACCTCCTTCACTATGACTGAGAAGCACAGACACCACGCCTCCTTCACTATAACTGACAGGCACAGAGGCCACACCTCCTTCACTATGACTGAGAAGCACAGATACCGCGCCTCCTTCACTATAACTGACAGGCACAGAGGCCATGCCTCCTTCACTGTAACTGGCAGGCACAGATGCCACGCCTCCTTCACTATAACTGACAGACACATAGGCCATGCCTCCTTCACTGTAACTGACAGGCACAGAGGCCACACCTCCTTGACTATAACTGACAGGCACAGACGCCACACCTCCTTCACTATAACAGACAGGCACATACGCCACACCTCCTTCACTATAACTGACAGGCACAGAGGCCACACCTCCTTCACTATAACTGATGGGCACAGAGGCCACACCTCCTTCACTATAACTGATGGGCACAGAGGCCACACCTCCTTCACTATAACTGATGGGCACAGAGGCCATGCCTCCTTCACTATAACTGATGGGCACAGCACAAAGGGAAAAAAAGCATGAAGTAACTCATGTGATAAAATTTCTAAACAGTCAACTGTAAAGACTCACTGTGTGTCTCAGACTTTATTCATACAGAGACACCTGAAACCATCTGTCACCGCACTGTTTAATGAAACTCAGTGTTGATATTGTAAATACTGAAAATGGTCCATCAATTCAAATCCTACTATTTACATGATGATACAACAGTATTGGTATGATGGCATAAATTTTATACCAGTATAAATAATAATGCCGTAAAATAATTATTCCCAGCAGCATCACGTCTTTCAAGATCTGACACTAGACTTTTAAACTTTTAAAAGCAGTGAAAATGAAAGACAGCTAAGAGTGAGTCTTTTAATAAGTTCATAAAAAAAAAAAAAAATCAAGCAATTCCCCCCCCCCCAAAAAAGTCAGCATTACCTGCTTCTTTTTTTGTCGCAACAGACAAGCCAACCATGAGGAGACCTGCAACAACTGCAGAGAATTCAGAAAAGAGGTCTGTTAATCAATCAATCAGTCAGTACTTGTGATAATAAATCTACTTAAATGTATTAATGTATGGTTAAGAGTATACATTTTTTCCCATAGTGGCCCTGTTTTGAAAGAAAGTACACTCTGTAACTGTTTATTATCAGTACAAAAACTGTCATGACAATGAATAATACACAATACCAATAGCACTTATAATGTAAATGCAGTTTGTAATCTCCATGCAATTTCCATGCAATCTCCAATGGTCCATTCAGTTGTAAGGTTAATAGTGGATAATGCATGCACCTTAAGGTTGATCAGGTATGCATGAAGTGTTAAGTTCTACAAGTTTTAAACAGGAATCTGAAACACACTTGGAGAGCAAAGTCAGATCATCCTTTAATAAATGTATTACAGATGATGTGCGTTAATATTTCAGGACTCACCGTGAAGGAAACTGCGCCCATGAACCATGTCTGCTCCTTTCACCACTGCCTTCGATCTCCAATACTTCCATTTAGATAGGAATAATTAGAAAAGAAACGAAGGATATTTCCACAAAAAAAAAAAAATATATATCAGTGGTGCGGAGTCTCGCGCACACCAGCCCCTGGGTGATCGCGCGTTTATTTCAGAAGTACAGCAAGAAATCCAGCCAGAGAAATAAAGAATAAAAAAAAAAACTGTTCAATGAGCAGTGTATTATTTAAAACACACACACACACACATTCACCACTTTGTTAGAGAGGAGTGTTTCATGCTGCATGCACGCATTCGGCTTCCCTGCATTGCTCCACCTTTAGCGCTTTTGAAGCAAGTCGAGGGAGGTTTTGCAAAGAAAACAACATTTCAGCAAAAGCCTCCATCCTCATAAGAAACAACAGGAACAACAGCAAAAACGCACGTATCCATCCATCGATCTCTCCATGCATCTGTGCCTCTGCGCATCAGCGTATCCAATCCTCCAGTTCATCACTTCTTCTTCTTCTTTTTCTTCTTCTTTATCTTGCTTTCACTTGTTCGCAACATGCAACTTCATCCACGTGCAGTTTTGTCTTTTGTATTGTTTTTTTTTTTGAAAGATTGACGTATATTTTAATTTCTCTTCATCCTTGGTGAGCACTGAGCACCGCAGAGTTCATTCCCAATGCTGTGCTTTAGTTTGCTGACTTCTTCCATAGCACAGATTTATGCTGCACTAGCTGTTAAAACGCACGTGCACCATATCATCTCTTTCCCCTCAAATGCATTTGTAATCCAAATCTGTGCCAAAATAAAAATAAATAAATAAATTAAAAAAAAAAGCAGTTATACTGCAGGATCCATCCAGCACAGCAGCTCAGACTCACACATGCGACTGAATGAAGAAGCAAGGAGAAATTTTCTCTCTCTCTCTCTCTCTCTCTCTCTGGGAGGAAGTGGTAGGATGGATAGAATGAGATGGATGGATGGGAGGAGGAGACGCATCAGAATCAGCATCATCTGGCCAGGAGCATCTGCAGCATGAGAGGAAGTCCATTCATTCAAGTGCAAATAAAGTCAGCTAGCTCCCTTAGGAGTTCCCAGAGCTGAGGAATTGACTTCCACGCTGAATTATTATTATTTCTGTGCCAGGTAATGAGTTATGAGAGGTTTACACTGTATGCTTTTTAGCTTACATGATTTTGATCTCACAGGCAAAAAAATTGCATGTTGTAAAAGACATCTTTGGTCATTAGATGAAATCAGTGGTCTTAGAAGTCATATAATATGACGTTCTCGTCAGCGGAGATTTATTGCCATTGTGACCAAAGACAGCTGATGACAAAGTTCCGGCAGTATCACAGATTTTTTATAAAAACCTCGGAGTGTGAGATTTGAAGTTTTACAGTTTTACACTGTACGATTTCCACAGTCTTTTAAGATTATGACGAGTCACATTGTAAGAGATGATCCCAATCAGATCTTCTATAACAGACCATTCTCCATGCGAGACTATACGATGAAGAGCCTCTAACGATAGACCTGTGATTAAAGGAAATTTCCACATTTTGTTACATCATCAACCAGCGTGATCCGGGCTTGTGCAGAAAATGTCACATAAACAGAAGCATTTTTCAAAGTAAACTTGATGTTTTTTTTCTCTTCATTAGCATGTTTTGTTTTACGGTTCGTCATTGCCACTACTGTATTTGTAGGTGTCTTTGAGTTTTGCGTCATCCTATACCATCTTCCTATTGGAGCTGACACTGGAGACTCCTTCCATTAATGTTAAATGAATGTCTCCTCACAGAAAACCTTACCGTATCAACAATTACATATGCTTTTATTCTGTTTATGTGGCGCATCCACTATACTGTGAATGAGGTGTTACTATAGAAATGGTAATCTGCGATTTGAATTACACTCAACCCTATTGTCAGAGCTGCTGTCATAGAGCATGAATCACTGCCTTCTAACCAATCAGAATTGAGAATTCAACAGTACTGTGGTATAATTATGGTAGGCATAGTAACATGAGTTATGTGATTGTTTAAAAGGCTAACAAGTAGTGGACGTTTATGACCACCAGTTTGCTGAAATCATAACATGTGCCTTGACCTACGTCATGTCATTGCGTTCAGTTTCAAAGGCATTTTGAACCCTTAACAAACTGACAGTGTGTGGGTGAGTGTGTGGTATTTTCAGCCTTGCTGCTTTCATGCTGCTAATTGGTAGTCATGAAAATTGCTTGTTTCAGCATCAGAGCTCCAGCGCTTCACCATTATATGAATCCATCCATTTGTTGTACCGCCTATCCTAAACAGGGTTGCGGGGGGAGCCTGGAGCCCTATCCCAGGCAACTCAGAGCACAAGGTCACACACATTGCAGGGCACAATCTCACACACATTCACACACTATGGACAATTTGGAACTGGGGAGGACTTTGGACTGGGGAGGAAACCAGAGTACCTGGAGGAATAAGCTGCCATGCCCCATTACACGAATATGGATTCTAAATTTGGAGCCCAAATATAAATTTTCAGTAAACATGACATGGAAAATTTCTGTAAATTTGATTCTCCGCCAAATACACTGCAGGACAAAGTTTACGCCCATCATCCAAAAAAGTTCCTAGAAGTGTTTAGTCACAGCTCTACTCGATGACACGGCTGATCAAAGTGATTCAGTGGTGTGAGGTGATGTCTGCGTAGTTAAATAAGCCTTGGCAAGCAGAGGACACCTTCTATGTTGCAGTATTCCCATTCAGCATGTCTTGGTTGAACCTGAGGCCACTGCATGCATGCTAATGAATGCATTTGTATGCTTGCATCGATCTGCATAAAATATGACGCTGCTCAAAGTACAAGGGCTTTTGATCAACAGCCAGCTCGTAGACTGTAAATGATTTTAGTGCTGGTAAATCTGATGCTGATTCAAGGTTCATTTTTTTCTTAAAGCGGTTAAGGGTTGTATCCCAAATGGTAGCGTTTGATATTAGGGTTGTTAGTAGAATTCATGAAAGCTAGTAATCCTCATTGAGAAGTTATTTTCTTTGATTCCAGTTTTTGATTTACTGCCTTCTTTCGTTGACTGTGGCACATGCCCAGCAATTTCCAAATGTTATTAATGTTACTTAAGTCTTAATTAGTTTTACCTAAATATTATATTACACCAGGTCTTTCTGGTCTAATTCCCTGCACATTTTAGTGTTTCTACTGGGTCCATGTATGTTGTGTTCATTCATTTTTCATTTTTAAATGAAAATGGGAAAACAAGGAAACAGTTTAATGAGTTCAACATCAACCTTCCATTATTTACCTAATTATCTTTTGTTGAACTTACATATTGGACTTAAGTGGGTCCCTGGAGGACTAGTGGTTAAGCCTCGGCGCTCTCGTTGCCACGGCTCTGGGTTGATTCCCGGCCAAGGAACCAACCCCAGCCACGGGGTTGCACAAGACAGTGCGCTTTCGGTGCCTGGATAAAATTGGGGAGGGTTGCGTCAGGAAAGGCATCCATCATAAAAACCGTGCCAAATCAAATACATGGCCCAGTGATCCGCTGTGGCGACCCCTAACGAGAGCAGCCAAAAGAAGAACAAGTGGAATTTGGCTTAAGTGGAAATTCTACTATTTAAAAACAGTACGTTGATCCAAGAATTTTTTTTATTGTTTTTTTTTTTCTTTGCCACACACTAAAATAAGAAATTAGTTCATTTCTTCCATAAACGTACTGCATAGTTTCAACTCGTTTCACCACACAAAGTCTTCTGTGAACCGATTCGAACTGGCAGTACATGTAGGCTATTCTCCGATGCGCACTTTGAAATCTTACAGTGTTTTCATAAAACATATGATAAAATGGGATCAGCATATGTACAAATAAATTGATTTTGATATCCTGAAATTGCAGCACCTGGAAAATCCTGATGATTTTTTTCAGCCACTGTGTCATCCTTCTTTCCTGTATTATTTATTTATTTATATATTTATTTATTTATTTTAAAGCATGTCATGCTCTGTGTTAGCAGAATATCAAGAGCAGTCTTAATCTACCCAGTAATTGCTGATACACATCCGGATCATTCAAGATTGTTCATTAATTTTAGCCCCAAAATTAAAAAAAAAAAAAAAAAAAAAAAAAAAAAAAAAAAAAAAAAAAAAAAAAAAAAAAAAAAAAAAAAAAAAAAAAAAAAAGCAAAACAAAGAATAAATATGACACTATTTTATAAAATAATAATAAAAAAAATTGATTTTTTTCCCAATTTGAAACAAACAAATAAATAAATAAATAAATAAATAAACACATTAGATAGAACTTACTGCTCTAACACGGTCAAATTGACTCATGAAGGGCCTGTTAATAACCTGATTTGCTAGATTAGGTCTATTAGAGTAGAAACAAAAACAACCAATACCAATGTTTGGAGCCAATGTAAGACCTGCTTTCAGTGCTGTTTTTAATAAGCCCTCAACTACCGTCATGAATTAGAAGTACACATCACCTTTGTCACGCAATTGTGCCCAAAGGGAGGAACGTCCGCCTAGCAGGGAGCTCTTTCTACAATAACACTCTGGGGCTCAGCAGTAAAAACAATATAGCTGAAGGGATTTGTACAATTTGTTTCCTTTGAACTCTGTACAGAAACATACTTTCTCGCTAATTCTCTAGGAAAAATAACACTGCTACTGTCATGTACAGATAGAGGAGTCTAAGAAATAAAAAAAAATAGTCTAAATGAGCAAAATTAAATGTTACATGAAGGGTTTTTTTTGGCACAACTGTCTTGATCCTTAAAGGAAACCTCCACCCTAAAACACATTAAATATATTTTGAAATATTTGTGATTCAGGTGCTAATATGTTAGCAGTAGCTGTATTTTTGTTATTTCTATCAGAAGTTAGAGGTTGTGTGTAGTGAAAAAAATTAAATGACACGAAACATAAGGGATAATAATCACACTGTAAAAAGAAGATGTAGAAAAAGTTGGGTTGCCAGTAAAGTACTGTAAAATTTACAGTAAGCAACTCATATTTACAGTAAATAAACAAAACATATTTAGAGAAAAATACTGTAATGTCTTAGCCGGTATAAAGTAACACATAATCCAGAACATTTGCTCATTTGGCTGATGAAGGATACAACTGAGCTGAAGGTTAAGAGTCTTGCTCAAGGACCCAACCATGGCAGTTTGGCAGTACTGGGATTTGAACACATTGCCTTCTGATCTGAAACTCAAATCTTTATCCACTAGCTTGCATTGATCCAACCACTTCTACCACTGAATTAACTCCACTAAAAGATTGCATTGAATCAATGCAAGCTCATTGCACTAGTTGTAATGACTCAATGATTTGAGTTACAGATCAGAAGGTTGTGTGTTCAAATGCCAGTACTGCCAAACTGCCATGGTTGGGTCCTTGAGCAAGACCCTTCAGCTCAGTTGTATCCTTCATCAGCCAAATGAGCAAGTGTACTGGATTGCGTGTTATTTTTATACTATGTAAGACATTATAGTACTATACTGGAGATATGTGTTACAGTTGTTTACTGTAAATTTTACAGTACTTTACTGCCACCCCAGGTTGCCAGGTTACAGTAAAATCTACAGTTTTTCTTTACAGTGCAGGTTTAGCTGTTAGCTCCTAAAAACAACAGTTTCGACAAGAGCTTTTTTTCTCGTTCGCCAACGTTTTCTGTGCTGTTCAACATCATATTACTGAGAACTACAGGGTAGAAATAGCGGAGACAGCAAAAACAATGGACTCAAAGATCCAGAATGCAGTGCAATTGAGTTACAGCAGAGACTCGGCTTGGCTAGTTAGAGATCTATGAGATGAGAAGCGCGATGGTATTAATGGTGGTATTAGCACAACAGGTGAAGCTTTGGAAACTGATCCGTTTAAGCAGAATGTACGGATGAGGAGAGAACTGGACAGAATAAAGGATTAAAGCTCTGCTGCATCGCTTTCCTTAGGTAGAGATGAAGCAAGGGCTAATGTTTCAAGTGGGAAGTCGGAGCTGGTCATTATGTCATTTTTCGACAGCTGTGCATTCGAGCTACAAAGTGTGTGTGTGTGTGTGTGTGGGGGGGGGGTGACAAGGACACCTCCATGTTCGTCTTTTGTTAGCAACAAGCTAGCTAGCTAACTGTGAGGAATGATGTATACTTACCACTTCAAAACCACAAACTGTATAATTACTGTTATAGATTTAACAAGCTAATCTGTCTGTATATTGATTGATCAAAAGCAAATAGCTGTATATAGCATAATTCATTTAAAGTGCTGCTTTGTTTACTGTTGATGCTGTGAGCAGTCATATTGATTTGCTATCACCTGCTGAACTTGGAGGAACTCGGTGTTGAGGAGACCATCCCGAGTTCCCGAGTAGGAATTTTGAGTTGAGGGGCGTTTTTGTTTTTTTCTCGGTCAGAGGTCAATAATTACGAGTTACGACCAAAGTGAAAATAGACCAACATATCCACGAGAGAAGGTTAGCTTAATAAGAATAAGAGCTCAGAATTTCATTAAAAGTCAAATATCGAAAGATTATATGTTAATTATAAATGTTAATATGCAGGTCTTTCAGGGTGGATTTTTCCTTTCAGTCTGCTTCACTCCAGCTAAAGATAAAATAATGAAACAAACATTAAAATCTCAGTGGGATCCAACCAAAGAGAAATTAATAAGAGTAAGCTGTCAAGGGCATTTCAAAAATAAGGATTCAGGAAGATTATCATGTATAAAAGCAGACCAAAATTATTGATTAAGATTACGCTGATCACGCTATGAGAACAATGAGCAGAGATGGTTATGGTTCTAAATAAACACTAATTTTGTTTTATTCAGAGCCTTCAGAATAAAGCTTGTCAGTCTTTCTGGCTTTTAACACAGCGAGATGGGGTAAGAAGGATTGAAATTCAAATGCATCTGCACACATGCTAATCCTATTAGTGGCCTTTCTTCATATCTCTGGATGTTACACCATCTCTCAGTGGCTTGATGTATGAGAGTCATGTGACCAAATAAATCAGAATTCAGCTCACTGATTGGTGGGTAAAGAGATGAATAGTAGCAACATGGCAATTATGCAAACGAGGACTTATCTAGCATACTGTATATATCTCCACAACACACACACACACACACACACACACACACACACACACACACACACACACACACACAGATCCACTTCAGCAGCAGCAAGAGCAGCATGACCATGAAGTGAACCAATATGTCTCAGAAACAAAGATTCATCCTTGGCTCAGAAAAAAAGGTGCCTTGTTTAATTAAGGGAAAATCTCTGGAGCATAACGGAGATAAGAAGCATATTCATTCTGCTTCTCTGGATTTATAATTAAAAGCGGTTTGGGAATACGGCATACCCTAATATGAATTCAATATAACAAATAAAACGAACTCTAACATTTAACATTTACCACTTGTGTGTACTATACTAAAATCGTAAATCTTTAAAATCTCTACCACATTATGTATATAGTATATTAGTACAGTTTACAAAAATTAGCCACAACTTCTTTGGTGCAAAAGAGAAAGGCCTACAATAGATAGTTATATCATTATTACTACGATATATTACTATTAACAACAAATATTAACACGCACATGTACCAGAGTAAAACCATGATAATTTCTTTTTGCTATACACTGAAGACATTTGGGTTTGGGTATCAAAAGATGAATATGAGATGGTAGATCAGAATTTCAGCTTTCATTTCCTGATATTTACATCTAGATGTGCTAATCGACTTTTGAACATGGCACGTTTGGTGGCAGATATATTCATTTTCTATAACAGCAGCTCTGACAGTAGTTCCAGCTGCAAGGTTTACATTAATGTGCTTGTTCTAATGTGTTATCGTTTCAACAGTATAGTGATATTTTACATAGAGAGTTGTATAGCTGACATAAATAGATAAAAAATTTGTGTTTAATTGTTGATATGGTGAAGTTTTCTTTAAGGACACATTTATGGAAGGAGCCTCCAGTGTCAGCGCTTTATATCAGTCAGTAATAAAGCCGTTCCTTCGCGTTTTCCAACAAGAAGAAGTCTTCAGGATGGAGGCCTTTGCAGTATTTCAGTAACATGACATGCTGCATTTTTTTGTCCTATCAACTTCAAGAGAAAAAAAGAGAGGCTAGTGGGGGAATGACTGTTTGTAGGTCTTACAACATAACTGATAAGAAACTTCCTTGTTTTGCAGACAATCTACAACAGGAAATACAACTATAAACAGATTAGCTGGCAAATTTGCTGTGGTAAAAGAGGAATAAAGCACTTCAGGACATTCTTTTATAAGAAAATAATGAACTTTTTTGGTGGTAGCAGTTGTTTCTCTACATGTCAGGCAGCATCACACTAAATCATTGATTATTTTCTTACAACAGCAAAACCCATTATGTTTTATTCCATATTTCATATAATTATTTACTTAATATTCAACATACACATTAATCATAGTTCCCATACCACAAATATAGCTGCACTGAATGATTGAGTTCTGCGGGATTGATATTTTCTGATATGCTTGTACAGACAGTATTATTCATACAGTTATTACTATTGTGTGAGCTGTATCTTTACACTAGATACAATATAGAGATTTGTTAACATATGATCTATATCTGTACCATATGACCTTATTCTGTACAGTGGATATTCTACTACTGCTAATGAATGTATGGTCTACAGCATAGTTCTCTAGTGGCCTCAAACGAATCATTATAAATTCAAACGGCCCAATTAAATTCAATAGACCTGGTATAATAGGCCTACTGAATGAATTAATGCATTCATTTTAATAATAGCCCAGAATAGTACTACTACAAGACTGCTACATCTCCTAATATAAATATATAAATCAACTATAAAGTGAACAAACAGAAAAGCTCATGCTCCTGGCCTACCGTGACACGTATTAACCTCACTGTTCAGTTTGTTCATTAAAACAGCTCTGACTGTTTGCCATTCAACAAGGTTATACTTCATTAAATAACACCTTCAGGAGAACAGGCCACTCTTAGCACAGGCGAATGTTTGTAGTTTTCCTGTTGTGTGTGCCTGCCAGTGTGCTGGTCTGCTCTAAATCATAAATACTGTGCCACTGGCTAAAATCAGCCATGTGGTTATGTATGTTTCTTATACAAAACTGGTTAAAAAACTGGTTAACCTATGATTAAAGCTAACTTAATTGTATTAGAGTGATCTTAAATACATTAGCAAGGCTTGCAATGGCTACGCTTACATGCATATCAATATTCCGATATTAATCAGACTTTGGCAATATTTTAATTAGTACTGAGTCACGTAAACGCTGCAATCTGTTTGCCCGGCTCGGATTACGACAATATTCTGATTCCTCAAATTCCAATTCCCAGCCCTGGAATATGTCTGTTTTGATCAGACATTTGTAACATGTAAACACCTTATTCAGAAAATCGATGAAAATTGATATATGTGCATTCTCAGTCCCGAAGGAACTGTGAGTGCTAACAGATGCTTAGCTGTAGGCTAGGTATTTAGGCATAGCAACTCAGGCTTCTTACAACAACCATGTATACAGGAATATTCCATGCCTGGACACACATAAACATCGTATTGGAATATGGCTGCAACCCGAATATAGACCTTAAAGGGAATTTGATGTGTATGTAAACGTAGCCATTGAGAGGCTTTTATCAGAGAATGTTAGCTAACACATTTACACTTTGTTCGCTGGCTATCAAAGAAAGACATTGGATTAGCTAAATATAAATCACTGTCTTGTTAGGTATCTACTGTCAATCAATAAAATATTTATTTTACAATTGATAGTTTGCACAAATGGTCATTTTTTTGTATTCACTGCATTCTGTCTCTATCTCTTTGATTCATTTTGTTTGGCAGATTATTCTTCCACCTTGGAGGTTTTTTTTTTATTTTTTATAGCAAAGATCAAACTGGAAACACACAGCATTGGCTCTGGCCTTCCTGTTTCATTCTATACATCATCTGTCTCTAATCTAACCACAGCAGCTAGAGTCAATTATCACATCTGCAGGGCTGGCTTCTCTTTTATTGCTGTCTGGATGAGCGAGTCTGAATCCTCTGCTTCCAGTGCACTGCAAATTATCTTGTGTACATAGTGGCACTTATCAGCAAGTACGAACGTGTCCTCATGGAGTCAGACTGATAAAATTTCAATAGAGCCAGAGACGGGAAAAGAGTGAACGAGCGAAAGAAGGATGAAATAAGAAGAGCTGAAAATATGGCTGAAATATAAGTTTTAAAAAATGATTAGAGGCAGTGTTATAAAATGCTATTGTGGTAAAAGAAAAGGACATAACGTTATACTAGAATGACCTAGATAATAGCTGGCTAATATCATGCACACTAGGAATGTGAATGAAAATGAATGCATTATTCAGATTGAACAGCAGATGCATTTTAAATAAATACAAACATAGATGCAAATAATAGGATAGTAGGTACAGTATTCTTTTTTTTTTTTTTTTTGAATGAAAGCTTGCCAGGAAGTTTCATCCGCCTAATTCTGGTTAAACTCCGAATACAGATAAAGATTTGAATATTTTAAGCATTAAACAGATAGAGATCCAGACAATAACATTGTGTTACATCACTAGAAGCCAGAGCAAATCCATCTATTAGTTGCCTCTTACTCTAGTTAGAAATATTAACTGATTGATTACAGTTGTCTGTTTAAAACAAACAAACAAACAAACAAACAAACAAACCTTATGCAGATTATAGATTAAGTGATTTGTTTTAAATTGTCATGAGCAGCAACACTTTTTTCATAATCTGACCACTGCATATGCAATAATATTGTGGGCGTAACAAATGTCCCTAATTGATTGACTTAATCATGGCCATTTCTAGGACGTTCATAAAGGTCCTTTCTTCTAGGTAAAGCCCTATGAACTATCAAGATATCCATCTACAATTTAGTATTTAGTAATTTAGTAATTTAGTAAAACATCATATTCTAGACTGTCAATTAAAACAAAACAAAACAAAAAACAAAACAAAACAAAACAAAACTATTTTATCTATTATCATATCCAAAGGCAATACATTGTTAAATTCAGAAAACAAATCATTTTCGTTTTCCATATATGGATTGAAGGCATGATAAATGGATTGGTTCTGGACCTCTTCTAAACACACTGGATATTCTGTCAACTGATCCATAATAATGTTTATATTGCTCATCACTGAGATGAATTTTTATTATAGTGGGGATTTTTTTTTTTAAAGAAACGTTACAGTTTTGATGTAAAATCTATAGAGAAGGTATGTGAGCATTGGGAGAGCATATTGCTAAGTAGTGAACACTGCAGGAGGGTTAATTGGCTCTGTAATTCATCATTTGACCTCATTAGCATGCTGGTGGGGGAATGAAGATTTATTAGTGTGGGTCACACTCCAGGCCTTGTCACCTCACTGGGGGACAGAAACGACCATTTGCCCGTGTAACCACAGGGAGCTGAAGCTTTACGAACACGTTCAGGGAGAGAGAGAGAGTCACTATTCTACCTGTCTGTGCTATACTTACCTTCATAGTCACACTGTTCCTGATGATTCATTTACCTTATTGCATTATATTTTTATTTATCTAGTCTGTGTTGTTATACTCCATTATACGTCTATCTACTTAGTTTAATATACAATTAATAGAACATTAAAGATAATGAATATAATTATTAATTAATTATTAAATATAGATAATACAGTGGAATTAATACATGGTGAGCCTGTGACACATGATGCGTTTCTGGTTCACACCTTCATGCTTCATTATTTTATTGATAACTAATATTATATTGTTTTATTGTTAGTCTATTGTTAGGCTACAGAATTATGAGAAACTGAGTCAAGCACATAAACTTCCATTTGGACAAAATTATTTTTAGTATTTTCCCAGTTTTAGTTTGAGTTAATTTATACAGTAATTATTATTAATTTAATATTAATAGTAAGTCCATTGGGGTCCAGTCTGAGCCTGTGTCTGAGTTTGAGACCACGTTGAAAACGTGGGATTTTTTTGTTTTCAGTTTTAACCTGGAGATAAATGGGCATTTTAGAATTAAAAAAAAAAAAATTAAGAAAGGAAATGTTCAATATCAATATTGCAATCAATACGGCACTATTTGTAGGACACTATATATGTACATTTAAGCAACTATGTGATATTGAGCATGCAAAAGGTCAAAAGGTCATATTTTCCTTAGGTCTTATGCCTTTCATTAAATTTTTTTTTTTTTTTTTTTTTACATAAATTTGTGGAGTCTGTGCCAGCTGGTGTGCACACTGTCATTAACACAAAAGGGGGACCCACCAAATACTATGAACTTCTGAAATTCATATAAATATTTTGAAGATTCCAGCTTTCACTAAAGTTAATACTGATATATTTTGTCATTACAATTTTTGTGCTAAATTTGAAAAAAAAAATAGAAGCATTTTCCACTGTATAAGAAAAAGTGTAAAAAAAAAAAATTATGCAGTAATACAATGCAATACAGTACTGTTTCCTCAAATCCTAACCTGAAAAAAAGTGTCAGTGTAATAGATATAAAAGGAAAATCCCAATTAAAATGAAGCCTCATTTACTGGATTATTAGTAAGATATTTTTTTTTTCTGAGAGCAGAATATGATTTCACTTGCTTCACTTCCTTTAATAAAGTGACATATGGGCCCATATATTTTTAATGAGCTGCTGTATGTGAGAGCTGAATAATTCTCTCAGACATGATCTTCTGCTCTTTGAGGCTAATTAATAATCACAGCTCGTTATTACACTGAATATGATTTTTTAATTGTCAATTGTGTCAATGTATCTATCAATGTAAAATCAGCAATAACAAATCTAATTGCTCTCCTTCAGCCAGAACTACTACTACTACTACTATAATAATAATAATAATAATAATAATAATAATGTGTAGATTTTATATAGCACCTTTCTTATACCCAAAGGCACTTTACAATTACTTTACAAAAGAATCAGAAGACAGTAATAAACAAAACACAGATGATCAAAATCTTTTAAAAGCTGTCACTGGGACTGAACCACAGAGGCATATTTGGTCAGAGACACAGTCTCTGATGGTCAGCACTACCATGGCTCACACACTCCACCAAATTACCACAAAGCACCACCTCTCCGAACACAAGAACAGGCATGTTGTGGAAAGGACTGTCGAGCAGCCCAGAGGCCAGCCAGAATGAATGCAGCAAACAGCTAAAACTGAGAGTCTAACAAGCATGCAGAATAAATCTCCCTGGCTTCGACGAAAAGTGATCAGGTGCTGCACATGGTGGCTCAGTGGTTAAAGCTTTGGGCTACCGAACAGAAAGTTCTTTGTTCAGCACTTCCAAGCTACCACTGTTGGGTCTTTGAGCAAGACCTGTAACCTTCATGCAACTGCTCAGTTTTAATTTGGATAAAAGAGTAAGCCAAAATGTAAACGTACCAAATCGGAGACACATCTGAAGACCAAGGCCAGAGAAACTCTGCCACTCCCTGAGGACAGTAAAATAACAAAATGGACACGAAAACATGAAATAAAAAAAAAAAAAAAAAACTGGCAACAAAAACACACGCAAGCGTACTCTCACCCTTCGTTTTGATTGCCTGGTAGGCATCCATAATTTTCTTATACAAGGGCAATTTTAACATTTTTAATAAAGGCTCTTGTGTCAGAAAAGTGTAAAGAGTGTGGAGAGCATTTATGTGGCTGTTGTGCTCTTTGATTACTAATTGGTTTTAATGAAAAGCCTGCTGTGTACAGAACAAGCTTCATGTAAAATTGTGCAAGAAACTCTATTTCTTTTATTTCTTGTGGTCAGTTGCATCTGCTAGAACAATAAAAAAAAAAATCACAAAAGTTCTGATTAATGTTTTGAATTTCTTTGTTTGGTGTGAGGAAAACTTATGTATTTGCCATGGCCAGGGTTGCCAGATCTGCACTAGAAAAAAAACAACAGAAAAAACAAACAAACCAGCATTAAACCACAACTAGTTCTTTTGCCATGGTCTTAAAAGCTCTTGTATTATTACACATTTTACTATAAATAAAAAGTTCTAAGAGAATGAATAAAAAAACATCTACCCCAGAATTTTGAGGTTAAACACCTGGCAACGCTGTCTATATAGCTCCAAGCAGCATACGCAGTGCTAATTTACTCTTGGTCCCTAAGAGTAAATTACATCTGTCCCTAAGTGTATAATCTATTAGCTTTAAAAACGTCTTGTGTATTAGTAGAGTTAATTCCAAAAAGTATTTCAAACACTTTCTTAGACGCAGGCTCCTTTTCAGTTTTCAAAAAAACGATAACGGGACGTTGATAAACTGCCCTAGTGAAGTAGTCGTATATCAAAGTAGAGTGCTTAATACATAACACTGTTATTTAAAGGACAGATAAAGGGAATAAGAGCACAC
Source organism: Pangasius djambal (assembly GCA_022985145.1). Taxonomy (NCBI): domain Eukaryota; kingdom Metazoa; phylum Chordata; class Actinopteri; order Siluriformes; family Pangasiidae; genus Pangasius; species Pangasius djambal. The sequence goes on from CM040996.1 coordinate 13,211,499, forward strand.
AGCTTTCATCAGTTTCACTTTCCATCTGATAAAGATATCAGACTGGTAGCTTTTGAAGTTTTTAATGAGAAGGCTTGAGTTTCGGAGTCAGAATTTGTCACTTGAAAATGAAAGCTTTATGCCGAGTTAATGCCTCCTGTTGAGTCTTTGTTGGTTGGTGTATTTGCAGCTTTGCCTGGCATCAGCTGGTTCAGCTGATGACCTGATAATGGATTTCAGCCAGAAAATAAGCACAAACACCACAGACGCTGCACATATCTTCAGTATCAGCTCGCACGGGAATAAACAGTCCCAATTTTTATGCCTTTGGGGAACTGAGTTTCTAATTAGCATGCTTTTTTAAATCATAAACGCACAACTTGTTACCCCGTTCTCAGACTGACTCCAACAGTTTATGATTTAAAGGAATAAATAAGGTAATTTCATGCCAGGAGGTCATCATCCAAATGTGTGCACTCCCTTTGCCTTTTCATTTGACTAACGCTGATCTTCTACTATACTTTTTGATCAATTTTTCACAGTTGTAAGACTTTTTTTAAAAATAATTTTAAAGTAAATGAAATGAAAATATGGGTTTTTGCATTACTAGAATTAGTATTCCACCTAGGTTAAAGCTACATTTACTTATGTAAATATTGAAAGTTGGAAGTTGCATCATCAACATAAATAAGTATGTTTAGAAGTCAAATTTGTATTACAGAGGTAGTATACATGGCAATGAAGGTAAAAAGAAGGGTTAGGGTTAGGGTTGGAGTAGTTTTGAATATCACTATATAGTTATGAATATCACTATATCACAATCAGGGTGCAAAAATGTTGACATTGAATAACATTCTGAGCACTAATTGCTCTATAATACCCATAGAAATGAATACTGTATACACTGCATAACGAGCTGTACTGTGTGTGTTGTGGTAAACATCCAGGAATAAGCATTTGGAACTGAAAAATATTTCAGATGGAGTTCAAACCCAAAATCCAGCTATGCCACTGTTTCAAGAATAGCGAAACAATAAGTTTAAGTAAGTAAGTAAGTTAATGAAAAGGCTGTTTCTTTACATAGGTGTAATATGTATGAAGATGTAACACTATATATAGCTAAAGAACAAAGGAGCTGGTTAGAGAGAGGGGTATTAAAAATGTATTTTATTTGTTTGTGTTTGTGACTATCTATTTTAAATCTGTAAAGCACAAAACCTTGTACAAGTATGTTCATGCCTAACACGTGTTATTCAAGACTATTTAAGAAATCACATTTGAACCGTGTAAGAAATCAGTGACTGAAACTGAATATCCTTATTTATTTTTGTTATGTTCCACATTGATCTTTTTCTTAAAAAAGGTACCTCAGGTTACAGCTTCATGTTGGGGGTCATAAAGAAGTGGGAGCTCAGTGGTTAAGATGTCAGACTTCTGATTGGAAGGTTGAGCGTTCAAATCCCAGCACCACCAAGCTGCCACCACTGGGCCCTTGAGCAAGGCCCTTAACTGCTCATAAATGAGATAACTGTAAGTTGCTCTGGTTAAGGGCATCTACCAAATGCCATAAATGTAAAATGTCATGAGTAAGACCTGATACTGATGCTCCTTGATGAGTTAGGTGCTTCTGTAACTACTAATGTGCTATAGGTGGGGAATGATTTAATCCTGGTTTTCCCGATAAATATAATTTGACAAAAATTTGTATCAGGCTTTGCTAACTGCTGAAATAGAAACAGCATGACATCCTGGTCACAGTGGGAGGGAAAACAACTGCTTTTATTGCGGTACAATAAGGAACGGGTCGATAGAAAGTAATGGATTTTGTGAATTAGGTGTGCCCGAGTTTCTCGATGAATGAGGCTCATCATGTGAGTCTGGACCAACCACTGGGCCTTTTTAAATAACAGCAAGAAGAAGGACTGCAAATGAACAAGGACATGGATTTCTATTCATGACTCTGAATGGAAAATAGAATGTCAGCATGCATTTATATTGAATGCATATATAAAATAGCTTTTTGTCTCTTTTGATATTTTGCCGAAAACCTGGCTGAGCATTACTGCAAACAGCAGTTGTTCTTTTTCTTTTGGACAGTACACACTATATACTTGAATGCTATTATTATTATTATTATTATTATTATTATTATTATTATTATTATTATTATTATGCATTACTGGTGGAAATTGTAATGGTAATATATTTAATCTATTTAGCACTTGGAAACTCGATATGAAAGCAAAAATAAAAGATTAAAAAAACTAGCATTTTTATTAATGTGCTATTTTACAGGAAGTTTTAAGACATGGTTTTACAATTAGGTAAATGCATATATGGACATTAATTTAGTCAGTTCTTGTTATTCTAGTATATAGGAGTTGAAATTAAATAATGAATGTCAGCTCAGCGTGCAGACTCTCTGCTTTAATTTGAGGGTGTTTACATTGAAATTGGATGAACTGTGAAGGAATTAAAACATTTTCTAATACCTGGTCCTTCCCTTTTTTAAGAAGTCAAAAGTAACTGGACAAACTAAAATAATCATAAATTAAAACTGTCATTTTTAATATTTGTTTGCAAATCCTTTGCAGTCAGTAACTGCCTGACATCTGGAACCCAGAGACATCACCAGACGCTGGGTTTCTCACCTGGTCATGCTCTCCTAGGTTTTTATTGCAGATGTCTTCAGTTCCTGCTTGTTCTTGGGGCATTTTGCCTTCAGTTTTGCAGTAAGTGAAATGCATGCTCAATTAGATTCAGGTCAGGTGATTGACTTGGCCGTTGCCTATATTGGCCAATATTCCACTTCTTTACTTTAAAAAAAGTCTCGCGTTGGTTTCAAAGTATGCTTCGGGTCACTATCCATCTGAACTGTAAGGTGCCGTCCAATGAGTTTCAAGGCTTTGGTTGAATCTGAGCAGATAATTAATCCCTATTCACTTTAGAGTTCATTCTGCTGCGTCTGTCAGCAGTCACATCATCAATAAATACAAGAGAATCAGTGCCATTGGCAGCCATACATGCTCATGCCATAAGATGAGGTGTTATGCTTCAGGTCCTGAGAAGTTCCTTCCCTTCTTCATACTCTTCTCCTTCCATCATTCTCATACAAGTTGAACTTTGTCTCATCTGTCCATATGATGTTGTTCCAGAACTGTACAGGCTTTTATAAGATGCTTTCAATCAACACCTTCAGACCAACCAGAATGTAGAATTTAACAGCACTGGGGTACGATTTATTTAATGAAATGATATCCCTTGCTGTATCTACTGTCTGGCTCACATTTAGTAGCCTCGTGACACTGCGTGGCTGAATACTGTAACCTGGCAACAAGATGCATAACTACATAACGTCTGCAGTGAACCATATGCTGAAAGTGAAATTGAATTAAAGTCTAATAATAAGAGTAAAGCTAAAACAGAATAGCACTCAATGTGCTGTGTGTCCTCTTGTCGTTGTGGTCTTCAAATTTGGAACTCATTAAACATTAATATTTTTTAGGTCTTGTCGATTAGCAGCTTTGAATATATAAATATAAATGTATTAAACCAATTGTACGCTTAATTGTTTTGTTTTTCTTATTTACTGAATTATTTAATTTTGTATTTTTTTTGTGTGCTTCATGCAATGTACTTTGAGCTGAGTTTTAAATAGAGGAAAAGTGTGATATAAGTTGACTTCAGTAAAGCTGTAGTTTACCAGCCAATATACCTGTAGTTTATTCAGTTTTGGAGCTAATCAGGGACTAAAGCATTTCCTAAATGACTAAAAACATGACTAAAGCATGTTGTTAAAGTTCCAGGAAATGCAGTGTGAAATAAGAAATAAAGCCAAATGAATATGTCTTATTTAGCATTAAAAAATGTAACAAAACAGTTTAGTCACCAACTAAACAGATCTCTGCCCAAGGCGCCTAGCTGACTATGCCGTTCAAGCAGAAATAAACATCACAGCTCGCTACAGGCAGGATTATTCAATCGTACTTATACCACCCCATTTAATTGAGGACTTAGCACAATAGGCTACACAGACACTGATTTGCTTAGGTCAGATTTGAAGAGGGTATGTAGTTATAGCGTTTGGCTATAAGCAACTCACAGAAACAACAGGACATTATAGTTATACTTGCTGAAGGGCCCAACAAGGGTAGCTTGGCAGGGCCGGGATTTGAACTTTCAACCTTCTAACCAGTAGCCCAAAGCCTTAAGCACCAAGCTACCACTGCCCTCAAGCACTGCAAAGCTTTGGTAATGGCAACAACTGTCAGCTTTGTTTTTAGGGCAACACTTACACAAATTTTATCCAAGATTAGAAATTGAAAGTGGAGACATTTGAACAAAGACGCTGACAAGTCACCATTATCCATCCTTCCTACTGCATGTTATGGTCTGCAAATCCGCCACTGACCTACATAAAATGATAAATCAGGCTAGGGTTTTGGCATCAGGTTCCTTTTTGTGACTACGCTGACTGTAGCACTCCAACATAATCAGGGCCGCAAAAAAAGAGAAAGAAGGGAGGGGGTGGGTGGGGGGGACTGGAACAGAAATTTGACAGAAATTGAATGCATAAGAACAGTAAGAGCAGATTGAGGAGACTGGTGATTAAGGCAAAGCAGGTTTTTGGATTTTAACATGAACTATTAGATGCCACCTTTATAACAACAAGCTATTTCAAAAAGGTTGCACTAAATAAGCACTTTCTGAGAGAAACCCACAAAATATTTGAATTAAAGATATAAAATATGGTCACAGCATTATAAATAAAATATTACAAATATTGCATATATTATAAATATTACAAATAAAAATGGTCATACCTACTGTAATATTCATGATTTCCATTGTGTACCAGGTTTTATTAGCCCAAGGTAATAAGCCATATATATATATATACTTACTAGGATAATTGATTGATTTGGTTGACAAAACATGGTTGACTCTGCCAGAAGGTTAAGCCTTTGCATTTGGTGGATTTTCAAAAAGACCAGTCATACATTTAAATAAACAGATAAACGTTACAAAAATATAAAGCAGATTGAAATATCTCACATACTGTGTGATCACCAACCTTGAAGAGGCTTTGTGCTGTTTTTGGGTCCATGGTAAATTAATTGTAGAGGTGCAGCCCCCCCTTTTTTCCCCCATTTTTTCATTCTGGAGTTGGCTGTACACTAAATAAATAGTAATGTGTTTTCTTTTCATAAGATTGCTTTTTTTCATCTTTCGCGCTTTCTTACCCCAACCAGCTCATAATGTGGATACAAACAGGTTTGTTGTCCCGACATTCACGAAATGCCTGTAAATGTCTCCTTTAAACACACACTGCATTCATCTCCCTCTCTCTCTGTCCGTCTGTCTGTCTGTCTGTCTCTCTTCCTCTCTTGGAGTCAGTCCATATTGGTCTGTGAGTAGTGAGCTGCATTATTATGCTTGCTCTCAGACCACCATGAAAAAACATCTCTGTTTTGAGTCTGCGTGTTTGATTTCTTCTCTAACGCAAAATCTTTTTTTGCCTCTTCACATTTTGGGAAAGATCTGCACTTAGAGGAAATGATTTAGATAAATTTAGATTACTGTGTTTTCGTGTGAGTGATGGTATACGAATTTATATGATTCGACCAATGGGATTACATCTATCTGGGGTGCTGAATGAATTCCATCCTTTCCAGTTGACACTCTGATTTAAATTCCATTTCCACTCAGAGTGCAGGTGTGTCTCCAGCTTTCTGTGTTCCAATAAACTTGATTTATTATCAAATCTTGCATAGTTTCAGAGGCAGATGTATATTGACTCTTGCATTGGAAAGCAGTTCAGCCCTCTGTTACTCATTGTCGTGTGAGAATTTCTAAAAACATCCAGAAAATCCTGGAATGATGGACTCTCTGGAAGTATTCCTCGATCATTTAGTCGATCTAGGTCACTGAAGTAAATAAACAATAAAGTCAATTAATATCTGTCAGGCTAAATAAGCAGGCTGTTTCTTTAATGATTTATTAAATTTCACATGATCGTTTGACCAATGCGTGACATCTGGGTCCATAGGAACAGATGTCTGCTGGACACTCACTCATCCTACATTAATTCATAGCCATCTGCAGTTTTATCACAAAGGAGACCCGCAGCTATTTTATTACAGATGTCAAAACGAGAAGCAGACATAGAAAAGAAAAATCAGCATGGGAATTTGCTTTAAATGACACAATGCTAAATTAGCGGCAATGCATAATGCCACATAAATAAATTATAACCATAAAGAACAAAATGTTACTGACTTATTTTTAAACAATGACAAAGAATCAATGCTTAAGGTGATACAGATTTATTTAGCTCAACACACTGCAAGTACATGTCAAGATAAACTCATTCTTCAGTCGGGTACAAAGTAACATTAATACTGAAGTGAACTGACTCGTGGCCAAGTGTGGTGACCCATACTCAGAATTTGTGCTCTGCATTTAACCCATCCAAGTGCACACACACAGTAGTGAACACACACACGGAGCAGTGGGCAGCCTTTTTTTTTTTTTTTGCTGTGGCACCCAGGGAGCAGTTGGAGGTTCGGTGCCTTGCTCAAGGGTCTCACCTCAGTCGTGGTATTGAGGGTGGAAGAGAGCGCTGGTCATTCACTCCCCCACCTACAATCCCTCCCGGACCTGAGACTCCTCGAACTCACGACCTTCAGGTTCACCTTCGGGTTACAAGTCCGACTCTCTAACCATTAGGCCACAACTGCCCCTATATATATATATATTACACTATAGCCCAACAGTTGCACTTAAAAAAAGATTAGTGTCCATATTAACTGTTCATGAGAGAGATAGCTCTCATGAAAAAAAAAACCAAACAAACAAACAAAAAAAAAACGTTCTTGTGCCTAGTTGTTTTGTTGGGGGAGGAGTTTAAAGCAGTCATGGGTAGGGTGTCTTGGGTCTGTGATTATTTTCTGGATAGTGGGCAGGGATACACTAATGATCCTCTCAGCAGTCCTCCTTGGAAGTCTTATTTTGTCTGATTTGGTGGTTGAATCAAACCAGACAGTTATTGAAGTACACAGAACAGACTCAATGATGGATTCCGTGGCAGGTGGAACTTCATCAGTTCCTCAGGAAGTACATCCTCTGCTGGGAGTCTCTGTAGGTCTCCCACTTCAGGTCCTGTGAGATTGTAGAGCCCAGGAACCTGAATGACTCCACGGCTGACGCTGTGCTGTTCGTTATGGTGAGTGGGGGAAGTGTTGGGGCGCTCTTTCGGAAGTCCACTGTCATCTCTGCTGTTTTGAGCATGTTCAGCTCCAGGTTGTTTTGACTGCACCAGACAGCCACTTGTTCAACCTCACCTCTGTAAGCAGACTTGTCACCATTCCTGGATGCTTGGCCAATGACTGTAGTGTCATCTGCAAACTTCAGGAGTTTAACAGAACGGTCTGTAGCAATACAGTCATTTTATACAGGGAGAAGAACAGTGGGAACAGCACACATACCTGTGGAGCACCAGTGTTGATTGTGCAGGTGTAGGATGTGAATTTCCCCAGCCTCACCTTCTGCTGTCTGTCTGCCAGGAAGCATTAATTTATGAAGTAGTAAAGAGTTACTTGGTCTGTGGTTTGTTTAGTATTGTAATTCATTTATTATACTTTGGTTGATCTATGCAGTGTAAATAATGTATAAAAAGAAATCAGCAATTTATAATTATTTTAAATTCTTGGGCTTTGATTCTTGACTAATGTAGTATTAGTGTGCTTAGCAAACTAATATGCAGTTTATTTTCATATTAGGTTTAGGAGTTAAATGTAACCATTGTTGTTGTTCACTAGATCCTCGCATGAGGCCTAATTTAGCCAGATCTTCATCTCTTTGCCTTTAAGTAGTTTAGGAAATTTTCTAAGAAACCAAACAACAATAAATGTAGGATTATACCACAACACAAAACAGTTCCAACAAAGAGTGGATAAAAAGAGTGTTTATCATTCCTTAGCATTAATTAGCCGGCTATGGAAGCTGCCTGCTTTCTCAATCCTTCCCTCCTCCTCCTCACAATCACCAGCAAATGAACACATTGCTGCATTTGTCAGCACAGCAATCGATGAGCAACACAGAAGAAAATGAATCGGCCCACTGCTTCCATTCCACAACTTCCTGATCACCAGTTCGTCCCTGCTGTCTAATAAAATGACAGAATTTATGTTGTGCAGTTTTAATTCATCAGTATTCAGTATATCAGCAAGTAAAATATCTGGAATATGGGCAAATGTATTTAATTTTTCCTCCTATGAGGTTGTTATAAATCAAATATACTGCCTTTAAATGCTTTCAAGCTTTGAAATGTCATATTCTATTGGCAGATAATTTTACTTCTTTATAGAAATAAACGCCTAAAATGAGAAATAAAATATCTGGTAATAGACACGACTATTTTAAACTTGAAATAATCAAAAATGTCTAAAAATAAGTCATTACTCATATGTGGTGTATTGTAATCTTAATATTAGGAAAGACTAGATAAATCTGATTATGTTTGATGATCTTTTCACTCGCAAGTTTTTTTTTTTTTTTTGCAGTGGATGGGAAACTAAGCATCATCCTTCAGTACTTAAACAGAAAATACTTCCTGCTAGCGTGTACCATTCTGACTGACTACATTTAGTGTAAAAATGAATTGTGTACATTTTATTTATTGACAAACTACTCTTTAAAATGTAAATGAGGATTCAGCATGGAGCAGCTCCTCGGTGTGAGCATGTAATTCTGTGATCATCTTGGCATTTCAAATGTCACAACGCTGTTGTGGGAAAGGGTGGAAGATTATAATTACAGTCTCTACCTGAACTTGTTTTTCATCCTCCACTCAGTTTACATCCTTTTGTTTTTACTGACCATAACAGTGTGTCTAGTGCGGGTGATTTCGTTGCATGTGATGTGGATGAAGTCGTGATTAAAGCTTTGAGAGGATCAATTATTTTTAACTTTCCTCCAGTTAGAGCAGGGAGAATTTTACATAGAAGTTCAATTAATCCATAAAAATAGATTATAGGCTCCAAAGAAATGTAAACTATCGTCAATATGTTACTACATTTGTTTTGAATGAATAATAAGTGCTTTGAATGAATGATTAGTTATCATGCTGCTAAACGTTTATGTTAAATAAATATTAAATGATGACTTTCTTGTTGGAATTCCTACAGATTTCAAGATTGCCAATTCTCTTAAATTGGACTCTCTCTGTCTCTCTCTCTCTCTCTCTCTCTCTCTCTCTCTCTCTCTCTCTCTGTGTTTTAGTTCTGTGTTTGCTGCCATAAGCCTCCCTGAGTGGGAAATGGGAGATAAATGCAAGGCCAGCAGAGTCCTTCACTGCAGATCTGTAACTCTGTCAGCTTTCTGCACAGGATGAATGACCCTCTCTCTCTACATCTGTTTTGCCTGCAAACAGCAAGGTGGAAATGTTCTTGGGGGATGACAAATGGGGCAGAGAGTCTCAGCAATGTCAAACGGAGACATCTCACACCTACTGCTGTGCCACTATTCTCTTCTTGTGTATAGACTACCATATGGACACAGCATATGAGGAGAGCAGTGTGATGCATTGCAGGGTTTGTGTTGAGCTGGCTGTTTTTGAATTGACTCCTGCAACACCAAAATCCCTCCGTAGTTATGCACTGTCAGTACATAAATGCACAAGAGGTACTGATCTGAGTTTCTATTGTTGATATTGAGTCTCTATTGAGTATTAGCATTGCATCAAAATTAACACAATGATTATTTCTTCTGTTGATTCTCAGCTTAGTTTTTCTTTTGGGTTGGTTACAGATTACCACCTTTATCATCGTAATTTCTTGAGAATACCCGAAGTGCTCAAACGACTGTAAGGTAATGAGGTGCTCCATTTCTGTTGATGGATGAGTTGGGAGTGGCTGAGAAATCATGCACAGAAACAAATTGGCTGCACATTTTTATTTTATACCCTTACTGAAAATGAGAAAAATGAATATTTCATTCATTTATCTTCAGTAACCACTTTATCTCACTCAGGGCCATGGTAAATCTGAAGTCTGTCCCAGGAACACTGGGTGCAAGATGGGAATAAACCCTGGATGGGATACCAGTCCATTGCAGGGCACCATGCACACACCTAGGGGCAATTTAGAGTAGCCAATACACCTACTGTCTTGTTTTTGGGAGGTGGGAGGAAACTGAAGAACCCAGAGGAAATCCATGGGGACATGGAGAGAACACGGAGAGAAACTCTACACAGACAGTAAACCACAGTGAACCAGGGACCCTGAAGCTATGAGACAACATACCACCCCAAAATTAACCTTTTATATCCATTATCCAACTTGTATGCATGAAAGCTCTCACCATTTTGATGGATAACAAAGGGATTTTACCTCATAGTCATACTCCAAGAAAACATAAAGCAAATATAGAAATAGAGTTTCTGGAGACTTGAAAGCAATATATATATATTTTTTTTTAACCCTAAAAGTTTGTTTAAACATTCTTTAAGGGTACCAATAATTTTGCCAGATATAATTTTCACAGGAAAAGGTTACTATTTAAAAGACAATTTTTATAAACATGACTTTTTACTAGTAAAGCCTACTAGTTTCTCCAACTCTTTGCATGGAGACACATACAATTGAATGTAATGCTAATTATATTTAGAACTTTTTGCCCTTTTTCTTGAAAGGTGCCATTCTGAAAATCACTGAACATGCATACATAATGCTGTAGTTACTTCCTGTGGCTAAGTAATCTATCAGCATTCACCCCGAAAAAGCCCTGTATAATTGGATTAAATGTGCATTTACAGCACGGTGCTTGTAATTGCCCCATAATGCAAATTTAAGAGCAGTGGGGTTTTAATTGTATTGTAATGGCAACTCCATGGAGGCTCAATTTTAACGCTTCTCTTTGAACTAGTTGAACCTGTCTTAAGGGAGTAACACAGCTCTGTGTGTTTGGAAGCATGTGTTTACTGGTTTTTCAATGTAGGAACATTTTATGCATCTTAAAAAGCTATCTTTTGTGATAATGAATAATAATAATAATGCTATAAGGAAATGAACATTTCTGCTTGGGCCTGATTTGATGAGAATTATAGGTTTTAGGAGATTTACACAATGGAGATAATGAAAGCTGATTAGTTCATCTAACACAAAACACAATGACCTTAAGCACCAAAATCCTGAGAATTGTTTTGTTCCACAGAATATATCTTGAAAGGAGAGGGATTAAGTATAATTCCATTACTTTTCATGCATTTTCATACTTCTCAGGGTTGAAACAACTGAAAAGTGCTCAATACACATTATGAGCACTTTATACACATGTGAATCAATAAGGTACTCATTATATAAATAATATTTCAAAGAGAAATTTGCCAGTGGGAGCAAAAACAGGTGGTAGCCTCTAAGGGCCAAATGTGGTTTTCAGAAAACCTATCTAAAACCTATCAGAAAATCTAAAACCATCTGAAATTCATTGTCAATATTTGCAGATTATAAAATAGCATGTAATCCAGCACATTCTATTATTTTGCATTTACTTTTTTTTATATTGTGTGCCAGCAGTTTTTTGAGTTCTTCTGTGAAGAACATGTGCCCGTGGTTTGAAGGATAAGCTGACTAAGAATTCATCTGCTCAACTTTGAATATGGCCCTAAGAGACCAAAACAATTGGCTATATTGATGCAACATTTCCACATTTAGACAGGCCAGCTTATATACTTCCAGTACTTGTGTTTAAAATGTAAAGAAAACCAACATAAAATACTGCAAGACACATTTCTGCATTTTTTTAAAACCAAGAAACCAAAGAGATTTAAACTTTTGCACTGCATATACTACTACCAGTTTAAAAAACTAAGTGAATAGTGTATGAACCAGATGTTGGGATATATTTTTTTTCAAAATCTGCATATATCCTCAATAAAGTGTTTGATATTGACTGAGACCTTCGGACTCAACTGTAATTGACTCACAAACCAGAGGGAAGTCTCAAGGCACTGAGGCAGTATTATTAAAATTAAATTAGCTTAATTAATGAACCTGTGCATATTAAATGGGCACAATGCACCAAACCAACAAGCACAGCACGCTGCTAATGTTCACAATTCAGCTTGCAGGAGTTTGTGCTGTTTACTGACCATGCATTGCACAGATGACTGACTAATGCAGCATTTAGTGAAACTATTTCCACCCAGTGTGCTTTTCCACTACAATTTGCTGCTAAAAAAAGAAAACCAGATAAACATTTTGGTCCCAAAACAGTCCTAGACGTTTGTTAGGAACAGAGAAAAAGGCAATGCATTAAACAAATGAATGGTTTTAGAAACTATTAGCTTTTAGTTTCTCCATCCCTGAGATTTCTCGACCTTAAAACCACACTCTTATTTATAAGGGCATCAATTCAATTTACATTTATTTATTTAAGTGAGGAATGCTTGCTGAGACTAGCGTAGAGAGGCCCTGCATATCAACAACAAGGTAGTAAGAACTAATAATAAATTAAAACTGGCAGCAGAACTACATTACATGTAAATGATAATAAGTAATACAATCAAGTAAGATGAAGTAAAGCATGTGTAAATTGTAATAAACAAATCTCAAATAAAAAAAAGAAGTAAAGCCTATAGCCATTCGTTAAATGTATACACTCTCAGAAAAAAAAATAGTAAAAAAAAACTATACCTTTCCTTGTCTCTGAGTTGGTAAAATAAAAAAGGTACATTAATCAGAGGCAATCATTTTTTTTAAGGAATAAAGTTTTAAGGGTACACTACATTTATAGGTCCATACCGATTTGCCAGGAAATTAATGTAAAATGTACATCTTTTTTTTAAATTTATTTTTTCTTACAGTGTACAGTTCTGTGCAAAAGTCATAGGCACATGCAAAGAAATGCTGTAGAGCAAAGATGCCTTCAAAAATAATGAAACTAAATGTTTTTACATTACATTAAAAAAATACTATAAATAGCAGTAAACAGTATTAAATGAAACAAAGTCTATATGTGGTGTGATGATTCTTCACTTTTTTAACTGACATACAAACATTTTTCTGTAACATTTAATTTTGTGCTGGAAAACTAATGTTTGGAAATCTAAAATGTTTTTGTACTGAATCAATAATGTAGAAGTCATAAAATAAAAATCTATAACAAACTTTGTACTAAAAAAATAGGGTGTCTAAGACTTTTGCACAGTGCTGTATATTAAAGATTTTTTTTGGCACATTTATTCATGAGTGTTATTGAATATGAATACTTGTACTCTTATTAATTACATTTTCAAGAAAAAAAAAACTTTTGCTCCTTACATTTTATTTAGACCTTTAAAATACTTGTTACAAAACCTGAAGGTCTCTTCTTCTCTCTTCCAGCTAATGAAATATGTATTCTATATATCCATTGAATGGGGTCAGTTTAGCATCCAGTCATGTTCATCAATTTAGAAAAAACTTTCAAGAATCATGCCAGTTCGTTTCAAATGTAGCATTACATTTGCGAACAATGGTATGCAGCCAAGTCTCAGAATGATTTGCCTGTGTTCTCAGGAATTAAGAACAGCAGAGAGAAAGTGGAAGAAATCACAACTCAACACAGATCTTGCCTCCTACCACACACTGCTGTCCAAATTCAGAAGTGGAGTGACTTCTGCTAAGACAAAGACCTGCTAAGACCTTCTACAAAGAAAAGCTGGAAATCTCTGCACAAGATCCTCGCAAAGCTCCACAACATCTTTTCTGCACTACTCCACCCACTGGCTCCTCCTGCTCCATCCTCCCTGACTGCTGAAGACTCCGCCACCTTTTATGATGGAAAGATTGAAATAATCTGCCAGACCTTCACTTCTACCCCAACTCCTACACTACACACTCAGGATTCCCTTTCTCCTTCGCTGGCACATTTTTCTAAACTAGCAACAGAACGGATCCTGCAAGTCATTTTGTCCTGCAATCCTACCACTATTGGATTCAACCCCATGGATCCAATCCCTTCTACAATGCTCCAGACCATCTCACAAGACCTCTTCCTCTTCATCACTACTATCATCAATGGCTCCATAACATCTGATCATGTACCAACTGCATTCAAGTGAGCAAGAGTTATTCCCAACCTGATGAAACACAATCTGGATCCCTCTGACATCAGCAACTACCAGACAGCATCACTTCTCTCTTTTCTTTCTAAAATCCTTGAATGAACTGTCTACAATCAACTCTCTCTCTATCTCTCACAGAACAAGATCCTAACCAGTCTCACTTCAAAGGGACATATTCCACAGAGACTACCCTTTTGGCAGTCACTGAGAAGCTACATTCTGCTAGATCACGCTGTCATCAGTCCTCATCCTCCTTGATCTTTCAGCAGCATTTGACACAGTGAACCAGAAGACTCTCTTGTCCTGGAAGGTCGGTCGTATCAGGTGATGTGGAGGGGATCCACATCTGCTCCACTGGTATCCCACAAGGCTCAGTACTTGATCCTTTTCTCTTCTCCCTCTATACTCCATCACTTGGTGTGGTCATATCCTCACATGAGTTTTCATAACCCTGCTATGCGGATGACACTCAACTCATCCTCTCCTTCCCTCCCTCAGACCCTCATGTTTCCACTCAGATCTCAGCATGTCTGGCAGACATCTCATCATGAATGACAGCTCATCAGCTGAAATTATTCCCAGCAAAATTGAACTGCTGTTCATTCCAGGTGATTCATCCCCATGTCAGGATCTTGTGATCTCCCTAGACAACTCTCTGATCTCACCTTCAGTCACTGCACACAACCTTGGGGTAACCATGGACAATCAACTGTCCTTTTCCTCTCACATTGCTAATCTGACACACTTATGTTGATTTCTCCTTTTTAACATAAGGAGGATTTGTCCATTTCTATTCAGACAGGCCACTCAGGTGTCCACACAGGCCACTCAACTCCTTTGTCATTTCGAGACTGGACTACTCACTCCTGGCAGGTCTGCCTCTGAGTGCCATTCGACCTCTCTAAATGATCCAGAATGCAGCTGCATGACTGGTTTTCAACCTTCCGAGGTTCTCCTGCACCACCCCATTGCAATGCTTCTTCCACTGTCTTCCTGTCCCTGCCCGCATCAGATTTAAAACACTGATGCTTGCCTACAAAGCCAAAAACGGACCAGGACCCACTTACCTCAAAGCACTTATCACATCCCGCACTGCACCACGCTCCCTCTGATCCTCTAGCACTGCTCGACTGGTCCCACCATCTCTCAGGGTACAAGGAAGGCATGCCTCAAGACTCTTCTCTGTTCTGGAATTAACTTTCCCTAGATGTCCGAACAGCTGGTTCACTGGCAGTCTTCAAACTATGTGTAAAAAGACCTAACTCTTCCTAAAGAGTACCTCCCCCAACAGAGTTTTTAGACTGATGGCATTCTTATTCAATGACCTAACGAACCAGTGTCAGAATGTGTCTATTGATAAAGACTCTGGATAAGGGCATCTGCCAAATGCCAAAAATGTAAATGTAAAAGTGTTACAGGGTGTTTTGAAGGCATATAAGTATTTTTTTTAATCAAAGATTTTTTGGTTACTGAACTGTATGTGCAAATTACAGAATTATATTAATTCCCATCTTCTTGCCTACAATGCAGCACTGTTTTGAAACATGTGACCAACTCACAGCAAGTGTTAGGTAGGCTTCAGTACAAGCTCCATAGTGCGGGGTTAGTCATTACGTGGTGTTACAACTAAGTAACCAATCATAAACAATGACAACAAGTTAATTCTCTCTCGTATAAAATAAAAAGAATGAATTTCTTAAAAAATTTGAATTCAAAGACTGAGACACCAAGTAAGAAAAGCCTTGTGTGTGGTGAACATTTTGCTTCCTTCATCCCTGGGAAGCAATAGATGAAGTGTGTCTTCTGTGGGGGTGAGAACATAAACATTGAAGAGTATAAAGAGTATGTTTGTCATATTTGTGACTAAGCATAAAACTGTTCACTGAATTGTTAAAAACACTGTTCAGGCAATTTTACTTTTAATTTATTTACCATATGTTTACAAAGATTTAAAAAGGAAACAAGAAAACTTGTAAAAAAAAATGTAAGG
Source organism: Pangasius djambal (assembly GCA_022985145.1). Classification (NCBI taxonomy): domain Eukaryota; kingdom Metazoa; phylum Chordata; class Actinopteri; order Siluriformes; family Pangasiidae; genus Pangasius; species Pangasius djambal. The sequence continues at coordinate 13,227,575 of CM040996.1, forward strand.
AGTATATAAATCTGGGGATTTTTTTTTTCATTTAAATTTGGGACTAAAAAAAGTCTTAGAGTGGTGAAATATTTAAAACATGGAAAGTAAATGTTCAATATTTGTAATTTTTAATATTCAAGATTCTGCACTATTTCTAGGTCCAAATTTGTTATTTACAATTAACCCACTGGGTACATTGTAACATTGTACATCTTGTGACTTTTGGTGGAATTGTACAAGAATAGCAGATGCTAGAAGTTCAGATATGATCTGTAGCAGTGATGTGTATGTTGCTTCTATAAAACATGATTATTCTAACTTAAATATTTGTTAATTTATTAAGCAAAAACCAAAATGTATTAGGTTGTACCCTGCTTTTAGGTACCCACGTACCCAGGTTTTAGCTTACAAATAAAAATAATTGATAAAGTCAGCCAGCAATGTTCATCTGTCTGCACTGTCTCAGCCATTGCCACTGCTGACTAAGCATTTCATGCCTTTCATTAGGAAACTGCTTTATTTTGATTGGATCTATTATCTTATATATTGGCTTACAGACTTCTGGGGTTATTATTTTTGCATATTTTTTTTACTCTGTATTGGTGATCAAAAATAAATGTAGTGAATTAAAAAAAGATTTTATTTAAAAAAAAAAACACAAGTATAAATAAAAGGACAATGACTGTTACAGTGAACCATGTATTCAATAACTGCAACAAGTACATGTAGATGGCCAATTTTACGCCCCTGGCAAATGCATCAATATTTAGAGGATATGAGGTGGTAGTGTGGTAGTGTGTTGAGAAAGAATGGAATAAACTTCTCTAAATCTATTGAAATTTCAATTGTTTGTCCTGACACTAAAAATACATTATTATCCCACATCTAACTGCCTCTAATGGTATTAATACATCAAATGAGAATAATAACATGTTGCTTTTGTATTTTAAATACATTATTACACTGAGGAGCTTGGTTTGGGACAGACCGGTCTGTGCGTTTCAGTGATGAAGAGTGGCAGAAATAGGGCCCAGTAATGGCATTTCCATTTGCTGCTTTAAAGAGTGCAATGGCTCTCGGTGTTATCAGCTTTTGTCAGGAAAAGAGTCTGTCTTACGTTCGACAAGCAGGGGAATTGGAACATGGGTGAAGGGTTAGGGAAGTCTTAAATTCACCTCTTTTGAGCAACACACAGGAGGATAGATTCCATGCAAAAAACAGCTTAGACTAAACTATATTCATCTAGCAGACAGCAATTGAGAAACAGCTATAGGATCTATTTTTTGTGCCCGGGCAAGAGTACTTTAGTGTGTTGCTAATTTAGTTGGGCATGAGTCAGATTTTTCGTTTTTCTCCAAAAAAAAAAAAAAAGCATCAACGTGGCCATGCATAAAGCAGTAAAACTGTGCGATGTTGATAGTTCACTGGGTTTTTTAAACCAATTTTGGGCCAAACCTGGCTAAACTAGCCCCAGTTATGCTCATCAGCTTATTTTTTATATTTGTCAGCTTATTGCCAGCATTGATGATCATGAAAATACAGAGAATATAGCTGCAACACTCCCATATCAACCAACAATCTTATTCCTTTTTTTGCACGTGTTATGACTGAAAATACAGTCCACAGTCTTTAGTATAGTTAGAAACAGTTGGTCTATGTTTACAATTCTCTAAGAAACAAAATTTTCATTTTTTGAGAATCTATGATCCATGCCATATGATTCTACCCTTCCTTTAGCATATATACAGTATATGAAGTGAATAACATTGATTATCTTGTTACAGTGGCACCTATCAAGACGTGGGATATATTAAGCAGCAAGTGAACAGTCAGTCCTCAAAGTTGATGTGTTGGAAGCAGGAAAAATGGGCAAGCATAAGGATCTGAACTTAACAAGGGCCAAATTGTGATGGTTAGATGAATGGGTCAGAGCATCTCCAAAACAGCAGGTCTCAAAACAGAAGGACAACCGGTGAACCGGTGACAGGGTCATGGGTGCCCAAGGTTCACTGATGCACTAACTTATAGTAATACATAATATAATAACAGTAATGATTATGTAATATGAGATGTTTATTTAGCATTTTTGGAAGGATTCTTCAGCATCAGTGCTTTGTAACATTCAGAGGTAAAGCTCTTTCTGTGAGTTTTTTAACATGATAAGTCTTCAGGACAGAGGGCTTTGCACTTTGTTGTTTCTCAGTAACATGACAAGCAGCATTGTTTTGTCTTATTAACTTCGAGAGAGACAAAAAAGGGAGGCTGGTGACTCTGGTGACTGTTTATAGCTGTTATAATGCAAGTGATGAACATGAACTAACTTGTTTGACGGACCTTCCGCAACAATAAAAGGATAAAAAGCATGACATGCCATTCTTTATTAAATAAATATCACTGGAAATCACTGTGGTATAAGAGGAATAAAACCCTTCCAGGTGTGCTGTTATAGGAAAATACTTGAGACAGATCCACTAGGCCACACTGAAAAAACAAAAAAGCTGACTGAATTTACTTAATTCAAATGTGTACATCAGTTCCATGAGATTGAATCCAGTTGCATTAACACAGTTTGTTTTCATACATTTCAAACATCATACATTCATACATTTCAAGATGATTTTATCATGTATTTTCAAAGTCCTGAATAAAATTATACTCCACGCTTTCACCCAAACTGAGGATTGAACCCAGGTCACCAACATCCTTGCAAGATTTCATAACGTAATTGGTTTACGTTAATACTACGTGAATTGATCGCAGTCACTTCACATAATTCAAACTAGTAGCTAGAAATGTGTTTAAATTACGTTTAGTATAAGCAGTGGAATCACATTTTGATGAGAAATGTAATATTTTTATATAAACTATAAGTAATATGTTAAATCCTCTTAAATCTGACCAAAGACATATTCCATTTATAGGCATCATTGACTTGATACATGCAAAATTTCCTTTAAACAATTTATAGTCCACCATACACAGCAGAACTAGCCAGCAAATGTAAAATGAACAAATAAATCTGTACATAATAACGTGGTTAATCACAGTTAAATCACAATATTTTAATTATTTCACAGTCCTATTAGCTTAGCTTTTCAGATTTCCAATATGGCTGCCTTCAATAAGATTACACCATTCAGTCATCCTGTGTATTAGTTCTTGTTTCATGATGGACCTTGCTTATTCAGGTGAAATCTCACTCTCATTCAGAGATTGGTAACATTATATGTGTTACCCAAGGACTTTTATAGCTATATAAGTTGTGGGTTTGCCCAGATAGGTGCTCAAAGTGTGAATGAGTGGCATTATACATTACAGTATAAGAGAGAGCATTATAGTTCCTCCAAGGTTTTCCTTCTTCTTTTATTGTGCAGCAACAGCAGTTCAGGAGCTAGTTAGATAAGGGCATTTGGGATTATTTCAGTAAAATGGCAGTGTGTGAAGCCTCAGGTTCACTGAGTTTTCTCATAATGAGCAGTTCCGGCTCCCAAGGACTTCACATAACAATGTCTCATATGAGTCATGGCTCATAATTCCACTCGGCATTTGTTCCAGGCTATCTTCGCTAATGAGTCATTAGCTTTCACTCTCACAAACTCTATCACCTTTGCTACCTGTGGAGGAATGTCGTCATGTAGATATATACACAGGCATACAAATTCAGATTTTATTAGCAATTAGACATGCAGATAGTCTGAGTCCATTACAAACACAAACAAAAAAGTTTTTACTTCATCAGAAATCAAAACCAGATCTTTAAAAAGTTTCTTATTGACTAAAAGTAGTATCTCCACATAACAAACAGAGGAGCGTATTGATATATTGATGAATTAATGTTGTTTTAAGAGTGTTTAGTCTAGAATTAAATGAACTGTCTTTCCATTTTAAAATGTTCATTATAGTTTATTTAAGTATAAATTTTGTCATAAGTCTCTGCCTATACAGTATGTATGTATACTACTGTCTTCTCAGAGAAGAAAGTTGAGACATGCCTGCTCATAGGTCTTTCTTCATTTGTATTAATTTCTATTATTATAGAATAACAGTGAAGACATTAACACTATGAAATATACATATGGAATTATGCAGTGACCAAAAAACATGTTAAACAATCAAAAAAAAACTATTTTATATTTTAAATTCCTGATGAAGATTTGCACACACTTATCTTCTCAAACAGCCTCATGAAGCCACTTCACTCAGGAGTCGTTGTACATGAGTGACTGGACACTAAGACACTGGGTCTTAAAAAGGTTCAGCCATAAGCCTTTATCAAATATATTTTAAGACAAAAAAAAAAATCACGTATTCAATCTAGTGTCAAAACCTTTGACTGGTAGTGTATACAGTATGTTCATTAGTGTTAGTTTTGGTTTTAATCAACTTCAAGATGGTTGATTGATCTTGTTTGATTATTTAGGCAGAGAATCGGAAACTATTGTACTAAAGTATGTTGTCACAGTTTTGATACATTACAAGCTCCCCTTCGTGGGTCAAGACCTTGTCATGGTGAAGGGGCTTTGGTGCACCTCAGAGCTGTGTCACTGGGAGCACAGTATATATATAAGGGGAAAGGTGTGACAAAGAGCAATCCTAAAGACCCATGTGAAAGGTACAAAAAAGTTACTGGGACTCCTGGTGTGGGCCCAGCCCATAATGGTGGGCTCAGCCCATAATGGCAACATATCTTCTGGGCTCACCATCACCAAGATGAAGGGTAGGATGGGGCAATGGGAACTGGCTTTGGGAATGATTTTCACTTCACTGGTGGGTAAAGAGCATCCACACTCAGTACGGGTTTTGGTACCGAAGTTCTTGCTTGGGGGTGGTCTCTTTCCTAATCCAGAGTTCTCACAGGAGATAGGCCTCATGTATTGTAGGGATACTCGGTCCCAGGCTGAAGGCTTCACAGTTGGAATTTTTACCAAAGGACAAGGGGGCTGCGTCTGAGAGATTTTGAGTTTCAGATAAAACCGTTGTTGGTGCCTTGTGCTACTGGCAGACATCAATGCTCATACTGGGAATGTTGGAGATAAATTTTACTCTTTTGGCTGATGCCTTTATCCACTTACAATGTTTAGACATTAAGGACCTTGATCATGGGCTCAACAGCAGCTTGGTGATGCTGGGACTTGAACTAGCAACCTCCCAATCAAAAGGCCAATTTTGTAAACACTGATCTACCAATACTTGGACCAGATTGATTATGTTGGAATGGCCTCCTGGATCTTGAACTAGCAACCTCCCAATGAAAAGGCCATTCGCTCGAGTGTGTATAGTACAGCTATTTGACTGCTGTTTTTTTTTTTTTTTGAACATAAGGTTTCACATAAGTGTACTTGGTACCAGAGCACCTTAAAGCAAAAGTCCATCAGAGTTGAGTCATATGTTTTGAACATTCCTGTAAAGAGTGTGGCAGAGCTGTCAACTGATCACCACCAACCAGATTAACTTGGTAAACCCAGAAGAGCCTCGGTGTAAAGAGGTTGCTTTACACCTTTACATTTACATAAAAATACATGTCTGGGGTATGAATACTGACATGAGCTACTTCCTTATTAATTCCTCACTATATGTATGTAACTCACCTGATTTGGTGAAATGGCAGAAAGTCAGTTTTAATTTAAGGATTTTCACTAGGAAAAGATCTATGTTGAATAATAAATTGTTCATTTTTTAATACCCAAGAATGGCCCAGGAGTGGTCTCTACACCTTTCTCCTCATAAAAAATGCAAGAATCTATGAATTGGAAACATCCTCCATGTCCTTCTGCCATCACAAAGGCACCCCCCCCCCTTACCATGATTATGGTATGCTATTAACTATATGACATACAGCATATTATTACAGAATGATGAGTGGCCTCATAGAGGTATGCCATGCTGTATGTGTGAGCATAGGACTCTGTGTCTGAAGTGGAGACATCTGCCCATTAGGGAATTGTTAACTTATCAGAACAATCCATCCATGGTGAAACCCCACTTAGCACTCAGTGTTTCTAGGATAGGCTCTGGATCCACCTGTGACCTTGACTAGGATAAGTGGCTACTGAAGATGAGTGAGTGAATGAATGAATGAATATATTTTTAATATAATACCAGCTTTCTTTTGAGGCTATAATCTGCTAATGTTTTGTGTACATGAGGCAAAGATGAGTGTTTTAGAAACTGTAGAGTATTAATAAATCTGTTGGTTTTGCTATCCCAAATTATGTTGAAATAAATAGTTTAATAAGAAGATAAATGAACAGTTTACTAACACTGGAGGGACCAATAGTCTAACAAATTCTATGGGGTCCCACATTGTGATCAAACATACACACACCCACATGCAAATTAGGACATCATCTATTTCATCCACTCAGATTTTCTAGTGAGCAGAAAGCTGGGCACCCGGCCAGCCTAGCAACCTGAAGTACACAAGATATTCATTCTTATATGCGCCTCACTAGAGAGAGTGAGATAATCATTGAAAACTATAAAACAGGGCAACCTCCACAAAATTATTGATTATGAAATTATTCATTAACCTAGTGGGGACAATTTACATCTGTTTAAATTGACACAAGTGAAACTTTTGTCAGTGTTAACAGTGTTGTTTTTGACCAAATCTGCTGAAAAACAAAAACAATTGATCATAGTATTCAACAGATTTGAATGCAAAGATGACCATATAATCAGCTTCTCACACTCACGCACAAGAAGTACTCATACTCATACTAAATCATGCTCCCCATTTTGATAAATTTTGTTGTTAAAATATATAGAGCTTGAATTTATAAATATATCCTGAATTTATATATTTCTGTAAAGCTGCTTTGTGACAATGTCCATTGCTAAAAGTGCTATACAAATAAAATTGAATTGAATTACCATTTAGTTCTTAATTTTTTCAATTCAATTCAATTCAATTTTATTTGAATAGCACTTTTAACAATGGACATTGTCACAAAGCAGCTTTACAGAAATAAATGGATTCACAAAAAATATATTGTAAATTTGTTCAATTTCACCCCTCTGGACTAAAATAAGCAATGTTTTGGACTTGAGTCACATCACTTTGGTTCAACTTGAACTCGAGTCACAAATTTGCTGACTTTCGACTGGACATAATCAAAGAAAACTTGAAAAGAAGACTCGACTTTGACATCAATGACTTGTGACTTCACTTGGACTTGAGCCCTTTGACTTGAAATTAAAAATTTAAAAGTATGCTTGTTTAAAAGAAATTGTTTGTTGGGAAGAAGAATAATTGATTCACTCAACTATTCTTCTTCCCAACAAACAATTAATTTTCAGCAAATCAGCATCAATCTTCATTTCCAAGGTCAACGTTCAACTAGTCAGACAGCCAATCACCGAGCACTAGACAATGTCGAAAGACCTCTCATTCCCCAACGACAGAGGCACTTTGTGCAAATCAGGTAAAGATAGTAGTCTTTCCCTTCAAAGATTTTGTTGTTTGCAACAACAAAAGGGTTGCAACATGTCTAACCTGTGGTTCAAGAATATTAGAAGCAGAAGCAAAAATAAAGAGATTTTGTTCAGCATTTGAAGTTGCACAAAACAAATCCCAAGGCAAATCTGTATAATGTTACAGAATCATATGGACGCCTGAGAAGAGGTTTATTAGTGTACAAAGCACAGCAGATAAATACAATACTCGAAGAAGCTGGGTAAACTAAGGTCAGCATGAAGAACTGGCCAAGCAGAATAAGGCAAACTGTACTCTAATGGTCAGAACTTACACAATAAAGAAATAGGAACGACTTCAAAAAGAATGAAAAACCTGGTATGTTTATATAATGAGGAGTCAGAGCCACAAGCTCTATGTGATGGAAGACATCATTTTGAGTTGTGTGCTTTCCTTTATTTAATATAGAGTCCTTCAGATGGTCTTGGCATCATCAAATGCAAGATCTCCTGATGATTGCCTTCCTCTTGCACCACTTGAGAACCGGAGCTGTGTGAAATTTTACTTATTTGTATGGATGACGAGTTGCGAAATATAAGCACGTGATCATGTACTTTACTTTCATTCTACGACTCATTACAAGGCATTTGAATTTATGAGTAGCAGTCCACGTCTTTTATTTAAAAAAGCTAAAAAAAAAAAAAAAAGAGGGGTCTTAAAAGAGGTCCTGACCTGTACAGTGCATTTAATTAATGTGTGGAGTTGTGACAATTACCATTTCTTGTCAGGTCTTAGGAAGCAAGTTACTTTAAATTGATGTCTGATACAAATGAGTTGGACATTCTGCTATACTTTACATACAAGATTTAAAGAAAGGAGAATACAAGATACTGATCTTGATATTGATATGTGCAATAAATGACTTTTCCCCTTTTTTATATACACTAATATTTATCCGTATTGTACTTACATGCTGTACTATACACACTCCAGCAACTGACTTTATTAATAAAACCTGTCTTTTTAATTAGACTTGCTTCACCAAAGCTAATGGTGACTATACTGTGTTTGCACTCTATAGATGTGTGAGTGTGTGTTTGTTTCTTTCATTTTCATGCAAAGCCGGAATAAGCCCTTCCTCCAGCAGGCTTAATCCGATTGGGCTTCTGAAGCTGCCTTTGTTTTTGTAGTGTCCATTTATTCAGTATGTCTCTTTGGTCCTTCTATAAGCATTATGTACATTCTGAGGAATGAAGTCATCAAATCTTACTACAGAGTTATTTCTTTCACTTAATGTTTCACTTGTTTACAAACTGATCCTTAAATGATTTCCGTTTATAAAAGGATGATCATTTACAACAGAAAACGATGCACACAATAATATTATATACAATAATGTATAATAATGTAAATGTGCAATAAAATAATAAAAGGGTCAGTTTAGTCTGGAATTCCCTATCTACCATCTTAATTCAGTTGTAATCAGTATTTAAGAGTAATGTGGTGATACTCCAATTACAACTACTTAGATAACACTTTAGATTAAGGGCCACTTATTAATATGTCACTCGACCATTAACAAGTTATTAAATATCCACAATTAATAATTAGTCAGCAATGAATTAAGCTTTAGTTTATAGTAAGAGATTACGTTTTTAACAATGAGTCGTTAAGTATATTGTTAGCTGATAGTTATCATTACTTTTTGTTGGGTAGCGGTTGCACTCACAAAAAAAAGGTTCTTCGAAGGTTCTTTAGTAAAGATAATGGGTATATACTGAATACTGACACTTCAAAGAATCAACTGAGTGCTTAAATATTTCTTTGCAGATGGAAACATTGTTTTTTTTAAAAATACATATTCACAACTGTAATGTGTGGAGTGTCACATGTTCTCCTCGTGTTCATGTGGGTTTCATCTGGGTTTTATGGTTTTCTCCTAGCTTCCAAAAACATGCCAGTAGGTGACTTGGTGACTCAAAATTGCCCCTTGGTGTGAATGAGTGGGAAACAGTGGCAGCTGGTTGTTAAAGTGGAAGTGAAGACAATTAATTAGACAATTAAATAATAATACATACATGTTTGTTACTCTGAGACCATAGAACTACTGTTAATCATGTACAATGGATGCGCCATTGGAGTGCGTTGAAAGATATTAGCCCAAATAGAGATCAAATCTAGGAAGCATTTCAGTCTGTTGTATGTATGCTAAAAAATGAAACCTTATATTGATTTCTTCTTATTATTTATGAAAGACAAAAGGGGGGTGTTCTTAGCCCTACTAGCCAGTTGGTACCAGCTGTCAACTTAACATCTCATTGTTTTGACTTAACTCACTAACTCACTACTTCCAGCTGTGTAATTATTTTGACTTAATATCTTATTACTTCCATGTAGTAACTCAATTTCTAGTTACTTTCTTGTTATTAGCTCATAATTTTAACTTGTTTTGAAATAATTTTGAACTGTTATTTCGACTTTATGTAACACTACACTTCTTCTCAATCGATAAGAAGTTACTGAATATTAGCTTATAGCAATGATAATGATAATTTTTCTGTGTGTTGTTTCTCAGATAGTAAGTCAGACTTTGCTTTAGTGAAATTCAATTCATACGTATAAGTGTAATGATCAATAATTCACTTAAACATGTTCAGTTATGGTCAAGGTTTTGACTCCTGACAGGAATTCCTTAACATTATCATAGCAGTCAATTTCGGCCATTTAGGTTTGACAAAAAAACAAACTATAAATCGCAGAATTAATATCATTTCTACGTGATATTTTACTTACTTCAGGCAGAATCAAATCTACAATTATATACACAGTTAAACATAGTATCTGTAAGATAGAATAATACAATGTCTCCTGTGACACAAATGACTTTTGGAAAGAAATCTGGCAAGGTGAGATTACAGGTGATATACGCTACAATAAATAATTGCATACCTTCTACTCCTGTTACGCTTACACTGTAGATCTCTAACTTGCCCTTCACTGACTGGAAGCACACTAAATATAGGTGTCAGCAGCATGCACATCATCACATACTGTAAAAGCAGAGGTGTATGATATATACCAGCCTTGAGGGAAAGTGTCAGTTTCGTTTGTAATAAGTCACAGGGGCACAGTGGGGCACAGGGAATGGATGACAAAACATTATTATCACGCATCACTATCTCTCTCTCTCTCTCTCTCTCTCTCTCTCTTCCACTCCTCTTGTCACAGTTCCTCCAAACTCAGGTGCTATATAGAGCTTATCTATGTGACACATGAGGAAAATTAATCCACTTTGCGAGAAGGAGGGGATGGTAACGTGATAACATGTCAGCGAGTTTATCACAATGACCCACAATACTTGTGTCCTTACTTGAGTTTTACAAAGTTGTTGCTTTAACAAGGAAACTAACTCCTGCTTAAAAAATTCTAGACATGTCTCTAGACATATTTTTTGATATCTGACAAATTAATATCATTAATTAACATCAATAATCATGTGGAAAAAATAAAAACAAATGCACTACATGTGGAATGTCTGTATATGCAGAATGTGTGAAACGTGAAGTGTCTAAAACCCACATGTATGGGATTATTTACTTGTGAAGTTGTAAGGTTTGTGTGACTTTTTTGTGAACTGAAAACAATAATGCGACTAAAAAACAGTTTAGTTTAATGAATAGGATTTCCCTAACATTTTCACACCAGTGGGAAGCAACAGTATGCAAGTGTACTATTAGAGTGAAAAAAATATTGTGAAGTGTTACTTACCCAGATAGCTAGCAAATGAAGTTATGATAACTAATTGTTATTTGGTTATATATTGCATATAGTTTCTGGCATTTACTGGAGATAAGATAGTGTCCTTTCCAACGTGCACTGCAATGCTCTTCCTAGAAATAGTATATCAGTGTCTTACTTACTGTATCTGCAAAAAAAAAAAAAACGCCTACTGCTAACAACTCTAGCATTAACTAAAGTGCACGACTTGAGAACATATTTGCATTCGAGGAATGGTTAATAAAATATCTGCTCAGCTGCAAAACTGCAGTCTCTGTAGCATCTGTAAAATGGGGAAAAGACACAAACATCAACCAATCCGGACAAGAAGACCCTCTCGTTTTCTGTCAATCATCAGTCATATTGCCTGCCAGTTTACACTCAAGCATGCTTAAGCAGCATGTGTAGGGATCAGTTTCACCAGCACTAATATGACTGAAGAATCAGGAGACCAAGAGCCAGGGCATAATGAAAGAGATGGTTTATTGCATGCATGGGTAAAGGCAGCCTGGGTGCTCTGTAGTATAAACATAAGTTGGACACAGTCCACTTTTATATTAATATGTATATGCAAAGGACACACTCAAGACCATATAGATAATATCCAAGGCTAATAAGAGGAAAACATAAGAGAAAAACATAATCAAGGACAAAAACATCGTGACCCACCAGAACCAGATGCGTGTACATTATGAGAGAACAAAGGACAGACATGTATGCATCATAAGTAAGCAAAAATCACATTAAATTGATCCTAAATGACTAATCTTGCATCTTTCATCATATAGTCATGAAAAATTAGAAAATAATCCCACAATTACTGACAACACTTTCAATACTCTTCAGCGTTATATTACACTAGCTACAAAGCAGTCAGTCTAACTACAAATGATTGAGTCTGTATACAGAAAATAATTAGAGTACACACCAGTAATGATAATGGAACAAGCTGCAGAATAGTAATTGTGAGAAACAAAGATTTATTATCCATACAGAGACACACAGTATAGTCTCAGTAAACAGAGAGCTAATATTCACATAATGGTTATTATTGTCTGGTATTTCATTGACTTTTGCCCTGATATTTTCATCTTTGTGTGTCTAATCAGTGAGATCATATGAGCTTAGACAGGGCTATTTGAGTCTTGTTTTTTCCTCTTTTTCCTGCATGATCTAGGAACACCACACTCTCCCCTTTCTCTGACCCCTGAGTGGTGTGGATTCTGTATGCTGATGAAGGACTTAGGGCCAAAATGTCCTGTTTTACTTGAAACTTTGTGTTTTACTCTCAACTTTTACTACTGATACATGTTACTGAAGTACACTGTGGTTACTTCCATGTGTCCTCAATATGGTCTCCATAGTATTACTATATTCTTATTTGTGGACCATATAGTAAAGTTTTAACCAATGATCTTAAGGCCCTATTGGTGCTATATTTGAGCAGGTCCAAAAACCCTAGAACCTTCAATATTTGCCCAATGGCTGATGGAAAAATCAGGTCCAGTTTTTTAGTTCCAGCAGTTTCAGTGGAAAAGCTTGTAAGCTTTTGTATGTGCTTTGGACATCAGTTTCTTGAGACCTTTACCTGAATTTTATAATGTTAGTTTTGAAAGAGTCAGCTCCTCATTTATGAGATGTTTCCCGACCTACATCACACTTCTTAAGTTGATGCTTCATTGAAAATTTGTGCTCCAGGTCAATGAGGCTAGTTTATACAACATAAAACACATGGCCACATAAAATCTTTATAGTATACTTAGCGGAACCAAAATATTCACAGTCCATTTGAAATCTCAGCCAGTCATGAGACTATAACACTGAGCAAATGTGTTGTGTGATAAAATACACATTCGAAGTCACATTTTTATTTTGAGGGTAAATATGAGATGCTCAATTAATACAATATACATATATTGTAAAAAGAAAAATTTTGTATATTTTGTATTTTTAAAAAAAATACAACCATTAGTTCAACACTGATCCTTACACCAGATATTGGTGTAGCATGATACTCTTTCTAATAAAACCTGTTCACTTTGTTAATGCTACACCAACGCCAAGAAACTATGCCGTTATTAATGATTGGTGACTTAGTAATGTCATTAATATGTCATGTTTCCTTATTTTCAATGTAGATATTATACCTGCTTGATGCCTCCCAAGGTAGTGGAACTGTACATCATTTGTCCTGTAGTCTGGAGGTTGAGCGTTTGAACTACATAGCTGACCTTACTCACTAAGTAGGAAGGAACGACTTCCTCTCTTCCATCAATCAAAGCACTGCTAGCCAAGACATACGTAATCTCATATTAAGACACAATATTTACATTACTTATGGTTTATTAATGCTGAAGTTCATGGCTTATTAATATTAACTAATACTACAATTCTGTTCGTTAAGGGAAACTTAATGTAAAACATTACCAGATTCATTTGTTACAATATGTTAAAATTGTCTCAAATTTGTTAAAATGTAAAAATCTTACAATAGTGTACTGTTACCAGAAATGTAGTGCTGTAAAAATACAGTCTGGTTCTCTGTTTAAAAAATGCAGCATGATTTTCCATTACTGTAATGAATGCTGTAAATCAGAGGTGTCAAACATACAGCCCGCCTGCCATGATCAGCCTGGTCAAGGTTCTAATCTGCCCTACTAAATGAATTTACAAATCCTTTTTTTTTTTAATAAAATTGTCTCGTGGACCATAATTGAACTGAGATTTGAAAAAACAGCGAGTCTCTGTTATTCCTCTAGGGGTCAATCAACTCACGGTCATAAACTCAGCTACTGAGAAAATGTGCTAATGATGTCATTTTTCATTAGCAAGCTACAAATCTAACGCTGTAACCATGCCTCCTTTCATTTCATGCACTTTTGCAAACTATGTTGACTTTTCTCACCACTTAACTAGTGTATGGGTTATGTTGCGTAGATTAATAATATAAAATTTAAATAAATCTTTCTATCTATCTATCTATCTATCTATCTATCTATCTATCTATCTATCTATCTATCTCTCTCTCTCTCTCTCTCTCTCTATATATATATATATATATATATATATATATATATATATACTGTATATATAGATAGATAGATAGATAGATAGATATCCACATTTATCAGCTTCTTGTGTTGGAAATTATTGTACACCTCACTGCAGCACGTTTGTTCATTATGTTTGAGTTTGACTCATTATGTCTGAAAACAGCTGTCACATCTGTCCACCGCCATACCATTAGCTTTCATTGGTATTCCTAACTGTTGTCATGGAAACCAGTATACGCCTGTCTCGCCTACATCTCATTAATGCCTATATAAAGTACTGCCTATTGTTAGGTTTGTGTGCAGCCGAACCATCTTAATTTACAGCGATCACAGTGAGTTGTGAGCCTAATGTGCAGAATTTGGTCACTATTCTCACATTACACATTTATATATAAAAATCTTTAAATTCCACTTCTCGTTACGCTCTGTCAGCTTCTATATGGGGAAGCAGGTGCACATTCGTACATCATACACCACATAGGTAAACTCATTTCTAGTCATTCAGCCTCCAAAGTCTAAACATAAGTCATGACAATCATTACTCTACACTGAGATTTAGAAGGCCATAGCAAACCACAGCAGTACTCTTTAACCACTTGAACTGGGCTATGCATGGCCCTTCTTCTCCAACAGCCGCGTAGACTATTAAATGGAGTTTCGCTAAATGTCCACAATGTGCACAAATCGATAAAGTGAAATTTATGTTCATGACTAATTGGCCTCATCCCCAAACCATTAAAAAAGTTCCAGAGATGCTTAGGCTTTGCTCTGATTTAAACCTAAAAGCCGCACCCCTCACTTTTTCTTTGTCAGGATTGTCTGAAATACTTAAGTAGTATAAATTAAATAATAAATAATTGTGTGTCCGTGTGACCCGGTGCTCTGTGCTGAACCTACATGACTGGCTGACTGGATGGATGCATGGATGTTTGTTTTCTCTCTCCCCTCTTTACATTACTTTCTTCCTCCTTTGTCCTCAACCTCCTTTTTCCTAACAATGACTGCATAAGTTGTGTATGTATATGAATGCGTATGTATCTGTGTGTATATATGTCCCCACATAAAAAAAAAGAAAGGCTTAAAGCTTAAAGTTTAATTAATAGCCATTACAAGACAAGAATACAAAGGTGAGCAAATTATTTATCAGAAGGAAAAAAAGCGAGAGAGAGAGAGAGAGAGAGAGAGAGAGAGAGAGAGAGCATTGTCAGCCTTTTGACAACATACTCACAACACAAAAGAGATTCGGAAAGTGTGAAACATAGTTTAATCTACACAAGGTGCACAATATTGTACAACTTGCTTTAGAGTAACATTGTCAACCTCGCAGAAAATATCATGGTGAGATGGGATTAGCAGACATTTTATGATTATAGTAGCAACTGTTATTTACATTACATGTTCATTATAAATATGAGTTTACAGTAAATATGCCCAACTAGCGAGTATTGTAGAAGGCACAACAGCTAGTTTTGGAGCTACTGTTCTAATGACATCAGCTTGCAGTAGTTGGTTTAAGCAGCATGCAGTTCGTAGCTATTATACAGCAAGATCCCTTCTGAAATCAGGCTGTTGCTAATGTCAAACTTTTCACGCTTTTCTTGTTTGCTGCACTTCAGTAAAGATCCCTAATGATTCAGCAACACATATATCAGAAGGAGAAAATGTTTTACTAATTCTGAATCAGGAGTGTCCTGACTTGATCAAACAGGTGTAGTTAGTTCTCCTTTT
Source organism: Pangasius djambal (assembly GCA_022985145.1). Lineage (NCBI taxonomy): Eukaryota > Metazoa > Chordata > Actinopteri > Siluriformes > Pangasiidae > Pangasius > Pangasius djambal. The sequence continues at coordinate 13,243,529 of CM040996.1, forward strand.
TAATGTCACATTCAAATCAGAAATATCTGAAGGACAGAATATGATACTAACTTCCATACAGTAAAAGAGACACGAATCCAGCTTAGTATCACACTTCTAGATCTTTACCTTTCAGAAGTAATGACAGCAGGAATGAAACATTCACCAAAATCCAGGTCAAATCCACTCCCTAAATGCTTTTTTGTATATTTTTTTTTTATATTTTTTGCTATCATATTTTCTGTTATCTGACATTCTGACATTTAGCTAGCTAATATCAAAAGCCCACATGATTGCACCTGTATTCTCTCCCACTGTCAAAACCAATGTACAACTAAGCAAATCAAACCAGTCATAGGTTTTGATTCATTTGGAGGCCCTCTTTTACCAACAGCCCTGCACTACAGCCCAGGTTAACCAGTGCATAGCTCTGCCGGAGGGCATTACGTCTTATCAAACACTGTGCATGCGAAAAGAAAAGACAATACAAACATTACTTTAACAAACCAAGACCATATTTAGCGAGACTAAGGTGATTTAAATTAGGCTATTAATGTGTTTATATTTTGGGGAAACAGAACCACCTAAACTCGTGATCAGGTACAAACAAAAATAATAACTGGGCAAATGGGATTTAAAAATCAGTTCCGTGCACATCTCTCGAGAGATGTGCCTGAGGTTGAGGAACTGTCAGAGCCAGAATGCAATGATTATGCTGACAGTGCTGGCAGTTCTACCTCTGGATTTTTTTTTCCACTGTTGAAAGCACAGTGTTGGGGTTTATATTTAATGTAAATTTCCAAATATTTGGAGGGCTAAACAGATACAGATAGCGATAGAGATTGCATTGCATTACATCCCTAGTTCCATGAACATTCTGCTAAATGTCATCCCTGAACTTCCTTTTACACAAGATAAATGCTTCTGAAAGACATTATTGTGAACAGTAATTGTGAACTCTTATCCATTAAGTCTGCCTTGGGAGAATTGAAGCACTGGCTTGAGGGAGCACAACAACAATTCCTCATCCTGACTAATCACAGAAATCCAGAGTATGACAAATCTGCTAAGCAGCTAAAACCTTGTAAGATATGCTCAACATTGTTCTTCACCAGATTTCACTCTACAGTCACCTATAGGCCTGGCTCTAAGAATAGCAAAGCAGGATGACTCCTAGAACAGAGTCCTCAAAACCTCCAGATTGTCCACCCACAAAAACCTTGTCTTTTCCCATGTCTTTTGGCAGCCATTTTATTCAGTAGGTCACTCTGTTATTCACACATCACTCGGTTCTTGGCATCCAAGCATTCAGTGCACCTCAGCATCAGTGAGGAACAAATTCTGGCAGCCGTCCTTAACAACTGATGTAAACAATTTCATCAAAATCTTTACAGTCTGTGCCCAGTCCAGAACATCAAAACAGGTTCCTGCTGAGCTGCTTGAGGGCCTGCCAGTCCCACGCTGCATGTGAACTCATATTGCTATAGATTTTTATCACTGATTTCCTTCGAGGGCTACACTACAACACTTGTCATTATAGACAAATTCCCCAAAGCCTGCAAGCTCATTCCTGTACACATTCCCTATAGCTTTTTTCAATATATATTTATTTATATCTACAGACTCTCAGAGGATAGAGATATTTGATTCACTGTTCAAGTATGGAAGGCTATAGTATTTTCTGAGCTCTGCATAACTGCTAATGGACCATCTAAAATCTCAAGGATCTCCATGTTACACCAGTTACACCAGGTAAATCATATAATCATGTAACGCTAGCAAAAACCTTCTAGGTAGCTAAATGACTCTATGCTGATGTTCATTTTACTGATAGTTAAAATGTAAAATATCACATTACTGGGTCAGTAAATACACACAACATATACAAATTGACATCATAAGAACTATATCACAGAAAGAAGTACCAATTAACAGTCTTTTTCCATCCATTTCCATCCCTTTTGCATTTAAGCCACTGAATAATTGGATGATGACTGTGTCATTGGGGTTAAATCAGGCATTTGATTGCTGTTGACATAATTGGAAATGAGTCTGTTGAGATTACAAAATGGTGGGAGGGAGAGAGGCAGACAGAAACAGAGCAAATGCATGGCTAGTCAAGCCGAAATCCACCCGACAGCCAAACAGATGCCACATTCCTTTGAGGCGAGTTGCAAAACATGATTGACAGTCGAGAAAAGGCACTGAAGCGAAGGTTTTCCTAGAATCCGGTCAAATTTTGCATTATTGAACACCGAGCTCTCTTGGATTTTCAGAGGAAGATGAGGCATCAATCATGTGTGATCACATAGACATTTGCCAATATTAAACGGGCATATCTTATTAATGGCCTAACCTTTCAACATTTGTTCTGAAGAGCTTAGCTTTTCTTAAGCAACAGTACAAAGGAATGTTACAAAAATGAGAACATAAAGTAAAACCAATCAATGAGGAAATGAAAGTTGTGTCTTCTCTAAGCGATCAAAGTAAGTGATCTAAATGCTGACCCAGTGTCCAGTTCAATGGAATACCCAGTATACAGGTTTAATGAAAACTCTTTTTTTTCTGTAAATGGTGCCACATACAGTAGATTCCTTAAAGATTTGTACTTCCCAAAAGCAGTTTATGTCCAATCCTCGCCCTTTCTTCAGTGGATAGTCTCACCAGGATACTATAGACTATGATCACATCCATCCTAAAGATCCTTTCAGCACATTTTTATAGTATACAGTAGTAGAAGAGTAATGATTTATAATGATTTTTGTAATCCCACTATTCACTGTAGAAGAGGATGGGTTTGCTCTTGAGTCTGGTTTCTCTCAAGGTTTCTTTCCCAAGATTTTTCCTTGCCACTGTCACCTTTAGCTGTCTAATTATGGATCTAAATCTGCACCTGGATTTCTGTGAAGCTGCTTTTATGACAGTGCTTTTTATTAAAACTACTATACAGATAAAATAGAATTTAATTGGATTTTTACATTCTTTTTTTTATTTAAAGATATTAAATATATAGGTCTTGTGTTCCTCTGTATTATGTCATTCTACATTTTTTTGGCCTATTGCTGATCATATCAAACTTTATAAACGGATAGCTTAACCTTTAAGAGGTTCCTTATTGTTTATGAGGTTATGTGCAGAGCATCATGGAAGTCTTTGCTATTGCTGATAAGGCAAAAGCAAACAGGAAGACGAATGTGGTGTGAAAAGCGGCATTATTGATTTTGCTCATCCAGAAAGCGCCTGTTCAAAGAAATATCGAGCTGTTCCTGCAGATCTGCAGAGGGGATCGACAAAGCAGCAGAAGGAGAGGAACCCACCGATGGAAGACTAAACAATGCTATGATATGCTACATTGTAGTTGAATTTGAATGTGGGATAATTATTCTTCCGTTCTATCGAACCTCATTGCAGTACAAAGTATAAAAGTACAACAGGCACTTTTCCATGCCTTATTATAATACATAGTTATACAGTCAGTCCAAAAAGTAATAATGCAGTTAATTATTTTACATTTAAGCAGAAAAAAAGGATTATTGGTAATGGAGCCATGCATGTGCAGAGCTAGTGATTTACTAACACCTCTGAGGAAACTGCTCATATTCCAGTTTACACGGTTCCTATAAAAAATATGGTATTGTAATCGATAATATTGATATGCTATTAGTTAGTGAACTGTACACTCCTGGGCAAAAAATGGGCCAAGCCCAAATTATTAAGCTTTTAATAGTCTTTTAATAGTCAGAAAATTAGCAAGAATTAAATAAATGCACTCATGAGACAGCCTGTGCCACCATTTGCTCGTTTAATTTTGCTGCAGTGAACTGTTTGGGGAAAAGCTAGAAACAGGGGAATTCACTGATATAGTCTTCTTGTATGCAAAGGTAAAATCATGATAATGATTAAAATGTTTGATGTAAAATTCAATCTAACGCATGTCTGGGTGTACAGAATTTTCCAAAAATATCTTCTGGGATCTTTTTTTAACCAGCAAAGCTAAATATATTTGAATGCAGGCAGCTAGAAACAACACTACTGTATACTGTAAAGCATTTTTTTTAAAAATGCAAAATGACTATTTAACTGAAACATTTTTTTTTTAATTTAATTCAATTGCATTTTCACTTCATTTTAAATAAGAAATAAGTAATAAGCAGACAGAAAGAGCTTCATTTTTACTTTAGGCACAGTGCAGGAGTTACATTGTAAGGTTACTACTTAGATTTAATTGTTCATTAAATCTGAAATCATAATAATTTTTGATTGATAACATCAAACAATAATAATTTATATCTAACCAGAGGGGGGGAAAAAAACTAGTGGCAACGTTATTTATAATAGCTGTATTCAGGGAGAGTGACGGAGGCTAGAAGGTGGGGGGAGGAATAAATAATATTTAAAACCCAATTTTATGTATATTTAGACACAAGCATCTTAATTGATATTATTCATTGACTACAATATGAAGTACGTTCTATAGCTCTACACTAGAGATTGACCAAAATGCTTTTACTATACCTCACCTTCTTTGACTTTAATTGAAATCTGGACTGACTGGCGGTTTGATTTAGCTTTTTACAAGAACAAGCAAACAAGCAGGGGAATTAAAGATCCTACAAAGGGACCAACAGTTCAGTCTGACAGTTTGATGGGGAAAAAAGAGAAAGAGAAGAGATACAAAAACAGAGAGAGAGAGAGAGAGAGAGAGAGAGGGTAAAAGAAATAGACTCAGCTACTGCATCCAGATGAATAATGCATGACTGCTCTGTCAACACTGTCAAGCAAGACTGTTCTTTTCCTTCCTTTTTGTCTCCAAACAAAACACTTTGTCAAGGTAGATAAGTGCTGTCATCCTGAGCAAATAAGGTTAATGGAATAAATCTGACCTTAAGATTTTTTTTTTGTCTATTAGGTATCAGAAATAACAACAAATAAGAATCATTTATTTCCCGCTACAAAGGGCTTTCTTGTGGGGCCAGTGTCAGCTTTATTATACTGGAATTTGTTCCAGTATGATAAAGCATATAAAAATATTTTTCATTCATTTGCACACACACATACACACACACACACACACACACGCACGCGTGCACACATGTATACACTCACGCACGCGCACGCACACACACACACACACACACACCCTGGCAGCAATGTCGCATTCCCATTCCACCTACCAGCATGTTTATGAGAGCTAGGAGGAGACTGGGGAACCCAGAGGAAAACACAGCAGAAGACGCAGACAGTAAACTGAGCTCAGGATTGAATAAGGATGGTAATGCTATTCCACCTTACTACACTTATAAAAAAATATACAGTATAAATTTTTACTATTTAATACAATAATAATTTAATAGGGCTTTTTTGGTACAGATTGGAAGGTAGGAGTTGAAGCATGTATTTGTCAGCATAAGACATGTACTGTACGTAAGCTAGTGAACCTCAGGAACATGGGGCTACACACTTCTAGGTTTGAAGGAGGTAGGTATTGGAGCTTTGGGTCAGCAGAAAGGTAGGGACAGGGGCTTGTAGGATTCCAAACTTGTCTGCATTAAAAAAAGAGAGGATTAGGAGACGCACAAGGGCCTCAGGAAGCTAGTGGGCTTCAGAAAACAGAAGCTTAGCTTTTCAACAAATGTTAATGTTCATAAAGTCCGTATTCACAAACTCTGTACATTGAAATTAATTTGAATTACGAATTATCTCTTTTAACTGACCACGACTAAAAAAAGATATGCTATTTGACAGATACAAGCTCATGTTCCATTGTTTTGCTCACCTTTCTAGATGTTGCACAATCATGGGGCAGCATGTTCACTCCCCCATTTAGCGCCGTACAGTTATTATTGCACCTAGTGGTCAAAAATGAGAATAGCAAACACCAATCAAGCACCAATAGAGGCCCACTGGTGTTAGAATCACTCTGCCCCATACTCGGGGGAGGAGCATAGGACAGGACAGGACAGTTAATAACAGGGTTGCAGGGTTGGCTAGCTTAAAAAAAAAAAAAAACCTCAGCTGCTGCCAAGACCTTTTATAGCAAATAATCAAAATTATCTAAAAAAATCAAACAAAGGCAAAGTGTAGACAGTGTGTCTATGATACAAAGAACCATTTCTATTGTTAGATATACTGTATTACAAAGCTTGTCAGGTGGAAAGGGGGATTATGGAGTGTTTAATATCTGTACATTCGAAATTTGTGAGCACCATGGTGATCTTCTTTTCCGTGCAGAGAAAGGCTGAGAAAAAGAAAAAAAAAAAACATGTCTCCATTTTCCAACGTCTGCTAATTTCAGATCATTGTGATGTAGGTGGGCTAGACATTTTGCTTAAACCTGGCAAGTCTGGTGAATGATATCACCTTGACCATAACTTCAAGGCTTAAACAGTACAGAATACTAAAACAAAATGAGAGTAATATATATAAAATTTCAACCAAGTTGAAAAGCACTCAGAACAAGCTGCTAGCCTGTATGCTGAACTACTGTATGTTATCGACTCTGTTACTCTAAAAAAAATCACTAGATAGTAGCATATAGCATAAGTCAAGTGCGATAGCCTCTCAACTTAATTTTGCTTGAGGCTATGCAAAATTAAGTCGTGAGGCTATCGCACTTGACTTGCTTGAGGTTATTAATGTTGTCCTGCCTTGACCAAAATCTATATTCACAAGCCACTGCTAATTGTAGCCCTTAGGATGAGATAAGTGCAGAAGCTAGTGGCCTCAGAATAGCAGAAGAATTTAATTTTAGGACGTTTAGGAGTAGGATCTGTATGGAGTAGGATGTTCGGCATAGGTAATGCTAAAAGTTGTGAAGCTTTAGGACAGGGACAGCAGCTTGTGGGCCACAGGATGTTATAGGAATACAGGAAACCCTCAGGAATAGAGGATTTGAAATTTGTGCGCCTTGTCTTGTGGATGTCAGAAAGGTAAGAGTGGCAGCTTGTAGGCCTCTAAAGGCATGTAGAAGCTGGTAGGATGAAGTTAAATTTAAAGCACCCAGGCCAGCAGTCAGTGTAGCCATAATGAATGGCTCAATAAATATGTATGAAATTCTCCTGAGTGAAAAACCTAATTAATGGAATATAGATTGCGTTTTAAGGCTGACATTTAAAATGTGAAAGAACATGGATTCGCCTCACTTGTTCTCATCCAAACATCAGCGTTGAAATTATCGCTGACTTTTTGTTCTATTGGAAAAACTTGCTTTTTTCAAATTTAGCATTCAAATATTACAACTGCATTACAATTCAAACATTACAACTCTGTTACCATCGTTACAGAGTAAGAGTCAGTTCACGTGCATTGCCAATAATCTTATAGCTATTTAGACTGCTGAGAAACTGAATTGATAGGCTTTGATTAGGAACTGACGTGTGTTTCACCAAGGCATGTAACCAACAGCTTGATGTAGGCATGACATTCACAGGATGATGAAAACATGCCTCAGCATTTCACAGCTGTGTGCATTTGTTAAAGTGGCTCCTTATCTGCCTAATGTCATCTTTGCATAAATCCTAGGGACGTATATAAAACTACTAAGAATATTTCTACATATTTATGGTTTCTTAAAGTAGAGATATCACAGTATGTTATAGATATCAAAGTATGTTATAGACAGAAAACCTCAATTCAGTCAAAACCTAAGTTTTCAAATTCAGAAGCAGCAACATCTAATGGGTTCTCCCCTCTCCATACACACACACACACACACACACACACACAGAGACACACACACACACACCTCTGAATAAAGTTACATATTATCCTCAGGCATCGTAATTAAATCAGTGCATAAACTGAAGGCACCTCACTTGCTGTCATCTCAAAATACACGTTAACCGCAGGGTCCGACACTTCACTGGTTCGTTTCTGTTTGTTTCTAATTTTAGAGCTGCTAATGAAGTTTGAAGAAGTTTAATGAGTCTGACATAAAAACTGAATTATAACGTTCATGTGTGGAGGGGATCAGACTGGATTAATAAAGTGTCTTTGCTTGTAAAATGTCCCCTAATAAGGACAAAGTAATTATAAAAGGTCCAAAAGTGTATATCTGCTATAATGGAGAAATTTAGAGCATGCATTCTGATTCTTAATAATTTACAGATCTGTAGAAGCTTTTAGCACATTTGAATTTAAATTCAACTTTGTAAAGGTGAATTTGTCAAGTATATATATATATATATACTTGACAAATACATGTGTCTATATGACATTTCACTCAATATATTTAGTAAATGACTAAGTATCAATACTTGCTCTGATATAATAATGTGTAAATATGCTATTTCTCTCACACTGCTCACAATGCTTGGTTTCATCAGAGCTATTTCCAGATTTAATAGCTCAATAAATTTGTATCTCTGACATATTCCAAACAAATTCAAGCACACTCAGTGTATGTAAAAATGATGTCCGGTTTTGATGCGAAAATCACATTGTGTAGAATACAGGATAAAATTTATGGAGAAGCAATTAGAAAATGCTGAGTCATTTAATGATTGAGAGAGCATTTGGGAGAGATTAGAGTGTGATTAGAAATCCAATCTGTGCCGAAATGTTCATTAAAGGTTTACTAATCCATCATGCAGTAACACCTTAGTTTATGTGAGACAGACTAAAGTGAGGAAGCTGAGAAGACAACTTTGTGTTTCTATAATTAAATGAATAAAGGAAGAAGCACAGACAAGTAAGAACCAGTTAATAATGTTTTAGTACTTTTCACATCATTGTCAAACAGATTCTGCCTGTTATGCTATGAAACATGCATAAAAACTGAATGAAAAAAACTCAACTATCAATAAAGATGACATGCAAACAAAAGAAAATAGATTTTTTGAATAAATAATTCACCACCATAAATCATATTTACTCTCCATATAATGACATTTTATGACTTGATGGGTGTTAGTCCTGATTATTTTCTTACAAAAAATGCAGGATTTTAAAGTTATTTTTAACTTTCAGCTTTATTTTAAGAGGCTCCACAAAAATATGACATTTACCATTTAGGAATTACATTACATGATATGCCTACCTTCTCCAGAGTATTCTTGACTTCTGTTGATGTTGTGAAGGGGTTTTTCTTCACCAACGAAAGGATTCTGCGATCATCTACTTTAGTTGTCTTCCGTGGTCTTCCAGGCCTTTCGATGTTGTTGAGCTCACCAGTGCTTTCTTTCTTTTTAAGAATGTACCCAACTGTTGATTTGGCCACACCTAAGGTTTTTGCTGTCTCTCTTATAGATTTATGTTGTTTTTTCAGCCTAATGATGGCCTCCTTCACTTGCATTGAGATCTCCTTGGACTTCATATTGGTAGCTCCAGTCATACTGCTGCCAAATGCCAGCTCAATACCTGATATCAACTCCAGACCTTTTATCTGCTTCGTTTGTCTTGAAGTAAGGACAAGGACGAGGGAATGGACCGCACCTGGTCAATTAACTTCTTGTCAGTGAATTGTCCAAATACCTTTGAGCCCCTGAAAATGGAAGTACTTTGCTTAAAATGGCTGTAATTCCTAAATGGTAAATGCCATAATTTTGTGGAACCACTTAAAATGAAGCTGAAAGTCTACACTTTGATCACTCTTGATTATTTTATTTCAAATGCAATGTGGTGGTGTATAAAGGCAAAATCACAAAAGCTCTGTCATTGTCCAAATACTTCCAGACATGACTGTATATATATATATATATATATATATATATATATACACTGCCCTCCAAAAGTTTGGAAATGCCTGAACAAAATCGGGTTTTTGGGCAATATCAGCATAAATCCTCTTTAGTCAGTGACCATTTTGCATTGATAATAAGGGACAACACAAACTATGAAAACATATTTTATTAAATAAAAAGTTTATGAACATAAACATGAACATAACATAGAAAAATACTCAAATTTTGGATTCATCAAAGAAATCCCCATTAGCAGCTATTACAGCTCTACAT